>VXAX01007538.1:341948-361098 GCA_013399835.1 Leptocoma aspasia | reverse complement strand
TTTTTTTTTTTAATTTCTTTTGTACTGAGGCCCTGATGGTGTGGACAGAATTAAGAAACTTACCCTTGTGCTTCTTTGGGAATTTTCACATGCTTCTTGTATCCTGGGAGCACGCAAACTTCCCATCCTCTTACCACAGATCGTATGTTTTTTCAACCCCTGTTTTCCACAATGCATTCCAGTGAGAAATGTGTCCTGTAAGTGTTTTGTCTCAGATCATCCTGCCCCTCCACAAGCCAGAACTTGTGGAAAGGAAATCTATTCGGGCTAGGAATGTCTTAACTATTCATTGCTGGCCCTCCCATCAGGGACTGTGAGCTGTGCTGAGGATTTTGTGCCGGGGATCTTCCACCAGCTCTGCCCATTCCAGCTTTTCAGCTGGGTGCATTTTCCCACAAAGATGTAGTTTCAGAAGTGCCATCTTCACTGCTTAGTCACTCAGGTAAAGAAAATAGTTCGAGCATGGTTCTCATGCTGCCTCCTTCCTACCAGGCACTTGGCTTTATCTTGCTTTATAAGTGAGACTAAATCTTTTTGAAAATCTATGTGTCAGCACTGAATTATTTATAGTCATGTCAAACATTCCTGAGTATATGGATAAAACCCAGGATAAAGTATCCCAGTGTGCAGCTGATGACAAAAAATTGTTCTGCCAATCAGAGAGCCAGCCTTGATGTGATGCAGACAAAGATGGTTTTTGCAGGCTGGGGGGCGGGGGGGGGAATGCTTGTTGTAGCAAAGTCAGTATGTTGTATTTCAGGATCACCATAATAACTGCATATATAATAATTTAATTCTCCCAGCAGCTGACTGCAGCAGCAGATAAAAACCTAGAATTATGTTTGTGAATTTGACTGGAGGAGATTGCAGACTGTTCCCAGGCCATATTTGTTCTCTTTGCCAAAGCCAAGTATTACTTAGATAGAAAGCTAGACACCCTATGCTGCAGCTGAAATATGACCCATTAGAAATGCCTGAGAAACCACAATTAAAAATTCAAGAAATTCTAAATAATTTCCCCCAAATAAAACTTGGGGAGGGGAGGTAATTTTATTGCTGCATAAGTTACAAATCCAGATCTTGCTTTGTAGATGTTTATTTTCTTTATATGTTATTTGTCCTTATTTAAAGAATAACACAGGCCTTATACATCTGCATATAAAGTATGCAATAATACATCATTATCCTGCTTGTTCTTTATTCATTTTCTATTTAAAAATCTTCCAGCAATTGGAGCACTCATTCTTATTTTCAAAAACCGCTTTTCATTAGTAACTGCCCTCTCCTGTTTCCAAAATAATTAAGATCTCCACATCTTCACATTTTTTTTAAATTTCGTTTCTGTCTGCGTTCTGACATATGTATTGACCAGCCCACTCAGTGCCCTCCACTAAAGGAAACTGTGATTGACAGATCCTGCCTTCAGTTAGAGAAGGTCTCTCAGCACGGGCATTTAGGAATTCTCTCTGGCTGCTTTGGCTGCTTTGGTGCATTGTGCACACGAATGGGCTGGACCATTGTCAAAGGAGTGGTTAAATCTCAGCCAGACCTGAGAGGGTTCAAGTGGGCAAGGAATTATAGCCTTTCACCTGTTTTGGTCTGCTCAGTCTTATCACAGCAATATATGCTTGCTCAGTCACTCCCTTTCGAAAAACAGTCGGTCTGCTGAAAAAATAGATCCTTTGGTTTGCTCTATATTTAGGCAAAATCAATCTTGATTCCAGGACTATAGAAATGTATGCTTTTCTTTCCACCCTTCAGCTAAGGAAAAGGGGAAAACAAAAATTTGAGCAAATCCATCTATAACAGTGTAATATTTTACAAGTCTGTTTAATAGACAACTACAGCAGAAGCTCTGGCAAGTCACTGCTGCCCTTTATGTTGTTTATGCTCTGAAGGCTGTTCAGCTTCTTCACTGTCCTTCAGAGTTTGCAGACTGGACTGTGATTTCTTGATGGGTTTACTTCATGGGTATAAACTTATTATCTGGTAATGCCTAGACAGGGTAGAAACTTCAAAATCATAAAGGAACCATTGACATCCGCAATGTCCTGGGGGCTGAGGACAGATCACTGAAAGGAAAAGTTAAATAAAAGGTGGGAAAATCAGAGTTGCTGCTGTTGGCTCATCAGCAAAGCTGTGTGACTTCTCACAGTGGAGTGAATACTTGTCCCCAGGTTTGTTTTTCCCTTTCTAAGGAGTAATGGTGGTACTGATAACATGTATATGGATTATTCTGTATTAAAAATTTTTGCTGTCTTGTTGAGGTATACTAGTTGGGAGTATACAGGAGAATACACATCCAACTCATCACAGTTCTGGCCCTAGCATAATTTAAATTACGCTTGGGGGAAAAAAAAAATTACAGCATAGTCTATTTAAATAGCTGAGAAAATAACTTCTCTGTGGTATGAATGGCATCTCCATTACTGAAGTATTTTTGTCATGGCTCTAGCAATACATGCATATGCTGGAAAACCTTCATTGTAGGCATACCCTAGAGGAACTGGGTGTCCAGCTGGCTGAGAAGGTCACTTATGTATCTAACTCTCTCAGACACACTCAAAATCACTACCTAAAGTTTCCCTTTTGGAATAACAGCTTAACACATTTCACCAAGTTTTCTCCCATCCCTGTGAGGTCTTGATGAACAATGTGGTATCATCTTCTCTCAATCCTAAATCCAGCCTACCTGTTGCTCACCCTGCCTTCAGCGCTGCCTTTCACACATACCCCAGGCAGTAAAGCTGGCAGAGGAAGCCTGGGCTGGGCTGGAGAGAAAGTGGAAGGGTAGGATGAGGTCTGTCAACAACATGTTTTTAACTGGCAAATAGAGGGACATTTCCCTTTTGTGACAAGACCTGCACCTGTGATGCAAATTAAGTGGAATATTTGCAGTGTCACACCAGTGGGTGTAGGTTCCACTTGTTTTAAGATACACGTAAATCATAAACCTATTTTTCCCTTTCTTTTCTGCCTCTGGAGCTAATGCATTTAACTCTCAAAGAGGAGATGGCTAATTGTTAGCTTCAGATTCCCTTGATGTTAATTTTCTTTTTAAAAAAGCTTGCATATTATTCTAGATTAATTATATCTTTCTGTAAATAAAATAATTGGAAGGGGTCCACCTCCCTCCCCCCATTCTGCCCAGTTTCTTCCTTGATTTCTTTCACACGTCCCCTCCCCAGTGAATACATCTGAATGTTACGTGGTGTTAATTAAGGATCTTAATTGCATATTTGTCTTTGCAAAGCCTGCCAGCATGTACAGGCAACTGTGACTGATTGACAGCATGCGAAGAACAATGGAGAAGCCTTGCAAGGCTTGGCAAAGCAATACAATCAGTGGAGAGCATGCTCAGGGGAAGAGCTTCACACAAGGATTTCAGGAAAATCTGTGCTTGGTGACTTTTATTTCCTTAATCAACGGCAGGAAACAGTTCAGCCCTGCTGCAGCTGCTGATAAAGTAGCTCCCCTAAAGCCCAGTGCTAGATGAAATAACCACATGGCTTGAGGCAGAACAAGCTGTTCTGGAACGTGCACTTTTGTGGTTATTTGGGGAAGCCTTAAGAAACTCTGGTTCTTCTCAGCATTGACCTGGAGCTGGGATATTTTGACTTTGGGCTCTGCAGTTGTGCCAGCACAAGGTGCTTGTGATGCTGGTGCAGAGAGACCCCCCTCCCAGCTGAGGTCGTGAGTAATTGACCCAATGCTACACAGGCCAGCCATCTGTTCTGCTGCCATCCCAAGGCAAACCTCGAGCACACTGGAAGAGAAAAAGTCTGGATTTACCTCAGCTCGTGCAGAAAGTCTCCCACAGACAGGGTGAGCTTCAGTTGCAGCCACCTGCCCAGGATGTCAGGGGAAAAAGCTCATCCCAGTTCTGTGCACCATCCACAGGGCTTGCCTGTCTCACATGCTGTGGTCGTCTCTGGTACCACCAAGTCTGAGTACCACACCCCTTCCCTCGAACCTTTGCCTTCTCCTCACATTCCTAAGGGGCTAAAATCTGCTTCAAGCCCTGCTTTACAAGTGGAGGTACAGAGATGTCACCTGTAACCTCTTCAGTTTTCTAAGCGATTATGAAAAATTTTAGGGCAGAACCAGAAACTAAACCCAGGTTTCCCAATGGTGTTTCTTGGGGAGTTACCTCAGGGGCCTCCAGCCCATGGAGCCAAGTAGCGCATAGGAAGAGGTGCAGGTTCAGGCAAAACTGAGAAATCACAGCAGTCTGGGATCTGTTACATTTGGAAACAGTAGCATGATGCAGCAGAAACTGCTTTCCCTCCATCTGTCATGCCTGGAGTGGCATTTACGCAGGTAGATCTCAATGCCAAGGGGTCACGTTACAGCCCAGTTCTCTGCTAGCCATGTTACTGCATGTTTTTGTCTCACCTGTGTACACAAGTCCAATCCGTGTTACAGCTCAGAGGACAAATTCCTTGCTGAAACAGAGTTTGACCTTATGTTTAGCAGCAGCAGTGACCACTGTTGCAGCAGGAGTGCCAGGCGTGTTCAGTTTTCTGTGCAGACAGATCTGCTCACACCAGTGAAGAACCATGAGAGAGATGTGCACTGTAAACCTCAGGGGCAGGAGGGTGCGATGATATCCTGGCCTATAAAAGTCTGCACAGTTATTATTTTTTGCCTATTTTACCTCCTCCTTCCTGTCCTGCACTTGTCTGCTGAGTTGAGAAGCACAGAAGATCAGGTGTTTGGGTGCTGGCAAAGCACATGGGAGACCTGGAGTCAATATCTTTGCCTGCTGCAATCCCTTGCATTTGAGCTGGGTGAACCACTTAGGGTTTGTCTGTACCAGGTGAAATAAATGCCTGGGAAGTTATACCTTCCTGTAGGCAGCAGTCAGCTCAATTCACCCAGGAGAACATGGCATGACTGTCTCCTGATCGATTTAGAGCTTGTCACTCAAACAGGTTGCCTGGGCTGCAGGGATGGCCCAGCTCCTGAGGAAAGCAGCTGGTGAATCCCTGTGGTTTACAACCCTCATCATTAAGGTAAACTAGCACCAACAGAGGAAGCTTTAAATGAAAAATGAGCACATTGGATTCCTCTATATGTCTGTCTAGTTTAGTATCCTCTCTTCTCCGGTGGTTTATAGCAGATGTTCAGAGAAAACTATGAGAAAGGCAAGCATGTAGTGGTAATTCTCTGGTGTACTTGCCAGGCTGTGGGTTCTTGAAAGCTTCCTAAAATCTTGCTGTTTAATAGCACTTAATAGATCTGTTTGCAACTTCATAAAACCATTTTTTGAAACCTATTTTAGGCATCCATAGCACTGCTGGTAGCAAGCTCCAGAATTTAATTACCCATTTGATGAAGCTTTCCCTTTTGTTAGCCTTGAATCTGCCACCTCATAACTTTATTTTATGCTGTTTGTGCTGTGTAATCATGCCATGTGACCAAACTGCGTGCAAGTCTCCAGGACACTTCTCAGGCTGGTGTCTTGTCTACAGCTGCATGCTGTGAAAATGTTGTGGTTATGTTGTGGTTATATGAGGATATATGTGGCATATGTGTCGAGGGGAGATTGTTTCTCACTTAACCAAGCCCATACCAATATAACGCTCAATTTTAAATTCCATTACAATAACCTGAATAGGTCTGCCAATGATTAAACTCTTCTCTCTTCTTGGAAATGAAAGCTTTGCCAATATGAAGAATTGATACAGCACAGAATCACAGAATATGCCGAGTTGTAAGGAACTCATCAGAATCATCGAGTCCAGCTCCTGACCCTGCACAGGACACCCCAAGTGTCAACATGTGCCTGAGAGCATTGTCCCAGTGCTTCCTGAGCTCTGGCAGACTTGGTGCTGTGACCATGTCCCTAGGGAGCTTGTTCCAGTGCCCTGCCATGCTCTGGGGGAAGAACCCTTTTGTAATAACCAACCTAAACCTCCACTGACACCACTTCAGCCCGTTCCCTAGGGTCCTGTCACTGGTCACCACAGAGAAGAAGTCGGTGTCTGTCCCTCCTCTTCACCTCATGACAAAGTTGTAGAAAGCAGGTGTAGTCAAAAAAGCTTGTCTTTCAGCCACAGCTTTGTATAAACACTTTTCCAGCACCAGTGAGTTTTACCAGGGAGGTGTCTCTCTGTGGAGATAGTGTGTGTCAAGGCTGTGCTTTGTACCAGCCTGTAACTCACAGGCAGAAAACAGGGCTTTGCTGCAAGAGTGGTGCAGCAAGGCAGCTCACCCCTCTTTGCCACCAGCCCCGTCCGTAGGCCAAGAGAAGACTTTGGTAATCCAGCCTTGGGGGCTAAACCAGCCTGATGGGGTGCAAAGCTGCCCCTCAAGTCATGTGAAAGAAAAAGTGAAAATATCTTCATGAAGTGTAAGGAGCCTCCCCGCCCAAAGCCTGTAGAATGGCACGAAGTTCATGAAGACCTGTGCCTATGATTTGCTTAAAAAGCCACACCCCCAAGACCATATCTGAAAGTCTGATAAAAGACTTGATTTCTCAGGAACCCTTGAGTTTCTATTAAAAGAAGTGAAAGAGATTGTGAGTTCTGCTCATTAGAAATTCAAGTCATTCATGTAGGAATCCAAATATGGAGTTGGACTTTTATCTTATGATATATTGGCCTTTGTCTTGGGCTGTAGTAAAGCAAATATGATAAGCTAGCAAGTGGCATAAAATTTTCTGTTACTTTCTAAATGTTACAGCAGCAAAGAACCAAGCAGAATTACTGAAGGGTCAAAGGCATAGATTAGAAACACCATTAAGAAATGGTAAGAATTACTGATAAGTTTTAGTGTCTTTGTTTTATTACTTCCCTGTTTCAGTCAGATCTGCAAACACACTGATTCACGTTTAATTGAACAACAGCTTCATTGTGAAACCTGCCATTCTTAGCTCCAGTAAAAAAATATCTCTAAAAACACCGCCCCCGCTTTCTAACATTGTACAGACAAAGAATTACAGCTCATCTGCCATAAGATATACTCTACAAGTGGCATCATCTCCCTTAAGTCTCGTTTTCTCCATCATACATGGTGTGACAAGTAGCAGTCTGGGGACCTGTGTGCTGTGTGTGCCTCTGTGCAGCAGGGCTCCTTCCCTGCCGTTGCTTCGTGCCCCTCAATGCCTCAGTCATCACCAGCAGCCTCTGGGCCGGTGCCCCAAAGCCACAGAGTGGGACAAGGCAGGCCATGCAGGAGTGAGTGAGGGTGATCTTCACTTTGAGTCCACAAAGCCCTGCCCACACTCCGGGTTGTGCACAAGCAAATGTGTCCCACTTCCCCGAAAGCAGCACTCCGTGAAGCAGGTTCTGCTTCCTCTGGCCGTGGGCTGTAACATTCTCTGCCTGTGATCAGATGTATGTATTTGATTGCTGTCACAGAAATCAAAAGGATTAGCTGGCTCTGTAGAGCATTGGCCTACATTTCACCATTTTGCTTGTGAAGCTGAGCTGGATAGGAGTGCAAAAAGAAGAGCTTGTGAACGCCCTAGTGCTGACAGCCAAAAAAAAAAAAAAAATACTTGTCTCAAGAGCAAGTTTCCTTCTGAGGTGCTCTTCTCTGTGGCTTTCACTACTGCAGAGGCGAGCCCCACCTCACGCAGATCACGCAGTGCAGAGATGATAAGGGCGTGCAGTCCAGCCTGGCTGTGGCTCCAGCTGTGTGCTGCTGGCGCCTGCTCTGTCCACGCGGTAGTCTGGTGTCCCTTGTGCAGCTCCTAGGAGAGGCACGCATCTAGTGCAAAGATTAGGCTTGAGGAGGACACATGAGAGGCTTCTGACCAGCCTCTGATTCAGGATCCTGCATCCACGTGCTCAAGGGTGCATTCACCTCAGCTTATTTCAATTCCAGCACATGGGCACAGTGCAGTGGAAGGTGCAGTGGCTTGGAGGAGAGTGGATGGTCCTTTAGGTCTGATGGCAAGACGGGGATGCAGGATGCCCCAGGGTATGCCATACATCATGTGTCTGCCTCAGGCCATGGGAGATTTCACAGCTCTAGTGTCACATGAAGTTCACCACAGTGATCTAAATTGATGTAACCGAGCTAAAAGTGATACTTCAGTACTGATAAGCCCTTGATTTTTAAGTTGATTATTTACAGTAGATCAGCCTGTGTGAGTCACAGCATCTGACCTGAACAGCCCATTCCACTATCTGGCTAAGGATTTGCCTGGTTCTGTCATTTTTTGCCATTTTTAAACTCCTCATGAACTCAAGGGTCATAGAAGGAGGCTGGAAACTTATCTGGACCAGCAAAGCCTTCTCTCCTGCTCTGGGTTTTGACCTTTAGTCATTTTACTTTCAGCCAAAAGTCCTTTCCTCCTAATCTATGCACTACAGATTATGAAAAGCTAATGAGAAAAGCTAAAACGCATTTGCTCAGAAAGAATAATTCCAATTTTTTTTCCTGTGGCAAATGAGAAAATTAGGCAAACAAATGCATTTGTCTTAGGCTTAGTTGAATACACTGTTTTATTTGGCTTCGTGTAGGGGTACTGTAAGAAGGGCCTGGGCATAGGTCCCTGATGGGTTAATAACTCTAACTTTGTTTCTACAGGGCTTTTCAGAGCTCTGTAGTTTTCCAGATGGAGGACTGGCAGCCTGAGGAAAGGTCTAGGCCCAAGGGATCCTGGCAGTAGAAAGGCAGGATGGGTGGGTGTCTATGAGTGTTGCAAGAGAAGATCATGTCTATAGACTTTCACCTGACACCTGTGCCCAGCTCTGCTGTGGACCCCTGGCTTTGGATGAGTCATGGTCCAAACACAATGCCACTATAATTTGATTTGTGAGTGTTGTCTCCAGTGCCCTGGTAAACATCTGTCAGTTGTGAACAAGTCCAAGTTCCAAGGCCAAGTCACTTTTCCCATCTCTTGCTTTCTGCCTGAGGCAAGTAGTGACTCTTGTCCTTAGTATCATGTTAAGGTCCAGCACTGGAAAACTGCTCACATGTTCTGATGATCCCAGAATGCTGAGACAGTGCAACACAGTGAGGGTGGTCTAACATTTGAATTAATGAAGTCTTGAATTAAGACTTAATTAAGAAATATTTAAGAGTTAATTACCTACCCTAGAGCGGCTATTCTCCATTCTTCTGTCTTGCTCATTTTTATGCTTTATTCCAATGTGTGTCTGCATCTGTCTGCACTGCCCAGCCTCATGTTGCCATTTGGATGAGGGAACAGAAAAGGCTAAATTTGTGGCTTATATATGAAGAAACCTTGAAGCTGCCCACCAGATCCTCCTTTTGGCTCCTGTGGCGTGCCTGAGGCTGGCACTACCCTGCAAAGCTTGCAGACTTTGCTGACACATTGAGATAAAATAAAGGACTCATTGCATGTCCTCATGAACCTAGGCATAGCAGTGACAATAAGAGAGAGGTATTTGAGGTTAGGAGAAGTTTGCATTCATTCTGGTGTAATAATTTCAGCCCCCCTGGAAAAATATCAGTGTTCCCCCTTTAGGCTTTTTAAACTGCTTATAGACCAAAGCTGCATCCCCAAGAAGGCAAGGACTATGATTTTGCACAGAAAGGCATGTCTGTCAGAGGAAAAACGATTATAAAAGAGTAGTTTTCTAAAAGCAAAATTGATTTCAATGGAAAACATGTATCCAGCAAAATGCCTGGAAAATTTGACTGGAGCAAATACCTGACTTTATGTTTCAGCCAAAGATAAACTATCAGACAGACTGAAGAAGTAATGGAATGAAATTATACTGTCTGTGTTGTGCTAGAAGGGCATAATAAATGATCTCTAGACTGCAGTCCCAAAGGACTGTGGCATTTTCATGAATTTTCTGCACTGTGTTGCTTGGAGCCAGACAAGACAACCACTATCTTGTTCTTCCCATCTTGCCTCTCCTGTTCAGGTCTGTTGCAAAGCCTGATGTGGAAAGGGTAGAAAAAGAGTGCGAGATCTGCAGAAAACAACTCCTGCAGTGGTAGAATGAGAGTGGAGAGAAAAGCTTCTTCCCTGAGTACTTGTGTATGTCTGGTCTCCCCCACTTCTGCTCCTGACACTTCTTTTAGATAATCCCATACAAGACCCTTCTCTCTCTTGAATTGCTTATTTACAAAACAAAATGGAGGGGAAAAGTCATCTAAGTGAACTAGAGGCATGAATTTTAAATAGGTGATTCAACTGCATTAAAGTGGACAACTTTAATAAGGGTGGGCTGAATCAAATGTTCTTCTTAAGCTAAAATGCCCGCATGTGGCTTTAATGTGATTTAAATAAGTTTTTAAAGTTTCATCACTTGCAAAGTTCATTCAAATTAGGTTTCTGGAACATCTCCATGTAGGTAAACACACAGTTTCTCCTACTGATGAAATGGGGACTTCCCTGCCTCAGAAGGGTGCTGCTGCCAGGCCCAGTTCCCCGATACCTAGAAAGCACTTTGCTGTGCCGGAGGCACGGGGCCAGAGGCGCGCAGCCCTCTCTCCTGAGTGCAGCAGACACAGGCTCTGGGCAGCCGCTCGTGGCTCTGTGCAAGGCTCCCAGCTGCAGCCTCTCCAGACACCTGCCAGCTGGCGAGGACAGTGCTGTCACCTGCATGGAGCCATATCTGAGGTAGCAAAGCACTGGCTTTGCTCTTTCTTCTGCCACCAGCTCCCCACGTCCCACATGCACCTACCGGAAACGGGGCCAGAACCATGGATGTGCATTTACTCTTTAGTGTGCTTGGAAGTCAAGGGGGGAGAAGGGGATTTGCAGGCCTGCTCAGTGCCTGATGTGGGTGACTTTCCTGTGCCATTTCATTAGGGGAACTCAACTGCAGCAGATTCCTGGAAACCTGATCCCTGAGATAAACGTGGAAGAACTGAAGCAGCAGTATCTGTCCAGTGCTTCAGACTGTCAGTTCAGAGGGGGGTCAGAGCCTCCGTGACCTGAACAGGGCTGTCAGTATAAAGACAGCTGCTCTCACTCATAGGCACCCAGTGGGCCTAAGTGGAGGCAAAAATTACACTAAACAGCCACACTGCTTTCAGAGTCACATGAGCACCACTGACATGCATTTTCTAAGAGACTGATGACATTTAAAGATCTTTGAGTAAACTATTTGCTTTACATTTGTAACAGGATGTTCAGCCCACTGCTTGCCATGGGAATGAAGCACACTGACCAGCCTTCCCAATGACCAAATGTTTGCCATCTCAAAAACATTCTCCTGGAGAATAAAATACATGTCTTTATTGTACAGTTCTGCCTCATCAATAATTCTGGGGCAGATTCTCTTACTAAAGTATCAGGTTTAAGAGAGCAGCCATCTTACTAACCACACCAGCCTATTTCCAGATGGCATTTTGAACACAATATAGACCAGGGACTTTGCTATCTAATCCATTATGCAATTAATTAGCTCTTATAAATTAAGTATGGGCCTAGCAGAATGTGTCCTTCCATGTGGTGAGCCTCGTGCAGCAAGGACAGACTGTGAGTCAGTGAGTCACCACAGGTGACACAAAGGCCACCTCAGCCAGTCATTTCACCAGAAAAATGAGAGGCAATTCCCATGTGCTAGGAGGCTGCATCTGAAGAAGGAGAAGGATTCTCTTTGTGCACTCTTGTGCTGTAGGCTGCTGTTTGTTTTCTGGTGGTGCTGACACGTAGATGCTCAAATAGCAGCGTGACAATAAGGCAGGTACCTCCCTTTCCAGGTGAACTACTGTGTGTCCACCGAGGTTTATGGCTCACCTGTAACTGCACACCCCGTGGGAAGGCTGATCTGTGGGCATCCTGAGGCTAATGGTGACTTACTCAGCCAGACCAGGGACAGCTTGGAACCCTCTTGCTGGGCCGTGGTGAAGCGCACCAGTGACAGGCCAGTGCTGGCTCTTTCTGTGCAGTGTGTGGCTGTGGTGACACCTCCCTCACTCCTGCTGGCCTCTAAAGCTCACGCAGGTGAATTTGCAGGGGCTGCAGTCACACCATTGGGCTGGAGGGTGAGGTGCAATGTGCCGGATACAAACCGCTTCTCCGAAATGAGCCACAGATTAGGCTGGGGACTACGCCCAGTTTACTTAGCTGCCAGTGTACTCCCTGGCTGGGAAAATCCCTAGGTGGCAGACTCCTGGCTCCTGGGAGGTCACACTAGTCACTGTGTACTTGTCCTGTTCTCAGGCTCTTTTTCTAAATATTTGGTACTGACCACAGCTGGAGAAGACACACTGCACAAACGGACCTTTGGTGTGTGCCAGGTGTTGCCAGTCTTAGAGTCACCAAAACTAGCTTGTAACAAAACTGGTTAGCTAAGGCCATTTTGGTAATGAGTGTTCATTTGTGGAGTGCTTTGAATATCAGTCAATAGTAGCTAATCTTTGATTACCAATAGTGACTGCTTTTCCAAAAGGAAATTTGGGTGGGGAGGAAAAGGAATTTCTATTCAGTTCCTGGTCTTGGTTGCCTGGGGAATTCTTTTAACATGAAGAACAGATTTGCATATTGGTATTTTGGGGATGTTTCCCGTGAAAGAAAAAGTGCAACTCAAAACTAGCTGACTTGGAGGTCTTGTCACGATTATATCCTGCAAGGATTTTTGTTATGCAGCTGATAAATAGGGTTTAAATAAGGGTAAAACAAAGGTATTGCCTTATGTCAATAACAGCAGCATCACAGCAGACGACCTGTCCCGTAGTTAGGGCAGACACAGTGGAGCTGTTTGCTCGTGGTGTTCACTTCCCTGTGGCTACACTTGTGGAATCTTATTTAGCCAGGATTGAGAGTTTCTGAGAAATGCCTGATCAATCTGTGGGCACCAGTGACACAAGTGCCCAGGTCCCGTCACAATGTTGCAGGATGGATTCAGTTTGACACAGATCTGGTACAAATGTCTGTGTCAAACATATCCTGGCTATCTGAGCACAAAGGCAAAGCAGATTTTCCCAAGGTATACAAGCATCTAAAAACACACACTGAGGCTTATCCAGCTTTTTAAATCATTCACACAGGTCAGGTTCTTAACTCCTACTAATTATAATAAAAAATTCTATGAGAATTATAATGAGAAAAGTGCTTTTTAAACACCTATTGGATATGTCTGCCCCCTTTGGCCTGCATGATAATGCCTCTCAGGCTGTGTAGTGTGCTGCAGTCCACAAGACTGCCCAAAAGAGAAAAGGGAATTTCAGACTACAAAGTGGTTACCACAGCACCAAATTCACACGAGGGAAATGAAGGCAGACAGCTTCCATCACAGCTACATGATGACTTGGTCATAATAACTGGATGTTCAGGACTGTAGAGGGATTCTCCAGTGAAAATGTGTTTGTTTTTCACACTTCATGTGTCACTTCAAGTGAGGGTGCTGTGTTGGTCACTGCAGGA
This sequence comes from Leptocoma aspasia, assembly GCA_013399835.1. Taxonomy (NCBI): domain Eukaryota; kingdom Metazoa; phylum Chordata; class Aves; order Passeriformes; family Nectariniidae; genus Leptocoma; species Leptocoma aspasia. Next base: position 347,792 of record VXAX01007538.1, on the reverse strand, counting down.
TGTCACAGTGGAACCAGACAACCCAAGCCAAACCAAAGTCCACCAAGAAGCCCACAGTGGGCAGCAGGCTCTCCAGTTTGGAGAGACATCCACCTTCAGCTGGTAAGAAGTTCTAGTGTGGACAATGCTGGAGTAATCTTTAAAATTACCACATACGTCTGTGAATAGTTTCAGGGAAAAGACCTCCCATGAGGAGAAGGAGAAAGGCCTCTGGCAGGCATTGTAAATCATGTACCATCCCACTGATGTTTAGCAACAAGTCGAACCTTAACTTACCATTCCCATTGCCAGCTCTTGTGTGGTGCTGCTTAGATAAGTCTTGCTCCTGATGGCTAAAAATAGAAATGTTTTTCCACTCTGATTTTGTTTTTCTTTTTAGAAATTTTGTTTTTCTTTTTCTTTTAGAGAAGGCCTCAAAATAGTTTTGGAGTTTATTTAGTTCTCATTCTTTGACTTGGTTTCCTGCTGGATGTCCCGGGCTGGCTGGCGCTGCAGACAGCAGAGCTCTAACTGGAGCAGACAAGCGGGCTAGTGCCCAAATACAGCCCTCATCAGAAACCCCATACAGGGCTTATGATCAAGGCCAAGTGGAGAATGAAGTCCTGAGATCTTACTGCCTGAACAGGAAAGTGCTGGCAGCCTGTTGAGGTGGTGCTTCTATATCCAGTAGGAGCCAAATGGGGACAATTTTTTTGGACCAGCAGCGTTGAAGCTGTACCAGTGCCTCAGACTTGCAGCTGCTGGCGGCATTAGGAGCTTTTGTGGCTGTATATCAGGAAGCTGGATTACTGCTCCAGTAAGGTTCCAGGTGCCCATTATCACAAAACATGTGCTCTTCATAGCTTCATAGCTAGTTCCTGGGTAATGCTGCTTCCCTGTGTGGTGATCACTTCCAGATGTGCCAAGGAAAACAGGGTAGATTTCATGCAAGACAGTATTTTCATATTATTTTCAGTGATACCAGAGTAATTTTTTCCATATCAGCCAAAAAGCAAAATTCAGGCAATATGATGTGACTTCTGCTGCCTTCCCAAGTTGCCTTTGTCTCCATCAGAACAGTGTTGGTAGCTGACAGGTTTCACTGTAGCAATCACCAGAACTCTGTACTGTCCACTAGAAGTATTTATTCCAGTTATCAAACACCAGGCACACATCACGTTGTCTCTATTGCATTCCCCTTTTCTGTCTTCACCCGCCATCCAGTCCACCCCAAAAACCTTCCTTTGTTGTGCACATAGTCACCAGTTCAACATGAAGTGAATCTTTTTTTTTCTATCACTGAGCATTTAGACCTTCTCACACCAGGACTGGTCAAAAGACTGCATCAGTTGGTTATTGTGGCAGGGAAAAGTGGCTGCACTCATGTAAGTTAAACCAAATCAGGACTGAAATGGTTTATTGATTTATTAAGGACATGTAATTAATGGACAATCCATGAACTATACATTCAGGGTCTATGTCAGCAATACAGCAGTTCAACCACTAGGTTAGACACTTAGAAAACACTTAAAAATTCCTGCTGGTTCCTAAATACCAACCATGGGTTGGTGCCCATGTGTCTGGGGATCAGTCACCTTTGTGACTGATCCCCAGACACATGGGCACCAACCCCTCTCTCACTGGCATGGGGAGCACAGGTCCCCCCAGTTATGTCCTGCTCCCACTGGAGTTATGGCCACTGCAGCTCTGGGAGTGCCCACACCACTCCCTACAATCAGCTAATGCACCTGCTGGCAGGAAGGGACACCAGCAGGTCTCACCCCCTCCCAGAGCTGAGTGCCACACTGCACCCCATGGGGTCAGGCCATCCGCTGGGTGCCTGCTGCTGATGGTGTCACATGGATGGGGAACTGCTGCATCTGACCTCAACAGAGGCTGTGATGTGCCAGACTGGATTCTGACAGTCTGAAGGCTCTCCCTGCTCTGTTACTGGTTTTTATTTTTCTTTTATACACTCTTTCCAACCAACTCATTCTTTGTCTCAAAATTGTCTTTGTCATGGCCTGGTTGCCATTTAATCCAGCTGACGGATGCCATCCTCTTTAGCATGATCAGCTGAGGTCTGCTATTTTTCCTCTTCAGTAAAACAAGTTTTGGGCAAATGCCTCAGACACTTTTGGGTTTTCCATCCATCCATGCTTTTAAAAGTCACTTACCTGTTTTATCGGCTGTTGTCTTACACTTCATTTTGCCAAGGGTGAGCTGCGGAAGCACCCCAACATAATAAAACTGATATTAAGGAAAAAAATAGTGTCCCCATGTCTGAATTTGGGGGGAGGTTATTTCTACATATATTTACTTTCTCAGGGCCTACCAGTTCATGATCCTTGACCTTAGTTACCTCACCCTGCACGGTTATATGCAGTTAAACTGTTTAAATTGTGCAGTCATTGTGCTCAGAGAACCAACTGCATATGTCTGTAAATCTAATCACTAGTGACCCCACACCTGTAAGAGGGACAAGGAGAGGAAGGAGGTAGACTTGAAAGTCACTTTTGTCCTGGGAGACAACATACTCTGCTTGAGCCACTGTTGTGTGTAGCAGCCCCAAATGGTTTTTTTTCTCCTGAACCTCCCCCCCAGGCAGAAAATTGGAGGACAATTCCAAGGCAGTGTCCTGCAGGACAAAAAAGCTGGCATGGGGACCAAACACTGGCACGTGCTTTGCTGGGACCCTGAGGGCAGTTCTTGAGGGTCACTACTCTCCCTGTCAAGGCCCCCAGAGGACTATAAAATGGCTGTTTGCCACCTGGCACCTTGATGGCAGTCTGAGGGCTGCCGTTCAGTTCCTCGTCCTCTCTCACCTGTCGTGTGTGATGCAGGCTTGGTGCCAAGCAGTTGAGCAGCTGCCCTTTTCCAGCTCCCAGGCATGCCAGTCCAAGCAGGCCCATCCCCATTTGTTTGCAGTGGCAGCCTATGGAATAGTAACGACTTGAGGTCATTTTGCACACTTCTGTCACCTTATAACTTGCACTTGGTCCCACAGCCTGAGTTGCTCCCTGCCCTGGCATGCCTCTCTCCGGCTGCTCATCACAGCATCACCCACAGCCACCTTCAGAGATGTTTCTAGATCACACATTGCCCAAAGTTTCTGTGTGTGACCATCAGCAGCACAGTCTCCTTTCCCCCAGAAACTGGCACTAAGGGGCAGAAATCAAGCCAGACAAATCCTTACTTTGCTTTGCTCTGCACTGGCCATTTCTCTTTCGCTGCTACGTTAGAAATAACTGTCCACCCTCCTGCCCCATAGTGAGACACCTTGCCTTGCTCTAGGTGCTTTCTTCCAGTCCCACAAAGCAGGAGATCGAAAGGAAGCAGGAAATCTCTTTGATGGCTATGCTTGAGGCATACTTAGCATAACACTTAGCAATTTCCATCCTGTAGGTTGTTCCTTCCTAGGTGTCAGTGCACAGCTTCCCCTAACCCCATCCTTCGTCCTGCAGCTAATCTTCTGGACATGCATTGCTTTGCACATTTTGTTCTTGGCAATTTCCAACATTGCCTCAGGCCCTTATCGCCTTAAAAATCAGATCATATGGTCGTGGCCTTAGAGACTGCCTGATTGATATCTGAGCAGCCAAACAAACAGTAAATTTGAATAAAATTTGGCACCTCATTGCCTATTAGTTCTGCTGATTCTGAGAGGATAATTCACAGACACCAAGTAAAGTGCATGTCCTGAGCATGCACAGGACGGAGTCTTCACTTTTGTAAAAGGTTGGCAGGAATGGTTTGCGACCCTCACAAAGAGCATTTTGCCCATTCCACATCCTGCATGCCCCAGCCTGTGCAGTCACAGGGATTTGACACTTCTGGCCACCACCAACCCAACAGGACTTGTCTGTGTATTCACACAGAAATACAGATGCTTGCAGGAAGAGGAGAAAGGTTCCCAGTGATCCTTGAACAAACACTAATGAAGCCAGGAGCTCCTGCAGCTTGGCTTCCACCAGGAGCACTGGAGCTCGTAGCGATGGTGTGCGTGTGCTCAGAGGAAGATCGTGTTTCTGGGTGGCCATTTACCATGTAATTGTGATACAGTTCTTTAGATATTCTCTAGTTGCTTTCTCCAAACTCATCCTCCGTGGTCATAGGAAACAATGCTGTGGTAGAGTGTATCCCCATTCAAATCTTCCCTGATTTCAGTATCGCCTTGAACCTCCCTGAATGTCCCATGCCTGTTTTGTTTTGGATGACTCTATTTCTCAGGCAGAAGGCAAGAAGGAGAGGGCTGCACTGACTGCTGCTGTTGCACGTGCCCTGATCTAACTCATGTGCTGTTTCATGTGCAGATGAACTGGGTCCTGGCCTGTGGATAACACAAGACATAGCATCGCAGGGCAGGCTGTCTGGTGAGCAGATTTCATGCCTGGGTGACACCACCACGCACCCATACATAATTCCCAAACTGCTGTCCTTTGTAGGGTAGCGTACCTGGGCTATAAATTGCGCCCAGGGCGTTAGAAGGAAAGTTGGTTCAGCTCTGCAGTTGCCACAGCAGACTTGCAGCCCAGCAGCTGAGAGGAACAGACTAGCTGGCAAGAGCAGCAACTGCACTGTGGTCTGGGGAGTCAAAAATGGGTGGTTTTTCCTTCAGCAGTGCTTGTGTATTTATTGGCTTGATTGTAATCACAGCTGCCTTAAGTTGTAACTGATACTGCCCTCCCTGCAGTGTAGATGATGTTCACCTGGGTATCAGGTACTGCTGTCTGTGTTTGCTTTTGTTATCAACCACCATCACCAGGACTCTTTAAAAGACCAGCTCTGACCAGACACCAAGGAGAAAAGAGAGATCCCAATTATCTTCTTCCCCGTGGCTCTCCAGCTCTTTCCCAGCACATAAACATCACTGAGAGCTGATTTTCCTAACCCAGGATGAAAATCCATGTGGCACACCTAGCTCCCTTTGATCACGTATAATGTATCATGGTGTGTTCATCAAACCAGACACTCCCAATTAAACACACACGGCCTCCTAGGCACACAACCCCTGTGTATCTCTAACCCACAAGCCTTCACAGCTTTGAGAAGTCTGGTTGCATGTCTAAAGCTAAGGAAGCCATCTGCAGCCGCTGCCATGAATGATGTTGTGAGCTTGAGGGTATCTGGCCTGTCTGGACCTTGAGTGGCTCCAGCAAAGTAAGGCTGACGGCCTAAAAAAGCAGGTTCCTCAGTTGCTTCAGGGGCTGTTTCAGGGTTGTAGCCACAGAGAAGGTTGCCCCATTATGACTTGTCCCCTAAATGCTAGCTTTAATGGCTTAGGAAGGGTATGTGATGATGGTGGCCAGACCACTTCTTCTTGAGACCTGAGAAGAGCATGTTGAGTTTGGGTGGTCCTTGATTCCAGGCTAGGTCATTCTTGCAGGGAACTGCCAGAATGTGCACCTGCTAGGTAGTACCATGGAAAGGCTCATCTTTTCTTCATCACGATTCCAGACCTCAAGAGAAAAAAAGGAAGACGGAGCTAAAGTTCAGATAATGTATCAGCAGCTTAAGGGCAAGAAAACATGTGGAATACAATATTGCAATCCAACAGGAAGTTCAGAGGTAAACCCAAGTATGCTTGGATGTACAGATTTAATTTACCTGTCCGGTGATGGGACCAGGGGACCAAGGCAGATTGGTTACCTGTGATCACAGAGGTGTCCCCGCAGAGAACCCCCACAACCCCACCCGGCCGGACCAGGGGTGCGCTGCCGGCGGCTGGGAGTCCCCCGACCCCGAGGCGGCAGTGGCGTTTGTGCAGCGCCCTGAAGGTCACCTCGCAAGGGCGGCGGCGGCAGCTGTCGCGTGTGTGAGTCGTGTCCCTCCCGCCACAGGGGACGGGCAAGTCCCGCTGCCGCC
>VXAX01007538.1:0-341482 GCA_013399835.1 Leptocoma aspasia | reverse complement strand
CTGCGGCCGGGGCGGGGGGGGTCTGTGGACAGGGCGTCCCCGCGGGGCGAGGGAGGCAGGGACGGGGTCCCCCTGCCCTCTCCCCTCGGTGTCCGCTGGGGCCCCGCGGGGGCCGGCGAGCGCTGTCCCCCGAGTGCGGCTCCAGGTGGGTCCGGGGGTGAGGCGGGGTCGGGCCGACCTTGTCGAGGGCGCCTCGTCCTTGGGTCTCCTTCCTTTCCCGGTGGCTGGCCCGGCCCGGGAGCATCGTCGTCGGGGGACCCTGACCTCCCAGCTCTCATCTGCCTTAGACGTTACAGAGGCTTTTTCTTTTTTTCTGTTTTCTCTGGATAAATGAAACTAAGCGAGTTTTACTCCGCTGAGAAAGAGCAATTGACTTTAAATATCTCCGCAAGAAGGAAATGGCTCTATGTGCATTCCTCATAAATGCTTGTGCTGTATTCATAGCATTTAGCTTAAAGAGGCTTTTAATTTCTTTACGCAAATAGACAGCCTTCCAGTTGCTGCCAACCACAGCTGGTGTTGCCACCCTTGCGATGTTGAATTCAGCTCCTATTGTAATGGATCGGCCGGAGGTGCCACGTCCAGAGCCGGCAGCTCTGGCAGGCGGACTAGAGCAGGCTTGTGCCGTATCTTTACGTGAGCAGAATGGGGTTGTGGGTGCGCATGGAGAGGTATTTTCTGCTCCTGAGGCACCAGGCAACTGCGCAGTGCTTCAAACGCGGAGGCTGAACCAGGTCCTTCTCCCAGAGTGCCTGTACTTATCCGCCTAGGACTGATTTCCATTTGCTGAGTCGATCTGCAGGCTGATCCAGATTCTTCTGTTATAAACCTACCTGTTGCAAGAAGCTTTTTCCTTCAACCCTGTGGTGCTCGATTTCTAGACCCACTGCGTATTTTCTGAGACCTTGGAGTGGTTTTGACCTTTAAGGTGTCTTTGGCGTTTAGAGCATCCTGGCTGGGAACCTGATTAAATAAGCTACCTCCCAGCGTTGGCCTTTTGATGTTACAAAACTCAAAGGCATTACGCTGCAGACAACAGCATTAGTGTTTGGTTTGTTACAACAGCACCTCCTATGACCGTGCTCTGGAAAAAATTTCCACACGTCCCTGACGTCACGGCCATTTGCTTTACGCTGCCTGGATACCAAAGAGTGCTTTAACTCCTGGAGCACCACGTTACTGCACCCAGCTCTGCCCTCCAGCCCTGGCTACCTCCGGTGCACATGAGGAAGACAAGAGGATGGAGTGCCTTTCTGACAGTGTCCCTCAGCCTCTGTTTCTCTGGGTGGCCCTCTCGCTTGCCTGTCTTTCATAGACTTAGATCAACCAGAACTGCCAGCTTTCATTGCGAGGCTTCTCTAATGATGTAGGGGTTTTTTATGATGGAGCTGGGGAGCGAGGAAGAATATTTCCAGCCACTACTTACTCTCCTTCTCTGGTAGCTCATCACTTCAAGCCCTTCAAATAAACGGCATCTGTTTTGTTTGCGATTAGGTGAGGACAGTCTGAGATCAAGCAGGCTCGCTCTCCAGTTGTCTTTGGCCTCTGCCTGTGCCTGCAGCCTGATGAGCAGTACAGTTGCTTGGCATGGGCTGGCCTACCCTTGTAGGTGGCCTGGTGGTGCGTAGTACAGCATGTTACCCTGCAGTTAATCAGTTCAGACAGTCCTTGTAAACTGGTAACTGATACCCAGAGCTGGGCTGCGTCTCCAGGCTCTTCTCCATTCTTCCCGCTCCTCCCACAAGATGATTCTGGACATTCCCTTTAGACTCAAACTACATTCAATCTTTCATTGTTATGTAATTCACTCTTTAATTGGTGTGAGCAATGCCAGAGTGTCTTTGTAGGCCAACAAGACTGGTAAATGTGCGGTATTTTGACACCTTAAGAGTACTTTCCTACATTTGAGATGGAGTACTGAAGTTAATTGGGCCTGAACTCTTTTCCTGTGGTCTTTTTTTGGAGGTGATGGCCTGAATTAGTAGAAGAGATCAGGCTTTACAATGGCTTGTAAATGTGAATGAAACACTTACTGCTCCTGGAAATAGCTTTGAGCCCCAGAGCTGTGTGGAATGAGTATCCTTCAAGCACACCCATGCTTGCTGTGGGGCACTTGGGTCACTGGCAGTGTCAGGTGGGAGGGCCCATGGTGGTGGTGCTGGGTCAGCCAAGGGATCCTTGAAAGTGTGGGGGAACGTGGTTTAGTCTTTGTATTTTATAAGCCCAAACCCTGATTCACGGATTTCTAAGTTTTCAGGGGGTCATGTTTCCCCACCACCAAACAACTGGAGTGCCTTACATTTCCTGTCTGCATCAGGGCATAATCTCACTGTTAAATAGATGTCTTTGCAACATCTGAATTTCGTGTGCTCGGCTCCTCCTTGCAAGTGGCAAAGGTTGGAAGTACTGTCCTGAAACATGACTACCATGAGGGCTTGATTTGATTCCTCTTTGTTTGTTTTCTCTTGCAGTTAAGATCCTCCTCTTCTATGTCATCTTCTACGGCTGCCTGGCAGGTATATTCATCGGGACCATCCAAGTGATGTTGCTCACTGTCAGCGAATTTGAGCCCAAATACCAGGATCGAGTGGCACCTCCAGGTAACTAAACAGGAGGCCCATGTTTGACTTTGTGCAAGCTGTTCTGGGAAGGCGGGGTTGTTACTCACCTCAAGGAGGAGGATGAAATAAGCATGTCATTGCTGCAACATATATTTGTAGGGGGTGGGTATGTTCTCAGCCTTCTGTGTTAACAGTACTGGGGCTTGAAGACAATCCTGCTAGAATTAAAGGTTTCATCACATGAAAAATGTCTCCTCTCTGAGAGGAACTTGAACCTGGTTTGGTTTTCCCTTTCCCTAAGCTGAAGTGATGGGGTGAGGCTAAAAGGCTTCACTTTTGGGAACAGGCTGTATGAGGAAGCTGGGTTCAGTTTTTCTCTCTTCAGAACCACTCTGTTCACATGGGTAAGTGAAGGGATAAAGGTAAAATATTGTCTCTACCTGTGTAAGTGGCGTGCACAAGGAGAAAGGGGGACAGTGCCAGCTCTGGGAGTGCTGACGGAATTGCTTTATCCAACACCAAAGTACCCCGCGCTCTAGAGACGCTGTGGCACTCACTAGTGGGAATTGCAACTGCCTGGCGTGGGAGGTGAAGGGAGGGTGGGTCTGGTAGCTGCTGCTGTGTGACCTGTCCTCACAGACAGTAGAAATCTCTGCTCAGAATGATGCCTGAGTAGTGCCTGTGGCCAGCTGGCCTTGGGTAGGGCAGAAGGAGCGAGCGGCCCTTGCCGCAGGTTCGCGCTGCGCTATCAGACTCCCACCGCAGCCGGCGGCTGGAGCGCAGGGGGAGCTGCGCAACTGCTGCTTTCCCACATCCCAAATGACCTTGAGGCTGCCTGGCACTGGGCATCCTAACGATCCGTCTCCAGTTGCTCTGTGAAACAGTTCAGAAGCTTTTAATAACAGCGGTATTTAAGTGACAATTGTGAGGCTGATGGCTTGTAGCTACACAAGTTGGCCCTGGTGCTGCACTGTGTCTTGCAGCCCCACTGTTGGTAATGCTGTGCTGTGAATCCCTGCCCTAAACACAGGGAATGTCACCGTCACCAAATGGTGTTACAGCTCAGCTAAGTCATCTTTTTCAGATAACTCCTTTTCTACCAGCACTCTTTAAACACAGAACAGAGGCTGGAACTGCTGTGTTAGTGTGTTACACTTCTTCATGTACCACCACCATGGCTGGGGCAAATGTTGTCCTAAGCACTGAAAGCAGCTCTTTTAATCTCTGCAGTGGACCCTGACATTTGCAGGAAGGACTGTCACTGATACTGCCCAGAGCCATTGGCTGCATCTGAAAAGCCAGCATGGCTAATGCTGGGGTAGTTGTTACTCAATAATGTGTTTTTCCCCTTTGTGAAATAATTAGCAAAGGTGCCCATGGATCTGAGGTCTCACCCAGATAGCCCTGCTGTTCAGCCAGATGTCACATAATTACCTGTTCTAGGTAAGCTGTTTGCTTTTTGTGAAACAGCAGTTTACGATTCCAATTTGAAAGTGACTCTGGTAAAATTTCTGTGAAAGATTTCAGCCTGCAGAGGATTTTTATTAATATATTAATTGCATACTGCACCAGTTTTTCTGGGGCTTTTTTTTTTTAACAAAGAAAAGTAAATGAATTTCAAGACACTCTTGTAGTGTGTACTGCAGAAATCAAAATGGAGGAACAGTGAAGAGGTTGTCAGGAGTCTTTTGTAATAAGCTTTCAGGATGGGTACTGAAATCAAGGGGAACAAAATCCACGTCCTTGAATGTGTGACAGTGGGGAGCCAGTAAACAAGGGTTTTGAACCAAGCTGCAATGGCATATGCATAAAACTTCAAAGAAATAATTACTAAATAGAACAGGATCCTTTGCAGAGCATCACTTGACAGCTCTTCTAAAGATGTGGACAAGCTGGTGTAGGGTATGGCAGAGGCTGGCACTTAGTGTCCAGTACATTCCTCATCCTGTAGCACAGCAGCCGTGAAGCTGCGAGTCCAGAATAGCCCTTTAATGCAGGCTTTCAGAGTCACTGACAGGTAGGGAGTGGCTGCACTGCTGTTTGGGGGGTCAGCAATCCTTATATTCCCTGGCTGTGCCGGATTCTCCCCAGTGCTGCAAGCACAGCTGATGTTCTGTCAAGGAACACACATGTGGTGAGCATCAAACTTTCTGTGATCTGAGGCCACCTGCATATGATGAACTATATAAAATAGGGTGTTGTGCAATTCTAATTCCTGGTTCTTGTGGGAAAATTTGTGAGCCAAGTAAGTATACTGGCAGCTTGATAAAGCTCTGGATTTTCTAGGGAGCCAGAAAAGCTGGTTTTATTCTTGTTCCAGTGCTCTGTCCTTCTTGGGCAAGTCACTGTTTTGTCAGCCCAGAATGTTTTGAGAAAGGGAAAACTAGACTTGCCTTCAGGACTTGCAAGAGAAAATGCTGTAGGGGATGCTATAATATCATTCTTGTTCTGAAATACAACAGATTTCATAACAGCAACAGAACCTACAGGGTGTTGTATTGAGTTATTGACATGGGTATAACATTGAAAGCCATAAAGTGCTATTTTTGTAGCCAAGTGTCATTAATATGGTAATTGGTTTTTGCATTGAACACAACAGGAATGTTATACAGGGCTTCAGGGCAAGCTGAGTATTGTACCTTTCCATTACATTATTTTTTTCTTTCTTTTGTCTTGTGGTGGGGGAAGGGACAGTGCAGTTCACGTGCCCATCCAGCCCTGCCATTGCAACAGCCCCAGCTCCCAGTTCCACGTGTGCTGCAGGCTCAGACTCTGCTTTGAACACAGAGGACTTACCCTGCTAACAGTGAAGGATGAGGACATTGCCTCTTAAGAAGCGTCCCTAAAAAATAATGCTTCATTCTCCCCCTCCCCACCCCAACACAAATTGGGCTGTGTATCCTGCCATCTTGTGGTGTGCATCCCATGGAACAGCATTCCGTCACGGGCTGGCCGAGGGGACAGAGCTCACTGCAGCCTGAGGCAAAGCTTTGTAAGTGGTGGCTGGAAGGAAGAATCCCTGCTCCAGCCAGGGGATTTCAGGTGTCCCTGCTTCAAGCAGTGCTGGGCACTGAGTGCATCATGGAAAGGCTGCTTTGGTGTGTGTTCTCCACTTGGCTTATTTAGCTTGGACAGCAGCAGCAAGGTGGCAGGGAGGCTTCAAAGGAGTGTGTGCTGCCTCCTGTGAAGTTGCACTTCTTGGCTTCTCTCCTCTCAGCAGCACCTGTGCTTGGGAAGATCTCAGGCTCCAGGATGTTACAGCCAAGCAGGTTTTGCTGCATTTGCAGAAGACTCACACCTGCTTTTTGCACTTTGGGGGTGAGGTTAACTGGAAGCTTGGAAGGGCATTGTTCGATATGGTGGCTTTTAAAATCTATCCTCACATAGTGAGCTGGGGGAGGGTGTAGTGATCTCTCAATTTGTCATCTGTGTCATCTCAGGAGTGTTCATACTCCTTTGGAACAAAGAGTACATGGTTCTTGGAGATGAGCATGGTGTGATGGAGCAAGAGTGGTTACTGCGGCCTTAAACAACCGTTCCTAATAACAAGCCTGACTTCCCACTTTTAGTTTCTTCCTCTTTACCCTCAGGATACTTCTCCTGAAGTCTTGCTATTAAAGCTTAGAATGATAAAATCTATGCGGAAAATTGTTTTTTTAAATGAACTTGAAAAAACAGGATTTTAATCTGCAGCGGCATTTTGGAAGTGGAACTGTAGCTGGAAAAAAGCCTCAAATGACTTTACGTGGGTTTTTTTGGTGTTTGATGTCCTTGTATAGTCACAGCCAACAGAAGGTGGTGTCCATTACCAACTCCAGGCATTGCTCATCCTTTATACGGACAATGTCAGCCAAGTGAGGATGAGAATCTTGTTTCCTAACAAGGCACTCTGAAGTGCCAGTTGCAGCAATTTTCTAATTTGTCAGTATCTTACAAATGAGTTACTTGGTTCTTGTGGAAAGAACAGCATTGCCACGTGACACCATGGTGCATCTCTGTCGTAATAGCTTGAGATGCAGAGCTGTGTCATACAGATTATAGTCTGAGGATGGGGAGGGTTGTTAGACTCCTGGCTATGAAAGCAGCTGTGGGTTTCCCCCATAGGACTTGCTCATGAATGGCTTCCTACATGCATGCAGCCCCTAAACCCTTCATTCATGCCACCCACACACTTCTTGGGTGTCTGGCAATACAAGCCAGGTAGTACTGCAAGGGCTCAGCTTTTAAAAGTTTTTTCTTGTCCCTGCTTGCTTAAGTTCCCAAGTGGGGGTGAGAGAATGTTCCAGAAAGGTTGGTGTTCTGCAGAGGTTACCTTCTGCCATCGTACAACATGCTTGGTTTTCCACACAAGATTGTGTACAAATGGTGCAAACCATTAAGGTTTCAGTGATAGTGCTGCTCTGCTAACAGCACTGCAGCTTTTAGTTTGGCTATGGGATGTTCAGAAGGAAATGATACATCAGGGTTTAGGGCTTTGCGTCCAGTCAGTTGCAGGCATGTGAGAATGGAGGTTGTGGTAGAAAACAATTTTTTTTTAAATTAGGATAGAGTTATTTTTCATGACAAGTCTTTTATATTTATAAAGATTTTCTTTCTTGCTTTGTAAGTGGGAAGATTGATCTCCAGTTTGCTCCTATCCTAAACAAAGCAACTACTTGTGTGCCAAAGCCTGGTCTAGTCTGGTTCATCCAGCCACCTGGAAATGTCCCCAGTTAGGCAGAAAGCAGCCCAGCTTTGGCCACAGGCTACCTGGCAGGAACAGAGGTTCCTTTGTGCTGGCCACTGGAACAGCTGCTTGGAGGTCCTGCCTGGGCTTCATGGCAGTTCTGTGGCAATGTGCAACACAGGGATGCTTTGGGATGGGAGTCTGTTCTCCAGTCAAGTCACTTGTCTGATGGGCAGAGGGTTGGTTTTGGACTGTACCTATCAGTGACCAGGCTCTCTCAAAGAGAGAACAGGGATCTCCTACTGGGTGGCTTTTACAAACCACAGGGTTTATTGCTGACCTTCACATCACCTTTGCCAGGCCTGCGTGGGTGCCCCATGTGTTACCTTGGCCAAGACAAGAAACAGAGATGGGGAGGTCCTGAGCAAAACTGACAGCTTCACTTGCCTGACTGGAACTTGACAAGTCTGGCCATGTTTTCTTGATTTTTTTTTTCTTTTTTTGTATTTATACACTTGAATGACACACTTGTAACTTGAACTCTGGAAAAGGCAGACGCAGGAGATGACCCAAGGGCTGGCCTGCCTCTGCTGCAATTCCAGACAGCCACTTCAGGTGACTGAGTCTCTTCTTCCCAGCTGAGTGGTAACATGAGAAGGGCTTGGCAGGATGGGACTGAAGTCCCTTACTAAAATGGAAACTGGCGTATTTATTCTATATATAACTGTTTGTGAAGCAAGAAAATGAGTAATTGCTCAAGAAGGGGTTGAAAGCCACTGACTTTAGAGGGTAGGATGTCATTCTGCTAGAGGAATAGTGAATTGCTTCTGAACTTGTAAACTCAACCCAGCCCATTTCTACCAGAGGGATTTGTGAGCAGTTGAAGCTGCTTCAGGAGTAAAACTTGAAACACTCAAACTCCTTGCAGGACTTCTCGCAATCTTTTGTGACCAGGAGCTGTGTTTAGGGGAACAAAGCTAATCTTTGTCCTAGGTTACAAATTCCAAGTTAGTGGGTAGTGGGAGGGGGGTGGGGGGAGTGGTGATTTGGCTTGAGAAGGGACTGAGCAGAAGCACTCAAGTGGCTTTGGAAAAATTGCTGGAGTCACAAGCTCTTGCAAGTTGGGGCCAGCGGGCTAAGCTGCCTGAGTTTTGCACCAGAGGAGCTTCTTGGCAACAGGCCTGTTCTGAAAGCTGTCAAAGCAAATGCTGCTCCCTTGCTCCTTTCTTGATCTTGCTAAAATGAAGATGACAAACTGAACTGAAGTCAGGACCTCCGTAATTACAGTGACTGCCACAAAAGCAGCATGAACTCAGTTCCATTACTTAAAGTGTTAGACATGCATCAATACTTTCAATTAAAATGTGACCTAAACATTGCATAGGAGCAACTATTTCCAAGTTCCACAATGAAGAGCAAAGGAGTTGGTGCTTTTCATTATCTGTAGGCATTTCTTGTTTATAGTCTCTTCTCTTTTCCATGCACCATCATTATAGTCTAAATCTGAGCTGGTTAGCACAGCCCAGAATCTGGAGTCTTTTAACAACTCTTGTGTGGTGGCATTTCCTACTCACCTCCTTGGTGATGACCTGCTGATAAGACAGCTCAGAAGATGAGTTTTACAGTCAGAGATACCCAATTAGGCAGTGAAAAGAGAGGAGGCACCACTCAGGCAGCTAAATTTACTAAGGGAGAAAATGTCTCCTGCCCCACATCCCACAGGGGAGACACACAAAGGCCACATGGATTTCAGCTGGAAGAGTGTGACCAGACTTGTCTTTTACTGCAGGAGTTCACGAGTGGACAGCTGTGCTGTATCCTAAACACAGTGTTTGCAGACACTGAAGGCAGCCTGTTAAGGATACTTATGTTCTATGTGGTTGGTCTCACACACAGCTTCCCTTCTGTCCTTGAGGAGGAGGCAGAAGTGCACGGTGGACCTGTGGTTGATTGTTTTTCTTGAAGGAAGCCTTGACTTGTAGCCTCTCTTCTCCATTTTGTGATTTTTGTCTTTTTACCTGATGCAAACACTGTGATAAATATTTTAAGACTGTTGTTGGAAAGAGGAGAACCTCTCCTCCAGTGAGCTTAAGCTGTTTTGTCAAAGTTCTTAAGTTGGAGAAATAGATTATTATTAGGAGTTATGTTCTTGGTATTGCCTGGAGGCTGTGCAGCTCTGAGGTGTACTTAATGTTTTCTTCCTGATTTTGCTTTTCTTAGGACTCACTCAAGTCCCCCAGGTTCAAAAGACAGAAATTACCTTTACTGCCTCTGAACCCAGAACTTACGAAGTCTATGTGAGAAACCTTGATAATTTCTTAAGGGACTACAGTGCTGAGCAACAAACTGAAAACATCGTGTTTCAGGACTGTGGAGGTAAGTCTCAGTTGTTTCCTACAGCTGAGGACTCTGAATGATGCCTCTGTCAGGTCCACCAGAAGCTGAGGTTGAGCAGTGGTAGTCTTGGTCTTCAGCTGTTCCAGCAGCACGTTGGTTAACTGGCTGCTCATCAATTTCGTTTGGGCAGACCACACTGGGCCAGACTTAGCAGCTTATTGTAGGGTTGGGAACCACCATATTTCACTTGGGAGAACATGGCAGCTGGCTCTAAAGCTCGTGGCACTGACCTTATTCTCTCTGAAAGCCACAGGGGTTTTACTGATGATTTTGCTAAAGCCAGTGTTGGTCTTCTTCATGTCATGCAAACATCTGGGAGTTGTTAACCTTTAATAGGTTATTTGTAATCACGTGAGTATGAGTCTCACCTCATAATATGTCTGTATCAAATCTGAGGGGAACCCACTTGTAAAAGCTGCCCAGGAAAAAATTAGTCTCTGAGCCAGGTGAGACGGGAAGAAATCTCAGTTATAAAACAAAATTCCATAAAACTTGCTGCTCTGGGAGGAGCCCCACATGGGGGGTGGCTGGGTGTAGGTCCGTGGAGCGCCTTAACTGCCCTGGTGACAGAGAAATCCCAACTGCCCAGGGAAGTGTAAGTGACACACAAAAGATCCCACTGCATATGGTTGTCTTTTCCTTCCCCCGCCGTGACAGACACACCCACTGAATACAAAGAGAGAGGACCATATAATGATGCCCAGGGCCAGAAGAAGGTCTGCAAATTCAAACGTGAATGGCTGGAAAACTGTTCTGGAATAAGTGATCCCACCTATGGCTACAAGGATGGCAAACCATGCATCCTTGTCAAGCTCAACAGAATTATTGGCTTCAAACCTCAGGCAAGTATCTTTCTTCCCTTTCTAGCAGAAGCTACTGATGACGAGGAGGGGTTGGCTGCAGATTTGCTGTGCCTGCTTTTTGGTCTCTGGAAAGAGATCAGTATTAAACCCTTTCTGCAGAGGATAAATTGTGAGACAATTTGAATAATCTGCTTTAAAAACAATGCTAACTGAAGAGCAGCGCAAGTTGTGCACTGCAACTTGGTAACAAGTAGCAGTGAACCTCACAGTGGAACCTCCTGGTTGTTTATCTGGTAACTTCTGAGCCTGTTATTGGAGTCACTATAAAGGGGTGGTTTCTTCCAATGATAAATTCCATTTCAAATTTCTGTATTCTTCCATAGGATCATCCCAAAACCAACCCTGTCTGTAGTAACATCTGTACATTTTGTCATGCCCACATCTACTCCATTCTTTTCCTCAGGCAGTGTAGTCTTGTCTGCCTTGCCATAACTGCTTAATTAAATTATGAAATGCTAATATTAAATACCAGAGTGAAACACAGGCTCTAATGAGTAAACTACATTTGAAAGTCAGGCACAGCTGCAAGAAAGGTGAGAAGGTCTTTAGTTAATTTAATGTAATTTTCCAGAGGCTGTAGGGATATCTCTGCCAACTGGTTGCTCTGTCCTTCACCCAAAATGAAGCTTGCAGTAATGTAGAAGGGTGTTAATCTGGACATTCATGGCTTTTCCTTCTGGTTTTTTCCCCAGCTCATTAAAATGCTAGAAATTCCTTTAAGAATTCAGTGGCAGAACACGTGCAGTTGAACAGGGTGGTGTGCAAAACCTGCCACGCCGTCTTTTGGATGGAGAACAGTGCAAATGGCATTCTAGGCCACCTTCACTCCCATCTGTCAGGGCACTTGAGGATGGGAATTGGTGCTGTCTAACGAGTCCTGAGGAATGTTTTCCTTCAGAAGAAGCTTGTCCTGTGCTACAAGAAATGAGCAAACCTTTGGTTTATCTGATGTGTGGTGGAAACATTTTAGCAGAATGTGCTGTGGGGTGACATGAGATGTGCATGTTTGATGACTGGGAAAGAGACAGGTTTGGTGTGTTCTCTTTTTTTTTTTTTTTTTTGCCATGGAGCTCTGGAGACCTACAGACTGCATTAGACAGCAGGGTCTAGTCAGGGAATGACTTTGCAGGTTTCATTTAGAAACAATGTATCCAAGGCAGTATTTATTTTTATGGTTCCATACACCAGCAGAGACCCGGTAGTTCTTGCACTGGGAAAGGTGTTTGTAAAGCAGATCTGAAACTGCAATGTTGTCAAGAAATACTGCTGCACTTTAAAAGACCAACTGGGTTAGTGGTTGGACTAGCAGAGTTGGCACTCACACCTTTCTCTGATGTATTCAGGGCTTTTGTCCTTTCTTGGTGGTGGTGTTGAAGTTCAGCCGTGTCAGGGTGAGACTGCCACACTTCGTTCTTCCCTGTGCGTTTCCTGATTGCACACACCTGGCAGGCAGGTGCCAAATCCTGCACCAGCACAACCCTGCCACTGCCTGAGACTGCAGAAACAAGCCCCACTAGCTACAGACACTGCCATGAAACGCTTTCCCCAGGGATACCATGGAACTAAACCCAGCCTGACCTGCTTGTATCCACAGCAGGTGAAGCTGTAGGAACAGCCAGCAGTTCTGCTTGGGTCAAGTTCCCCTGCTTCCAGTTGTGTTACACTACTTGTCTGTCCCCAGAAAGGGGATTCCAGTTAATGGTGTGTGTTCAGTACTGTTGATCTTTGTTGCTGCAAAGGTGCTCCAGTCTGCCGAAGAGTGTCCAGTGTGTTAATATCCCCTTGTTCTGGATTTCTTCTAGGCTCCAGTCAATGAAAGCCTCCCTCCTGAGGTTATGGCAAAATACAACCCAAATCTCATCCCTGTCCACTGCGTTGCCAAGGTGAGTTGAAATGCGACAGAGCGGAGTTGGGAAGCTGCAGGGGATGACTAAGCCTTTGTCCAAGTGTAATTACTCCCCTGCCTGCCTTTCCATAGACAAATGGGGTGGTTCTTACGTGGGATAACTCCCCCTCAGGAACAAAAGTTTCTCAAAGCCCTGCTGATGGATGAGTTAGTGCTGCCTTCACAGTGTGGGGTAAAATCAGGCCAAGATAGTTAAAGATACCTTCAAAAGTAGCTATTTTGCTTCCAAGTGCTGTGCTGGAGCCAAAAGAAAAGGCCTCCATGAAGATAGTTCGTACCTGGCACGTGCAAAGCAGCTGAGAAACAGCAAAGTTTTCGTAGCCAAAGCCTGTGCAGTTGTACCACAGGAGGCTCTGGTGGTTTCTAACCGTGTAAGTGGCTGAGGCTTTAAATGAAGCAAAGCCCTTTTCCTGGCTGATGCGTGCTGGGAGGTGCTGCTGTTTGTGTGCTGACCCGGCAGTGCGGACGTCCTCTGAACCACTGGCCGCTCTTGCGCCGTGACGGTGGGGACCAGCGCTGACCAAATGGGGAGGCGACGGCCCCGCTGAAAATCAGCTGCTGACAGAGCCAGGGGCTGCCAAAGGCGGAGCCGGGCTGGTTGTCATCGCTTGTGCCTCCTCTTCCCCCCTGCAGCGAGAGGAAGACGCAGACAAGATCGGCACGGTGGAGTACTACGGGATGGGCGGCTACCCCGGCTTCGGGCTGCAGTACTACCCCTACTACGGGAAGCTGCTGCAGCCGCGGTACCTGCAGCCGCTGGTGGCCGTGCAGTTCACCAACCTGACCTACGACGTGGAGGTGCGCGTGGAGTGCAGGGCCTACGGGCAGAACATCGTCTACAGCGACAAGGACCGCTTCCAGGGACGCTTTGATATTAAATTCGACATAAAAAGCTGATCGTAAGCACAACTCTCTTCCTCCCCCCTCCTCCTCGCCATTTAAAAAGGTTAAAAAAAAAAAAAAGAACAAAAAAGAAAACCTACTAGTCTTGAACAAACTGTCATACGTATGGGACCTACACGTAATCTATATGCTTTACACTAGCTTTCTGCATTTACTAGGTTAGAATGTAAACAAAGTGTAGCAATAGCGACAAATATTTATTCTACTGTAAATGACAAAAGAAAACAAAATTGAGCCTTGGGACGTGCCCATTTTTACTGTAAATTATGATTCCATAACTGACTTGTAGTAAGCAGTGTTTCTGGCCCCTAAGTATTGCTGCCTTGTGTATTTTATTTAGTGTACAGTACTATAGGTGCATACTCTGGTCATTTTTCAAGCCATGTATTGTATCTGTTTTCTACTTCTTGTGAGCAAAGACTTTTGCTGTCCAAGGTGTAAATACTCAATGGGACTAGAACTGGCATGAAACTTCTCATTATTTTGTTCCTTTTCAAAGAAAGGCCCACCTGTGAGACGATATTTAACAGCACTCCATAAGGCTTCTGGCTTTTCTGTGGTGTTAGGGTATTTTATTTGGAGGGGTGGCAGGGAAACTAACTTAAGTGAAGTTAAAGAGAATAGGTGATTGTGTACTGTGCTTTGTTGCGAATGCTGTCTCTCTCTCCACCTCTTCCCTTATCCTCCAGTATGTTGTGTGAGAGATCGGGTCAGACTATCACTCTCCTCAGTGATAGGCATAACTCTTTGCTTTGTATATTTTCTTTTCTTTTTCTTTTTTCTTTTTTTCTTTTCCTGCTGAAGGCATCGCACACTGTGGTGCTAATGTCTTTATTGAATGTTTTAGCCATTTTCATGGTGGAAGAATTTTATATTTATGCAGTTGTACAATTTTATTTTTTCTGCAAGAAAGTGTAATGTATGAAATAAACCAAAGTCACATGTTTGAAAATAAATCTTTATTTTAAACTTTATAAAAGCAATGCAGTACCCCATAGAATGGTGTTAAATGTTGTCTAAAGTGCAAACTCTATGTTCTAACATGTAATAATAGCCAGGAGTACAGTGCTCTTGTTGATCTTGTATTTCAGTCAGGTTGAAACATTGGACAAATAAATGAATGAACACACCAGTTCTGTGTGCGTGTCTGTTGCAGTGGGTGAGGATGGAGCCTGTTAGTTGTCCAGAATCTTGAAGAAGTACTGCACCTATTCCAAACAGAAAATGCATCTTTATCATTCCCAGTCTCAGCACAAGGGGGTTGAGACATTTGAAAGGTTTCAAACATTGAGCTGTTACACATCAGTGCTGGTGTCTGTTGGTTATTTGTTTTCCCCTCTCCCCACCCCGGATGAGAGGCTGCTGTGGCACACCTGCCTGTGCCCCTCAGGCTCCCAGGAAGTCTCTTCCCCATTACTGCACACGCTCCACCTCTGGAGGTGCAGGGTCTGTGTTCCAGACACAACACAACAGCCACAACTGTCCATCCTCAGCACAGGTTAAAGCTTCCAGCAGCCAGAAGGGAGGCTGCACACTGAAGCCACAAGCGTTGCAGGACAGCCACTTGCTCTGTGTTGGTGCTGGGCTGGTGGCCAGGGCGGAGGACAGGCTGTGCCTGCTGGAGCTGCTCAGATGTGACAAAACATGGCAGCTGGCTTCATGCAGGAGTCAGGCTCACTTTGTGCTGCACCACGCAGATTACCAGGGAGAATTTCTCCATGTAAAGTGACAAAAGAAGACTATCCTAGAGCCAGTGACTTGATAAAGACTTCCTAACTGGAACACACAATCCTGGAAAAGCAAGATGCTAAACTCTTGGCCATCTGCTAGAAGGAAAAGCATGGTTATGGTATGCTGTGGTGGTTAGTGCACACATTTAGCTGTTCCATGTTGTTCCCAATGAGCCGGTGCCAGCAGAAATCACACCTTCAGCTCTTTCTTTTGCTGCTGTATTGTTCATGGCAAGGATTTAAAAAGCTGTGATGAGAGCCCTAAAATACTCCCTAATGGAAGCTCCACCTGTAAGAAGAAAGTTGAGCCATTTTGGCTCCCAGCAATTGTTTCCTACTGCTGCCATTTTGGGTGGGGATGTTGTTGCATGGCTCAAGGTTTGTTGCATTGGCTCAGGATCAACTGCCCCTACAATTTAGTTCTTAGGTGAACAGTCTGACAATTTAAAAAAAAAATCAAAAACAAAAAACCTCAAACCAACCAACAAACAAAAAATTCCCGATTTTTATTTGTATAAGACCCAACTCATCGTTAGGTACTTTACTGTCTTTTAATTCTCTATATGAGTGCAAAGTCTAAGCATGAGCTATTAATAAAGATTCTGGCTTTCTGTGGAAAACTTAAGGTGCTTGTGTTTGCTTCAGCGAGCAAATGTCAAAAAGGGCTCATGTAATGTACTCTCAGGAATTGAATATGAAATTAGGCAAAAACAAACCTTTACCCAACATCCTTGCCCCAATCACTTTCTCGTCCCACATTAGTGAAAGCAGAATGGCTGCTCAGATCACTAATTAACCAGGCAGGAAGGGCAGTAGCTATCCCAGCCACATGCCCTTCAGCTGCCCACTGAAAGGACCCACCTGGTCCCAGGCTTCTGGGACAACTCTGCTACCAAAGGACCACGCCCCCAAAAGAAACACTCTTCTCGGTGCACCTGGTCAGACATGTCCACTTCCCCCATTAGAAATGCTGCTGTAATTTGCCAGACCTACTAGCAATGCAGCATTAGAAGACTGCAGGATGATTAAAAAAATTCCCAAACAACCAAAGTCCAAGAGAACCTCACCCCACCCCACCACAAGCAGGTGTAGGCTCTAGGCTGGGCACCCCACTCGCCCAGTGGCACCAGTGCTTTGGCTACTCAGCAGCCTTGATATCAAAATGACCTTTCACAAGTGGCACTGGCACAGCCTCATCTGGGCTGGGGCTGGTCAACAGCCCTGGGGGCAGAGGGACTGCAGGCAGGACAAGGGCCTCAAGATGTGACATCTCACCAACCCAAATTAAACTCTGCATTGCCTTCAAGATTCCTTATTTTAATCTGTGCTCTATCCACTCTCCTCAGGAAGGCATCGCTTTCCTTTCTGCCTAATAGGACGTTACATTATAAACTGCCAGTCTGAACATGTTGTTCTTTCTGCCAGATTGACTCAGCATAGTTAAGTATAATTGTAGCCATTAAAGTGAATTTTATCTCCCTTCTTGTTATATGGGACACCTGCATTTCATAAGAGACACACAAAAGCACTAGTAAAATAAAAAGCAGAGAGAGAGATGCACACATATATTTAACAATACAAGCTTTTTAAGTCTGTGTCTGCACAAACACTTGCACTAGCACACACCAGCTATCAATTTTAGAGCTCTGAGCACTGGCACTTCTGGACTTCTGTTCCCATCCTGGCCAAGGGCAGGTGTCCAGCACGGGCCAGGCACAACCCTCAGCGTGGGTGGGGAGCTGTGCCAAGAGCAAAGAAAAAGGCCAAGTGCAGTGGAATCATCTGCTTCCTAGGTAGTAACTCCGTGTCCAGCCTCAGCCTGGGGTGCTGATCCAACTACAGGATCACACAGGCCTGTTTCCCTGCCATGGAGCAGGCTTAATAGAGCTGAGTCAACTCCCACCCCTGCCTGGGCTGCCTCAGCTAGAGCTGCGTCGCCGCCCCTGGGATTTAAGCACTGATCCACCCCTGCAGCACACACTGACACAGGTGAATGCTGGCCTTGCCCAATGCCTGCTCACTTGCCACTAGCAAGAAAAAGATTTGTGCTATTTTAGTCTCTCAAACAATTGATTTTGTGCAACCAATTTTCCCAGGCTGGGCTAAACTGAGATTTCAGTTTACTTACAACCTGTGCAAAACCTATTCCTCCTCAATTAGCTCTTATTGGCTTGTTCAAGATCCACACAGACTGTACTTGCAAGGCTCAGACGTCGGAACAAGCAACACCACATTTCATATACTGCACAAAACAAGTGCCAGTATGTTCTCTTTAGGTATAATTATCTTTCATGTGGGTCAGCTGCCGCTCAGCTCCCAGTAAAACCAGTTAAGAGCTGGCATATCTTTGGTATGCAGAAAGGATCCTTCTCTCTAAGAACCTCACCCTTGGGAGCAGTGCTGGACAAGAACCACCAGAATTTAGTTACCCATTCCATAACCACAGGTATGGTGTTATGAAAAGAATCAAGACTTCAGAAGAACCAAGAATTCAGCACTACCAAGAGATTTGGGGTGCCCCCATCTTGAGGCCCCAGCTAGAGACACCTTGAAGAATCCCCATTCTAAAAGCACCAGGCCCTTTTCCAAGGGGATCCAGGACTTGGTGATAACTTGCAGCAAGCATCTGGATGGGAGTTAGATACTCCAAAATACTCTGTATTTTAGGAAATACAGTTCCTCTCTTTCCCAAGGTCTGAGCATAGTCCAAACCACAGAAAGGGGAGCTGTGCCAGTACAAAACATCTGAACAAGCCTCACATTTGACCAAGGGCAAGGTCAGCCTCTCTGAGCCAAGCACACCTCTGATCTTTACAGGATCCAAGGGTGACAGAGCACAAATCCACGCCAGGAGCTGATCTGAAACCAACCAAACGCATTTCACAGATGCCTTTCCAATGATGCCAACATTCAGGTGTGCTCACTGTTTCCCAGGGATGAGACAGGATCTAATTTAACATCAGTACTCCCCTTGCAGACCCCAGGAACCATCTACCTGCTTTGCAGCATGCAGCTATGCCCTCTCTAGCTCCTGTTCAGGGACAAATAGCAATAATGCTCAGGAAGTAACAACGGGTGAATAACCGTGACCTTCTGGCTCTGACCCCATAAACTGCTTCACTGAGGAGGAGCTGAGAGCTGCTTCAGTTCCATGAAGTTTTGCTTCAGTCACACACCCAGCAAAACTCACGTCAATGAAGTTGGCTGCTCTCTCTGAGCACTTCCATGCCTTACCACAAAGTTTCAGGAGCTAATACAGCAGGCAATAACAAAATCCAGTCTAACGCCCTGGCTGAGCACAAGCAATATCACCTGAACAATGTGTGCCCTAAGTGCATGGAAAGGCCAGGCTAAATTATAAAGAGGGAAGCAAATCAAGTGAGACAGCCAGTTTTCCAAGGGAGAGCAAAAGATCTTGGTATTAACACAGGGCCCTGCACAGGCACAATGATGTGCTGAAGATTCCAAGTGTAAGAATTACAGGCACTTACAATTTAACTCTCCTTCTATCCAGAAAACAACACAAATAGCAGTGCTGATGAGAGGTGCCTGCTGAGCAGCTTTGGAGTCAGAGCTTTTGTCTGCAGGCCAGACCCAGGCACACCTTGGGCTGTAGCTGCACTCCACAGAGGTAGAACTGCAGCCTCAAAGAAACCCTGGCACTGAAAAGGCACCTCAACTCTCATTCTCCTTGTTCCTCTGGGCTGGCAGTTTTTGGTAAGAGACACTGTTAGTCTCCATGGCAGAAGCCAGGGGGCTGACAGGGTGACACACTATTAAGAAAAGAGCTGAGTTCACAGATTAACTTCTCATCCATCACCAGAAAGGCGACAGTAATTTTCAGTCCTTCCTCATCTCTGCAGAACCAAAACTGGCAGCTGGGAGATGGAAGCCTTTTCCATCCTTGGATCCATTTAGAGCCTGTCAGGAATCTTGGTGCCTTCCATGCAGCTAGACAGACACCCACCAGCACCCTCTCCTCAAAACCACCCCAGCACTCTCTCTCCTTGGTCAGTGTAGGCATCCAGGCACATGATCCAGAGTCCTTGGACACCCAAAGCTTCAGTATCAGTACACTCTCCCTAAACATTTAGGTCTGATAAATTTTTACATGCTATCTCAGTTTGAGGTCACAAGTAGGAAAAAAAGCCCTTTTTTTTTTGCCCATTAACATTGGTTTATACATCTGCATGAACTCACCAATGCTGTTAGCAAGCACAATTGCTAACACCTAAACCACTGTTCAGCTACAGTTCACTCAGCTGATTCACATGACTAAATCATTAAACTAACACATGGAAACCCCCATGGATTCATACCATCCCTTCAGCCACAAGCACTCCAGAAAAAGACTGGTTGTCAAAGAAGATAGTCTACTTAGTTACTATTGTATGTGTTCTGAAAATAAAGAGTAATTTTCCCACACAAATCTGAAGAGGGTTTAGTTTGTTCAAAAAAAGGGCAGATTTATCACTCCTGCCTCTCTCCCAAGTGTCACACAGTGTAAGAAATAAAGCCAGACAGGTTGCCCAAGACATAACCATTTGTACACATGCACTTCAACTATCCACATTAATTTCTAAATTAGAGCTGGGATGAAAACCCCTATGCACCAAAAAAACCAACCTTGCAATGGAAGGTTTTACTACATAAACACTACAGGATAACACAGAGCATGCTGTGCTTTTATGTCGTGTGCTGTTAACACAGTCACCTCAAAAATTGTGTATGGTTATGTTCAACTCTGAAAACACAGTGGAAGAGAAGGGCAAGGGAAGCCATTTGGAAATTGTAACAATAAAATAAAAGATTAGAAAAATGTGAATTCCAAACAGGACAGAAATCAGAGGACAAGACAGTAGTTCATTACACCACAATCACAAATACCAAGACAGTGAGTTTTATGCTATTTATTCTAAGAAAAATAACTGAACTCCAAAACTACTTTAAAACAACAAGATGATGTTTTTATATCATGTGTAACTACTGTGCTGACTCAGATCACTGATTTCTGAAGCACAGATAGTTGTAGACTTAACAAGAAGGCACAGGTTCATTGAATCTTAGTCCCCATCATAAGCCAACTACTCTGTAGCTGGAGCTGAATATATTAGTTCAGAACTCTCCCACCTGGAGTTCTACTTGTTATTTAGTAACATCTTTGGTCACCATCAGAGTACACCAATGGCCTGGTAGAGTCACTGGAATGAAATAAAGTGTAAGAGCCCATCTCCCATCAAGTGTGACAAACTCCAACATGACAGCATGCACTGCTTTCCTGAGGACCACAAGCAGCTCACTGAGTGATCAGGATCACTGCCTCTGCACTTCACATTTATCTTGAGGGATGCTTGCTTGCCTGCCTCACAGTCAGGAGCTGCTGTGGAGGTCTTGTAGGATGCCCTTGAAGCAGAGAGCTGAGGTGAGACAAGACACCATAAGTGCACCACAGTGTCAGTGTAAGCTGCAAACACATCCCGAGCACTGGATAAAAACACTGGAAAGGGCCCCTGCTGCTCGTACCTGCAGTATCTAAGAAAAGCCAGGTTTGGATGTGTTTGTACAAGCCACAGGCATTGCCAATGCTGAGCAAAGTCTCTCCAGCCTGCTCACGGAGCACTGACAGTCATGGTCCTCACAAGCTACCAGGTTATGGCCAAGACAGGAGGAAGTGATCACACAGAGACAAGAACATGTTTTCCGTCCACATCATGGATTCAAGCAAGGATGGAAGCAGAGAACAAGTAAAAGAAGTAGAAGGCACTCAGCATTTAAAGCCCTTCCTGAGCTGATGTTCAGCAGATTGTTATTTGTGCACAGACCCAACAGGCTACACATGGCAAGAGTGTTAAAATTACAAAGATGAGACAACAACAAAATATCCTGAAAGAAACTACCAATCGAAGGCACCACCAGCAGGGGCCTTGCATGCACCACCACAAGCCCCTGCTCTGACTGTGGCTCACTGTGCTGACAGGAAACATCCCACCAAACTAATGGCGTAAGTTCCCCAAGTGCTCAAAGTACCTTCTGAGAGATGTCACCGAATCTAGAAAGCTCCATTTCCCTGTGGAATGGGTGAGTATTAAAAGGCCAAGAGTTTGTTTCGAGTCTCATCAGCTTTCAATGACTTCAACATGTACTGCCATGGCAAGACTGGACTCGACACCTCAGTGATCAAGTTACTCTTCAATGGCTGGACTAAGGCAGCTCCCTGAGGAAGCCCACAGTTCCCGGTTTGCAGCTCGACAGTCTTGGCACACTGTCTCTCCCCATCAGGACAGCAGTAACTGGCACCAATGTAGAAGGAAACTTGCTCACTTAGCAACTCAGAATACTTCAGAGAGAACTGTCTCTTGCTCAGAGACTTGCTGACATATGTCAGTGTATCTCAGGAATAGTTGTGGATGCATCATTCCTGCCTATGTGCCAGTGCACTTAGGGGTTAAAGACGAAGAGGAAGAACGCAGCTCTTACTGAAAGCAGAAGATGCTGGGTGACTTCAAGGAGCCCCAGACTACAGCCAACATCCTTTCAGGTGACCACTGCCATCCTGTTTTGTGTTTGCACAGCTGCTAGCACAGGACCAACACAGTGTCTAAGCTCTCAGCACCATGACAGTACAAAACCAGTAGTGGCATGAGACTACACTTTGAATCATTAGCTATTATTAATCACGAAAGAAGAAGTAGTTTCTAGAGCTTGACAAACTCTAAACTCAATATATCCCATGGTATTAGCATCCATGACAGACATGAAACCTTATTCACAGTTTTCTATCCATATCAACATGTTTGCCTTTGGGTTTTTCCTCCCATGTTCCATATATATTTCAACACATGTATGAAAATAGCTAACTTAAATTCTCCTCTTAATTACTGTTGGTTGATGGTAGTCAGTGAAGGAAGCTGCAGCAAGAAGGGAAGGGGTAAACCCTACAAAGGAAGCACCAGCAGAGCTAATAATTTGTCTATTTGACCTCTGAGAGAGGTGGGAGGTGCAACTGGCTGAGGTCAGTAACAGGAAACCACATAAAAATTTATGTGCATCTCACAGCATGTGTGTTATAGAACAGTGTTTCTCTTACCCCCTCCAAATAAGGTGCAGGGCCCCTTGCTCCAGAAATGAAGGATATTCTGAACTTCTTTGTGGCTATACAACTACAGCATGCCCTTACTGCCCTTGCTGTATAAGCTGTTCCCCTGGGCTTTTTTGTCTTCTTTGCTGTAGTTTGCCCATGGTGCAACTGAGTTGCAGCCCAACTGTTGCTCTGCTTCAGCTGGAGGAAAAGGAGAAATGAAAAAAGGACCTAGGCTTTTTGTTTAAAAATGAGAACATGTTGAGGGAAAGAAAGGAGACAGCAGCCTCAAAGACACAAGCTGGGCCTCAGATGAGTTATCAAGAAGTGTCACGCCTTCCCTCCACCTTGACCTCCCCTCCACAAAATTACTTTGCTCAGCGCAACACAAGCACGTGCCAAAAGCCAAGCCCTGTTTATCACATAGGTTACCTTCAGGATCAGGTGAAACTTAAAGAGCTTTGGCAGCTGCTTGGTTCACACTCATTAACTTCTCTCTGGCACTTAAAAACCTCAGACTTGGCAGAACAAGGGGTAACCGGACCTCAGATTTTACCCAGAAGTGGAAGCACAAGAACTATTTCACAACTCTGTTTAAACAAGTTCCTGGTTTAGTTTGCTTGTCTAGCTCACAAATATAATAATTATACAACCTATGCTCAAAATGAGGCTGCACATGACCTAATAATACAATAATCTTTAAAAGAGAAATCACTAACATCTCCAATATCCATCCATCTATTACTGCTACTTTTAATCCTTCATTTCCCTCAGACAGGCCTACACAAAAGGATTACTTAATTCTCTGTACAAGTATATATACAGCATCAGGAAGCACTTCGAGACTGCATTCCAGTGCTGGCTAACATGTTCTGATATGCAAAACCACCACCAAGTAAGATTAAGTTTTCCTACATTCCAGATTCTTTCCAACCTGTTCCCACAGTTGTTGGATAAAAAGTCTCAGAAGTTTAAATGGAGAAGCACTTGAATCATAATAACCATTATCTGATAGACCTCTCTAGAAATCATCTTGTACCAGGAGAGACTGAAATTTCCAAATGACAGATAAAAATAGCTACTGCTTGGATGAAAACTTCGGAGAAAAAAGTGCTAAAGTCAACCTCACCCAAACCACTCAGGTTTTATTACTTTTCACTGGAAACGGTGAAAAGCATTTCACCCTGGATTATGCAGCTCAATATGGGCCTCTAATAAAAAAAAAAACTTCATTGCAGAATTGCTGTATGACTAAGTGAAACAATGGCTTCTTTATTAAAATATTTTAAAGACTCCTGAGGGAAATGCGGACGGCTGAAATGCCCTCAGTGAAAGGTTCATTGCCATGCTATGCACTTCTGCTGTGTAATGTTTTACAAGCTGGGCTGCTCTGTGAATGGGGAGAGTTAGTTCTCAGCTGGCAGAGGCAGCTTGCATAATACCAGACAAGTTAATCGGTAACAAGCAATGCAGGAGACCTTTGTTCCAAGTGTGACACACACAAATTCCACACTAAGCACATCGACGCTTCTGAGAGTTACTCATTGACATGCTTTATTAAATTGCTGGGACTATATACCTCAATGCACCAAAAAGGACTAGTTTAACAGAGCTACATCTTTCTGATGTCTTCTGTCCTAAACTCCTAAACTGTTGCACTTTATCCTCAGCCCACGGATCAGCTCATTACTGATACAGAAGCATTTCCAGGGTGGATGACAGTGAGCACCTTGCAGCACACCCACATGTCCAGACAATGGCAGTGGGCAGCCAAGGAGGCAGCACACAGGAAAGGGCAAGCTGGCAGCCAGCAGAGTGCTTCTGTAACAGGGAGTGGTTATGGAAGCATGTGTTGTGTTTCCCCCCTCCAAAGCGAGTGCTCCCTGTCTACTCTGAACAGCTGGCTAAAATACCACCCTGCCCTCAGCCTCCCTGAAGAAATGGAAAGGGAAAGGAGAAGTAAGAAATGCTTCTCCTGGCATGATCTGGAATGCCAGACCAAGGACAGCTGGCCTCTAGCAGGTGGAATACAGACTGCACCAAATGCTTAGGAGCAGCACAGCTCTTAACACTTGACAGAACATTCAATTTACACCAAGTCTGAGGAAACCTATCACGGTTTTCATCGTCCACAGCACCAGCCTGGACAAAACACTTCTGCTGAACTGGACCATCCTGTCACCGCTGACTGTACATCACCACCTCCCATGTCCCCAAGGCCGGATCCAGGCAGCTGAACTTCCAGTGCCAGATCTGTGTGAGCCTCTGTCCAGCAGGTCACCGCAGCTGATCTGTCCCTAGGTGATATTACTTGTTTGCTTTAATGCCCTAGGAGCAGTAAGCCAGTCTCACTGGTGCAAGGCTGAGCAAAGGAACAAAGAGCCTCCAGCAGTTTGTTGTACAGTCAGCCAGTTCCCAGCCCTACACTTGAACACCACTGCACAGCTGAAATTCGAAGAAGAGATAGAGAAGAACCCAACCATCATGACAGCTCTCTCAGAAAACAGATGAAACCCACTCTTCTTTGATAACAGCAAAGTCATCCCCCTTTGATAGGTTATTTTCATGTCTGTGAGTGCCATAAATAGCTCTGAGGCAAGGGAGAAGGCCAGCAAACGATACTCGAGTAGCTCCTCGCTCCTGCCTGTCTGGAAAGCTGCCCATGACGCTGAAAAGTGACACGTCTCTCCACGGTGCCCATGCCCAAGGAGGAGCCTGACGCACCCGGCAGCCATGCGGTGGCACACGCAGCGCCAGCTGGGACCGCCCGTGGGGACACAAGATTGGGAAGGCAGTTGGCACATCCCCCACTCCCACGGAAAGTGGCTTGAGAGATCACCCCCCTCTGCAGTTCCACCCGTAGCCTAGCAGGCACACAAAAGCACGAGTAAGCACACACCCGCAGCAATTGTCACGATATTGTCCAAGGATTAGTCACCTAATAACAGCGTCGCCCTCGGCAACAGGGAGAAGGGGAGGCTGTTTCACCCGGAACTCAAGTTTTATCCATCTCACAGCAAATCCTTTTTCATGCAGATCTCGCTGAGAGCAGCATCCTCTCCCTCTGTGTCTAAGTACATACACACAAACACACGTATGACAATCAAGGACTTGGTAATTAGGAAAAGAAAGCCCATGAGACTGACTGATTGCCCCAACAGCTCAGCAGGCTGCACTGCAACGGAGAGACCTTTCAGGTTACCCCAGATGTGTGCATTCTATCATCCCCAGAGTGATTTTCTGCACTGCAAATGCCCTCATGGACCTGCTCACACACACAAAAAACCAAAAGCGAAAACCTTGAATTGCACAGTATGAGCAACAAGTTACAGGCAGAGCGTGCCAAACCCCAGAAATTCTGGTTTTGTTATAACTGCAGTTCTGGGCTGCCAGTTTTTTAATTGTGTGGTTTCCTGCATAATCTGAAAGGTACTGAGCCACTTGAGACCCAGGGAACTGAGGTGTGTGTACAGCACCACCTCCTGTGGGAAGTTTTACTCACTGTAGTTTCAGTGATGTGAATAAGGCCTTTATGACTGATTTTTAATTTGCCTTCACTTCTTTAAAGAGGGACGCAAACTGTGAAGTCTGGTAGCCACAATACTTGTGTCACTACTTTGATTAAGAACAATTCCAGGAATGATCAATTTTAAGGAAACTTCTTTTGTCTAGAGAATGATGATTCATCAGAGCCAATGGTTTGCAAGCTTCTACTTCAACAAGATATTTATCAGAAATGTTCCTCAGGTCAACGAGTTGAGAAACAGAATCATCTTTCACCACATGTAGATGACACATCTCTAGTCTGCTAAATAGAGCAGTTCCTTGGCATATAAAATATGTCTTTTCCAGTCCTGGCTCTACCTGACTCAGAAGGAACATGAAAGCAGGTGAGTACTGTAATTTCTTTCTCCAAATAGTACCTGCTTTACACAGAACAGAAAAAAAAACTTGACAAGAGGTAGAGCTGTACCTGCTTTGGATGTGGGAAACAAATGCAACCGCCTGCTCTGAATGCATGTCCTACACAACACCAGCTCCTAGTTGAACCTTCAATCATGAAATGCATCATCTCACAAATACTCCATTCCTATCAGTCTCTTCTCTACTCTTCCTCCTTTCTTTCCTCTTCTCATTAAAATGGGAAACTGATGACAAGGCTGAGAAAACAGACTGTTCTGAGCTATTTGTGTCTATCCATTGTCACTTGTAAAAATACATTTTGTACTGATAAGAGGACACACAAGTCTGTGAAGTGAATAAGTAAGTGCCTGACCCAGTAAGTCAAACAACTCATCTAAGAGATTTCAGGGCAACATTCACATTCCTGTATCACTAAGCCAGGAATAAAAAAGAGCACTTACAGCTCTACAAATGAAAACACACTGATTTTTCTACTGTGAAAAACAGTCAGTTACTGTGAAAAACAGTTCTACAGTCACATTTAATGCTCAACTGTATCTCCCCTCCTTTCTTGAGCCAAAGTGAGTTATTCATTAATTCTGATATTCTTTAGTCACTGCCTAAAATGTTAAGTAGTTTGTAGAACAAAGACAGGAGTTAAGGGTCATACTGGTGGGAGCAAGTGCTCATATTTGCTTTTGGGGTTGGATTGTTTGTTTGAGGGGGTTTTAGGATTAAAAGTGAACTTTCCTTTTTTCAGATCCATGGAAAAGAGGTTTAAGAGAAAAACACTGCAAAACTGCTGTACTCCATTATTTAAGTATAGCGCTCTAAACTAGGTACACAAGGTGACCCTTACTTAGTTAATTAGTCCTCGTTGTTCCCGAGACAGTGTTGTTCTGCCTCCTTTCACCGAGTACTCCTTAGTCATGATTTTTGGGAGAAAGGTCACAACCTTGCCCTTCCTAGTGACAGTCAATTAAATGCGAAACGCCAAAGCCACCTAGAGTCTGGCTATTAACTTCAGGAAGCATTTTATCTAATCCTCAATTATCTAGCTCATCTCCTCTAAGAAGTCTCCATTTTTGGACAATGAGACAGCGGCTGCCATTGCAAATTCTTCAAATTTCAGTTAGAGCTGAAACTGGATGATGAAAACCACAGAGAAGGGTGGAGAAATCTTAAGATAAACAGTGTCTGGTACTAAAAGTACCAGGGTTTTCAGGAAGGCACCAGTGTGTTCCTTTCTACAAGGGAACATGCTTCTGTTGTGCTTCCATAAACACTATGCATTTAAGACCCATCATAGAATACTTGGTCAACCAGTGATCTCTCCTTTCCATCTCCATTTGGTTCTGGAAGTTCAAAAGTCACAAAACCAGTTAACCCACAAACCAGCCTATTCATCTTTCTATACATAGCCTCAACAGCAGCAGTTCCTCCACGTTTCCTCCAGGATCCCTTGGGCACTGCAGGCCCTGCAGGCACACCCGTGTGCACACAGGACACGCAGCCACAGCAGGAGTCAGGACTGTGGCAGGGACACCTAATAAGCTGTTTTAACATTAACAGTGTAAATACTCCACACACCAACCAACAGGTACAGCCAAGGCTTCCTTTGTACAAACCCACTGCACTCAATTCAAAACATTCCCTGCTTTATTTACACACTAAACAACATTGAGTGATGTCCTTTACAACTGCTGGCTTAACCTGGGCTGTTACAGAAGCAATTACAGA
This sequence comes from Leptocoma aspasia, assembly GCA_013399835.1. Lineage (NCBI taxonomy): Eukaryota > Metazoa > Chordata > Aves > Passeriformes > Nectariniidae > Leptocoma > Leptocoma aspasia. The sequence continues at coordinate 313,735 of VXAX01007538.1, read as the reverse complement.
TTGATGAACAGCCATATTCTGCACACATTTATGCCTATGGCAAAAAAAGATCTTAGATCCCTTTCCTGAAAAAATACAATCAATGAGCAACTCTTAAAATGATCAGACTGCACCAGGAACTGCAAGGTGTGTAGTCAGAGTAATACTAGAGCAACAGCTTTGGTTATGACTGAGCTGCAGGATTCAAAGGACAAACACACATAATGGAGACCCTTAAGAAAGAATGCCAGCCTCAGTTTTTGTTTTGAAGAAGCAATTCTTGCCTCACTTATAGTAGCTCTAAACTAATTTTAAACAACCAGCAAAATCTGCTTTGCACCAACATAAAGGCAACAGACTGTAGAAAATTCTGAGGGAGTACTAAAATGTTCTTTGAGTGTTGGCCTGTTTAATTTTTCCCTTACAGGCTATGCCTTTTGTTCTGCTGCCACAGAGCCATGGCTGAGGAACTTCAGGCATGTGGTGAAAAATACCTTTTGCTTGTATAAACCCTAAGGGAAAAACTAAAACTTGACAATTTTTAATGACATCTTGAAAATGGTCAAAAAAGCTGAAACTTTGTTTATAGTGGTTGCCATGCTCAGTGTTGAATTTCACTAATGTGTGCCTTAAACTAGATGGGATTTCCTCACAAAAGCACTTTAACCCACAGGTTATTTCATGGAGGAGGATGGTGATGAAGTTAGCTCTTCCTCACTCCCCCATGAAACCACCATTTTGGGAATGTAAAATTATCTAAGTAGGACAACACTTGCTGCTCAATGATTCTGCTATACCTGACAGCAAAGCACTCACAAATACATACAGATAGCAAAAAATAAGCTGTGCATGCACTGGAAAAGCATCTCCATTGACACAGAGATCCATTCAAGATTACACACCACTTCAACCTCCTGCTATGGACTTTCGTTTTGAGGCACAGAATTAAGTGAATGAGCTTGTTCTGGTTTTCATAGTGAGTACTTCTGTCTTTATAAATTCCTGTAATTTAACATTTTCTCATTTTATTGGACTTTAAATTTTGGCATACAAAGCCAAAATCAGACAATAATTAGTAAGTTAATATAAAAAGAGGAAATATTAATTGATATGCGTAAGTATGACTGTCTACAAATAAACCTGGGCCCTACCTGAAGGATTTGAATCACTAGTGCCTGTAATATTCCAAGCTCCACACAAGCTCACTGTAGAGACAATCTAAATCAGGAGTCAGGGTGATCATCCAAGAAAGGGCTAAGAAAGTGTCCCTGCAGAAGCACTGTTAGGTACTGATACTCAGACCCAAGGACACATTCAGACAAAGAGAAGACTCTTGAGTTTAATGACATTGAATACTTCATTGTACTGTATTCATGCAAGAAAACTGTGTGGATGAATTTTTTTACCGTATCAGAATTAATTGAGTCAAACACTCTTAATAAACTCTCTCTTTTTGTGTCTAGTCTGGTCTACAACACAGCAATTCCACATAAAAAATTGCCTTAAAAGAGTGTCAAGAGAAGCATTTTACTTTACAACTTCCTGTGATATATGAGAACATGTTTGTCTAGCAAGCCTTACCTCTAATAGTCCATCTTCAGGCAGGTCTGTGCAGTGAACAGCATTCTGAATCTTGTCCTTCCCAAAGACAGCACGCAGAGTTCCAGGTCGGAGGTGACGGGCTAATGCCTATTGAACACAAGCAAACCAGAAGACCTTTGTGAACCACACTGTTTGTTTGTATCATGGATGCAAGAGAACCTTATAAAGTAAAATATTATTATGCTATGAAAATATGTGTAGTATATTAAAATATGTGCAGTACACTATAAAAGAAAACACAGATTGAAAGCAGCCCTCAGGAGAAGCACTTGGGGGTCTTGGTGGATGAGAAGGTTGACATGACCCAGCAACATGCCAATTGTACCCTGGGCTGCATCAAAAGCAGCGTGGCCAGCAGGGTGAGGGAGGGGATTCTCCTCCCCTGCCCCACTCTGGTGAGACCCCACCTGGAGTGCTGCATCCAGCTCTGGGGCCCTCAACATAAGAAGAGTGTGGACCAGTTGGAGCAAGTCCAGAGGAGGGCCATGAATGAAGCACCTCTCCCGTGATGACAGGTTGAGAGAGCTGGGGTTGTTCAACCTAGGAAGTCTCCAGGGAAACCTTAGAACAGCCTTTTGGTACCTAAAGGGGGCTACAGCAGAGCTGGAGAGTAACCTTACTAGGACAGGTAGTGACAGGGCAAGGATGAATAGCTTTAAACTGAAAGAGAGGTTTAGAAAAATATTATGAAGAAATTCTTCACTTTGAGAGTGGAGAGACACTGAGACAGATTGCCCAGAGAAGTTGTGGATGCCCCATCCTCAGAGGTGTTCAAGGACAGGTTAGATGGGGCTCTGAGTAACCTGGTCTAGTGGAAGGTGTCCCTGGCTATGGCAGGAGGGTTTGGAACTACTTGATCCTGAAGAGCCCTTCCAACCCAAACCATTCTATGATTTTATAAAGAGAGAAATTCCAACCTGTACTACACACATAGACAACTGCTGAAAAAACACGACCACAACTATGAATACCTGCTTGAAACTGGGCCAATCAAGCCATGTTGGGTGGCATACAGGACCCTTCATATTGCAGATACACCTTACTGGTTCTTGTATTAACACAGTTAGCTCACATTAAGACCTTTGCAACTCTCAAGCACAGGATGTGCTGTCCCTGAGCAGACACTAATGAGCTGCCCTGCAGATTGCTTCCCTTAACATGGAGCTATTTGCTTCAGAACCTGACATTTGTGAAGTCCAGCTGCTGAACAACCTCTCAGTCTTCTCCTTTGACACTGTGACTAGTGCCAACATCTGATCCCCTCTAAGGATCAGACTCTACATCTTTCTTTGTTCTTCGAAATTAACATTTCAATACTCTTCTTCATCTACAATGCCAAATACCTCTTAGGCCTCTCAGAGGCCTTTTTGCTACAGCAGATACTCGGGTCCTGAGATAACATTCCTCCCCTACATCTTTACTGTGGTATTTCTCTTTATAGCCTGGAGGACTTCCTTCCTTGGCTCTCCCCTCCATCATACTCTTTCTTTCAAGCCACAATGAAGTCCTGCTGTACTTCTCTGCACTAGCACCTTGCACTATTGTCTTTTAACCCCTTTCCTATGCAACCCATGCCCTTGGCCTCTCTTCCCAACACCCTGGATGCTCTTCTCCAAGATCTATCTCATGCACAGTGAAATGAACCTAGTTTTTCCTCCTTAACACCCTTTGGATGTTCTCCCACGAGTGCCTGTGAGGGAACAGGTGGATGACAAGCTCACACTACAGCTACTGAACAAAGAAAAGAACCCTTTCCTTGCCTACAAAGCCTTCATCAGCCCCTTTCTGAATAGGCACTGGGTACATCAGGGTGTAATCACTTTGGAAGTGGCCAGCGCAGTTTCACTGTGCCACTCCTGGGTGTTTGTTTCAGTGCCACAGCTGGAGGTTACTGTTCCCACAACTGAGTCATCAAACTGGATTATCCAAGCATTTCTTAACTTTCAGTGTCAAATGGGTTTGAATTGACTTCATCAGTAGCTCTTAGCTGACCTGGAAAACCTTGCACAGGTAACAAATGAAAACCAGTCCATGATGCACAGTCTCTTCTGGGATGGCAGTGCATGTTTTAAGTTAGTCCCAAAAGACCTCTCCAGAGCATTATCTGACAACAACACCCTTTGTCCACCTTCCAGCTTCACCCATTGTTTATGTCTCATTATCAAACTAAGACAATTGGACTTTATGGGCAAGAACTTCCTATAGCTCAGCAAGTCCTAGATGTTTTCCTCACAACAATTAACGATTATTATGATCTATTACCCACCCGGAAAACAATTAAACTGCTTTAATGCTTGGAGTGTGTATAACCCAAAACATGCTATGAGGAGAAGTTTCAGTTCCTCATTGTTACTGTGTGTACATCACAGGTTATACAAGATCTTTTGATATGAATGTCAAGGACATTTGAATAACACACACTCAACATCAAACGAATTGAATTTTGCATCAGAGGAAAGTTCAAGAGTTTCACTTTAAAAAAAAAAGCCCCAAGGAGAAAAAAACCCTCTTCTACATGGTCCTCATCAAAGGCTTGAGATAAGGAAGTCTGCTGGAGAAACAAAAGTCACATGCCAGTTAACTACAACTATGTGACACTTTAATCAAGCCTTCCTTCAAACAACTGTTGACTGCAGTAACAACCAGCTGTCAGGAGGCCAGCAACAGCACTGGAGCTTTCAATCATTTTAATGAAAGTTTGGGAATACTACAAAAAATGATCATGGCTATGAAACCTTTGGAAACAATTTAGAAACAGCTCAAGTCTAAAAGCTAAAGCTTGGTATTTTATATTCTGTTTACTTCCTATCCATCAAAACTCTTTTGCTCAAGAAAAATGCTGCCTCTTTTGAAAATTCCACAAGATTCTCCTTGACTCATCCTCCTGATCAAACCCACTTTTTTTTTCCTTCTCCTCTCTCTGTTTTTTAAGAGCAACTATGGTCTCCTAATTTACCATTCGTTCTAAGCCGTCATTTCTACTTCACAACTTCATGACAAAAGACATCATGTTTCTTCCTGTGGACTCACTCTCCCTCACTAATGTAGGCAAAAGTGCTGTTTTTTGAAAATCTCCTCTTCTTCCCTCGATTTTTCAATGCAGGTTGCTACACATTCTACTGCCCTCCTGAAACTCCTGCAGAAAGAGGGATGCATTCTGTTCTGCCTGGGATTTCACTCAATCAGAACTGCTCAAAGGTAGGTCCTTCAGCACTTTACCCTGTTAGCACCTGATTGAAAAGAATCTAAATAAACCTTTCTTGCCATTAGTTAACAAACACGATGAAACTTTCTCTGCTTACATTTACATAGCCAAAAAAAGTACAATAATTGTCAATTCCAAAGTTTTGCTATTCCACTGCTTTCCTATTACACCACTGAGGAATCATGAAGAAACAAGGACTCTCTAAATGACAAAGAATACAAAGAGCTGTACAGCTCATATATTGTGTCATTGTGTATGTATGGCTGGAAATCTTGGGAATGTTTCAGGGAAGAAGAGAGTTCATTATGGAACTTACTGCTCATAGCAAGTATTAATACACACTCCTCTGGTCCATGACGGGAAGCTTACCAATAGTTTTATTTATAGAGCCTCATCTGTCACAACAGGGAGATACAAACAGTGGGCTTTAGGTTGGTTTCCCCATGCCCCACCAATCCCTTTAAAACATTTTTCCAAAGCTTTTGGCCGAGTCTAGTTTCTGGAGTATGCATTTTGTGCAATGGTTGTCAGAATTTTTTTGAAAGGAGTTGAGAGTGGCACGATGGAGGAGTTAAGAGCAGCTACAGCTCTACCATATGCATGAGAGGAGACTGATGTGTGTGTGCTGGAGCTTCGTGTGCATGTGCGAACGGGGATGACACAAAACTGGCACCTCACACAAGAAGACACTGTCTATGGCAAAACAAACCAGGGCTGCTGTACCAAAAGGCTTCATCCTCTGGTCTTATTCAGCAGGTTATTTGATCACCCCTTACAGCTGGGCTTTGATCTACAGATAGCCCTTTGAAGATCCTTATCCTGTGTGAGATACAGATGCATATATTTCATGTTTCTCTTTATCATGTAACTGTGTCCAATGCAACACTGCCTGCATGAAGTACTTAGCACATTTCTAAAATTTTTCTATTTCTACACAAGTGAAAGGAAACAAAAATGTCACCAATGCCAGTAATATGTCAAAATCGAACAGAAAAAATATCATAAACATATTCATAAGCAATGCTTATAATGCTTTTCCTCCAGCAAAGCTCATTAACTGCTTTTCCTCCAAAAGGCTGGGTTTTTACATGGGCTGGAAGATGGAAGTTATATAGAATAGTAACATGTATTCCAACCCAAACTGCAGATTTCAAGAAAATTTAGCCAAAACTGCAAATTTCAAGAAAATTTCACCAGCTTTTCTAAAGCACTGTCCTGAATATTTAATTGGTTATCTAGAAAGGCCATTGAACAGATCAAAACTACACAAAGGAGCTTTTACAGCCTAAACTTTTTTTCTTCTTAAACACGAACTAGAATGAAGGAACCTTGAAAATTTACCAGTCCTCTTGAATGAAGCAGAATAAAAATAGGAGTTTGATCAAACCCTCTCTAGCCACAATGTCCTCACCAGGCAGGTTCCTTCTTTTAGTTTTGCTTTCAGATCAGCAGCATTCAAAGGATCTCTTGGGCTGCAACAGACTACACAGATCCCTCTACACTCTCAGTAAAACAGTTTTCCTATTCTAGCCAAGCCCTGGCTGTGTGCCTGCTTCTTACTCTTCTTGGCATTCCTCATTCATCCCTTTCTGATGGCTTTGTGTTGACTTGGTCTCACCACCTCTGCCTTCTCCACCCTGCACTCATGAAGCTTCTTCCTTCTGCAGTTCTCCATGCTCTGCTGCTGTCAGGAATGAGATGGTCCCTCTCTCCCCTTGAGGGTGCCACCTAATCCAGAAGGCAGAGCCAGCCTTAGGCAAACAAGCAAGTGCCTTTCTCCTTATAAGGACCAGCTATTCCCTTGTCAAGAGAACAGAACACACATTAACTGTGAACAAATAAAATAATGTAAATTGTACCACTCACCTTGGAATTTGTCTGGCTGACCTTTAGGCATTGGAAAGCCTACTGCCTCATCCAAGCAAGGCACTTGAGCTTCCTCTGTAGTGCATCAAAACGATCTAAAACAACATTGGCAGCAGAGCAATAATGGAAGCCAAGGAAGGATAAGTGCCTCTCTGCATCATCACAGCTCTTCAGGTGATGTTTATTTTCAGGGCATTTTAGCACCAGTCATATCAAACACTGATGGCTGCAGTAGGGAGCTGGAAAAAATACTTGTTCCTACAAGCCATCAGCAAGAGATAGTACAATAAAAGCTGTACAGCCTTTGTCATACAAAACAGGATACCAGACAAGCACCTCCTGCAATGCTGATCGAAGCTACAAACACTTTAACACTACTGTTACTGTGAGAACAACCTCAGATCAGTCCAAGAGATTCTTCACAAAAGCTCTCAAGCAAAGACAAATGCTTAAGTGTCAAAGTGAAACCTGTGGTCACAGGTGACCTTGTGCATGATACCAAAAGGGCTAGCTTGCCTTGGCTTTCTTTACATTTTCTTGGCAGCTCATACTCCCTCCAGACTCTAGCCAACCACCTGTGACGTGTGTGCTCCCCGATTTGTTACGTCAGCTCTGCCCTGGTTTATGTTTCATGCAATAGGCTGCTTGGAAATCAACATCAGCTGCTGCAGAACACAACAACTTTCTACTCCTGCAGCAATTCAAGGTCCAGTTCATCACCCCTAAATGCAGTATTAACCCTTCTGTCTCTACTACAGAGAAAAATTACATACGATGGTGGTGCTGTGGCCACTGTAAAAACTTTAACTGTGGAAGAGTTTTGCCTTGAAACCTGGGGTCTGCCTGTAGAAAGCTGCTTCACAAAGCTTCTAAATACAAAACCAGGTCAGTGCTAAAGAGCATGCAAGAGGCTTCCTTCAGCTTACATTTCACAAACCAATCCAGAACAGAAGTCACTTGTTGACAGTGACACATTTTCTCTTTGTGCTCCACATGAGCTGCAGCAATGTCATGTACAAATACAGTCAGTATCAAAGGCCTTACACAGACTTCAAGGGAGCCAGTGTTACCTGAAAGTGCTTTTGTACTTTCCACGTATCACAAAAAGAAATAATCAAGCCAAAACAACCTCCTTTAAACACACACACTAAACTCCCCTCACCTTTTAATCTTTATCACAAGACAAACTCAAGAACCTGGAAAAGGTGCATTCAAAGTCTTTATAATATTTAGCCTAACCGTCTCTCCCCTTAGCACTGTTTGCTTCACCTAGACTTCCAGGTTGTCTTCTCCTGGCTGATGGCAGAACAGATCACTTATTGTCCACTTATTGTCCATTCTGACAAGGTTCTCACACTTTTAACTGAGCCAAGTCTGCGTGCACACAGTTCTGTACGTGCATGAGCGTGGCTGTAAAGGTTTGCTCAGCAAAATCTGATCCAGGCAACAGCAATCAAATTTTCAATTGCAAGGCCTAGAAAAGGTGCATCTGAGGTGAAACTCTTTCCAAAATCAAACAGTTTTGCAACAGTAGCAGTAACTTCTCAAACAATAGTTTATTTTATTACGTAAACTTACTCTTGTCTGAGTTAAAAAAAAAAAAATAAAATCCTTCTACTTTTCTGTTTATTTTAAAGTCAGCCAACCTCTGAACTAGCAGTATGAAGCCCTGTATCTTTGGAAGTTTTGTTAAGGGACCTAAAATTATATTCCATACTCCAGTGTTGGCATTTTTCCAGAAACTCACAAGTCTGTACAAGTTGTTACACTGTCTCCTTCTCACCCTCCATCCCCTGAGGCACTTTGATTCCCTCTGTTTCACTCCCACACGTTCCTACCACTCCTCCTCCCTGGCAGCCCAAAGGTTCTGCACCACCTCTCTGCAGTCCTCTGCTGTGAGCAGCACGTGTGGCACATTTGCCAGCCTGAGCCAGTATTTTCACTGGTCTTGGGGCTTCTGCTTGATGTTTAAGTGATTCTAATGGTAAGTGCTTTGCTCAGAAAGTTTGTGTGCCTGTCTGCCATTGCCAATGTGCTGAACTTGGGTAGCCACAGAATTAAGCGTAAATTAGACTGGATGGTAAGGCCTTGAAGATAATTGAGATACCTAATACAAGACGGTCACAAAATAGGAATAAAAATAAAATATCCAGCTTGTCCCATTATCTGGGTGCCATAAGGGATATTTACATCACTTGACACGCTGGAAAAAAAAAGCATTTAACAACTGAAAAGCTACTAACCCCACAAGACATCAGAACACGCAGTATAACTGTAAATTTCATTAGATGCTTTAAGTTTTAAAGGTAAGATGGTCCTACTGATGATTTTCCAGTGCCTTCCAAGGCATGGAGAATATCATCCATTTATTAATTCACCTATAAAACAAGGAAAAAACCACACCAGGCTGCAAAAGATATTTTGGGATTTTATTAATTCAGATTAGCAAAATATGTGAAGAGCCTCCAGTAAAAGTCACTATGAAGTTGCAAGACATTATTTTTTATCCGCAGATATATTGGCTGATTTTTCCCCAGTAAGAATAAGAATAATTAGAAATCATCTTTTCCTCTAAATTTTTTTGAGATTAAATTCTACATTTGCAAAATAGTCCAGGTATTGGAGCTTTACATTTTGCAAAGCAGAAAAAAATGCTTTGAAATTCTATTGAGACTTCCCAAGATGAACCAATTTTGGACCATCCACTTCAAGAGAAGATGGGGATGGATTGAAAGATAAAATTTGCATGTCTGCTGCAAACCCAGAGATCCTTCTCATTTGATTCTTAGCATGGGAGAGACCTTCCCCTTCCATTCTGTGCCCTAAAGCCTCTCCAGTGCACCCTTGGAGGTGGCAGAGCTGCCATCTTCCCACACAGTTGTGAGCAGCTCTGTTCTGATGGAAGGAATCACTCATTTGTCTTACAACTGTTTTTTAAAAGCCCCTGCTCTGTTCAGGACTACCTGTATTAGCCAATGTGCCTATACATACTAACAGATGGTTCTTGGCCTGGAAAACTTATAGGAAGAGACAAAGAACAGAAAACAGCAGAATGGACCCCATTTTCTGGAGTGGGAAATGAAGACTGTGAGACAGTAATCTTCCAGGGCCACAAAAGAAATACATATTTCACAAGAATCACAAGTTGAATGTCTAACTTTCAGCTCAGATCAGTTCCTGAACTATTCTCTCTCCTTGATGTAAGGCTTTGTAATTCCTGGGTAGCACTCTGATGATAAGCCATAGTCTGCAGAACTCAGACCATACCAGGTCACCTATGGGAACTTGAGAGCTGCCATGGGAATATGAAGAACTGCTGCTCACCCATCTTCCACCCTGACCATTGTTCTAGTCCCTTGATGTGGGAAGTCAATGGAAGCAGGGAAAGGAAAAACTTCTCATTAGGAGTGTTCAAGGGCAGTCCCATATGCACATCAGATGCAGTCTATCACACTGTAAGTGAAAGAAGCTGATAAAAATTCAGCTCAGGTGGCCCTGCAGCAGAACAGAGAATGTCAGCCTGAATCAAACAGACCAGCAAGCAGCACCCAAATTATTTAGCAAGTTCTCAGAAATTGAAGTAATAATTTTATATCCAGCTTCTAAAATGCTTTTGTTTAGTTAAGAGTATCCCCAGGCAATGAGACCAGTGATACATACTGCAAACTATTGCTGCAGTTTTTCTCACAACAATGCTATGGCTGTCAGCAGTTGATGAGAGGAGAAAGAATAATAACAATAATAACAACAATACGCGTCATTATTATAAATGTGAAACAGACTACTTCTTTTTGTTACAGGAGGGAAGGCTTAGGCCACAGTATTTGTTTTCATCCACTTTGAAGCCTTCATGAATGTAGTTCAAGAAGAAAATAACTGCAGATTCAGAATCACAGAATAAACTGGCTTGGAAGGGAACCATACGGATTGTCAATCCAAGTCCTGACCTGGCACAGGACACTCCAAGAGTCACACCATGTGTCCCAGACCATTGCTCAAATGCTTCTTGAACTCTGTCAGGCTGGTGCTGTGACCACTTCCCTGGGGAACCTGTTCCAGGGTCCAACCACCCTCTGGATGAAGAACCTTTTTTCAATACTCAACCTAAATGTCCCCTGACACAACTTCAGGCCACTCCCTCAAGTCACTGGTCACCACAGAGAAGAGATCAGTGCCTGCCCCTCCTCTCACCCCCACAAGGCAGCTGTAACTGCAGTGAGGTCTGTCCTCAGTCCCCTCCAGGCTGAACAGAGCCAGTGACCTCAGCCCCTCCTCACACGGCTTCCCCTCAAGGCCCTTCTCCATCCTCATTACCCTACTCTGGACACTCTCTAATAGCTTTATCCCCTTCTCATGTTGTAACTAAAACTATACACAATATTCCAAGTGAGGCCGTCCCAGCTCAGAGCAGAGCAGGACAATCCCCACCACTGCCCGGCTGTGTTGCTGTCCCTGATGCCGCCAGGACAGGGTTGGCCCTCCTGGCTCCAGGGCACTGCTGGCTCAGGTTCAACTTTGCACTGACCAGGACCCCCAGGTCCCTTTCCATGGTGCTGCTTTCCAGCATCTCATTCCCCAGTCTGTCTGTACATTCTGGGTTGCTCCATCCCAGGTACAGAATCCAGAACTTTCCCTTGTTGAACCTGATACAGTTGGTGATTGCCCAGCCTTCTCATTTATCAAGGTCTCTTTGTGGGGTCTCTGCCTCTGAGCGAGTCAACAGCTCCTCCCAGTTTAATATTATCTGCAGACTTGCTCAGCATCCCTTCCAGCCCTGCATCCAAGTAATTTATGAAGATGTTGAAGAGCAGAGGGCCAAGGATGAAGCCCTGCAGAACCCCGCAAGTGACAGGTCATCAGTCTGATGTCACTCACTGTAACCCTTTGCACCTGACCTGTGAGCCAGCTGCTCACCCATCCCATGATGTGTTTATCCAGCTGTATGCTGGACACCTTGTCCAGAAGGATCCTGTGAGAGACAGCGTCAAAAACTTTACCAAAATCCAAAAATACTACATCAACTGGCTTCCCTTGATCAACGGGGTGGGTCACCTTGTCATAAAAGGAAATCAGGTTTGATAAACAGGACTTTCCTCTCACAAATTCATACTGGCTGGGACCTATGACTGCATTGTCTTCCAGGTGTTTCACAATACCTCCCAGAATAATCTTCTCCATAACTCCAATTTCTCTTATATTACAATTTTGCACCAAGAGTACCTAAGATACACTGTGATCTGCAGCTCCTTTTTTGTTTGGCTGTTACTAGCTCTACTACCAATGTATTGACCAAGCAGAGCCTGAATAAGATGATCTCTGGGATAAGGAAAAGCGAAAAGTAAGTCATGCCCTTCTGGGAACTGACCATTCATTCATAATCTGCTGACCGAAAACCATGAAACTTTTGAAACTTTCCGGGACAGTTACAGCCAACTTCAGGATACTCACGATCACAACATCATCATGGTTGTGATGCCTTGAGAGGCTACCTAGAACAGAGGCTAGACAGTGCTAAAAGAATAAAATAGGTATTTATTAAAAAGGCCTTCAAAGGATACACCTTGGGCAGTACAAGAGCCTGGCAGAGGTTACATCCAAGATGGACAACAGGTCACAAGTTTTCACTTTTATACGTTTTGGCCCATTTACATCTTAGGGTTAATTGTCCAATCACACCTTCAGGTTATGAAGTCCCATCCTCCCAGTTTGCTCTCCTCAATTCACTGTTGTTTACACTTTTTGGGCCTGAAGCTCTAACAGTGTCCTTGGTTCTTGGGCTGGAAAAGGATTGTTATGTCTAACTAAACTGTGAAGAGAACCTGCTAACACTTTATATGAAGTTCAGAGTTATATACTAATATAGTACAGAATCTGGAAAATATGAAAGCTAAAACTTAAGGCATCAGTTGTGTGGAGAAGTTAACTGTTCTACCACCCTTTTTCTACATGGTTATAACTTTCTCTATTGCACAATTTCATCAAGCAGCTTTGTGTACTGACTCTTGCTAACTGCCTTCTACAGAGCTCTAGAAAAAGCGCTCGCTGTTCTACCACGTTCTAGCTTGATTTTCTTAAAAAGTCTACCTTTATTATTTTCTTAATTTTTTAGAAATGAAATATCACTTACATTACCTCATAACTTGAAGTACTTGCAACAGCACAACATAACCAATATGTTCCAACCAGAGACTGGGCCGAATTCTAGTGAAGGACAAGGCTATCTACAGTCAACAAAAACCCGAGTCAGGCATGTAAGCAAATGCTCTTAATCTATTCAAATCAAAGATTCTACAAATACACAAGGTCACCGTGACCAGAATGCTAAGAAACTAAAGGAGAAAATAGTTGTTTAGTGCAGTAATAGTATAATTTTCTTTCCCAGACAGAGTGACCTCAGAGCTTACCCCATCTTTTGGAAACACTGCTCCCTTTTTGCAAGGAAGAACTGAAGCCATAAGCTGTTTTTCTTTTCCTGAATGTTTATTTTCTGGTATTTTATATATTCAAAAACATTGCTGTCCAAGGTAAAAGAGTGATTTTATCTCTCTTTGTATCTATCTGCTGTAACCAAACAGAACACAAGGGAAGCAAAGAAAACAACCACATAGACTGAAATTAACCCAGAACCATCATACTCTTAAAAAGGCTCTTACCTTGCCTTTATGGACTGAATATATTAATTAACCTGTTCTCAGAAACCTCAACAGCTACAGCAGAGCCTTAAATAGAACAGTCCAAAGGAAAAAGAAGGGAGAAAAAAATACTAAAAAAATGAAAATAAAGGGAATCACCAAGGAAGACAGACATCCTCTGACTGGAAGAGGACACTACAACCTAAAAGTTCTGATGATCAGCTATTTGTACTGCTGACAAAGACAGTTTTCATGAGGGGTGTGTACTCCTGTTTTTAAACAGTGTTAAAACCCTCCCATAGGCCAGGTAAATCACATTGTAATCCAGTGCAGCTGTGAGAAAGAAGACCTGGAGAGAACCCTGCAAACTACCTTGGATCAACCTAGCAGTGCAAAATTACATTGTATATTTGTCTATACTGGGCTGGTATCACACTATCAGCTGCTATGTTAGAAGCCTACCTCTTTTTCTACAGTAGTGGGAACCAAAACCTTTCCCTTTAATCCATCTAAGATACCTAAGCAGAGATACAGCAAAGATATGATATTTTGAAACATTGATTTTGTATTATTTAGACACAAACCAAGCAAATGCCAAAAGAAACTAGGCAAGCACGTCTAAAACTTTGTGTGGTCACTTTTAAAATAAAATATGAGCCATCAGTGTGAGATACTAAATCTTGTAACACCACCCTGAAGCTTGCCATTTATTCAAAGCTTGGAGAGAACACTACCAGGAAGATCCAATGCAAGCAGGATGTGAAAGCATCCACTTTGCAGAACAAGACCTGCAGATGGACAGTTATTATCAAAACCCTGCACAATCAGAAAAACCCCACCTCCTCAAGGCTGAATAGACAAATTTATGTAACTCACAGCATTTATAAGAATCTTGTGTTCATCACGGCTGCTTAAAATAACCACTTCTTTAATAACACACACCTACTACTTTGGGATGCGCTCAGTCTGAGTGCAAAGGGAGCCTTTATGATTTCTAAGCCAGTCTTTCAGTCTTCATTCCCACCCACCCACACATGCAATTAGTCTTTGTGATTTCAGATAAGATTAAATGTCTTCATGTGTCTGCAGAGCTGAACGTACCAAGGCCTTGACCAAAATAATTTGAGTTTTCTTAAAAAGTAAATATTCTAGGTGCAGCTTAAACCCTTACCAAAATGGCTAGTCCTGTGACACTTTGCAGGGAAAGGCCCAAACATCCATGTCCACATATCCTGGCACATTAGTCATTCTGGAAAGTAACTAGGAGGTCTCCATAGTAGCTCAGCAAGTCAAGGAAGATCAGTAACCAGTGCTGTAAATGCTTTGTGGCACAGCTCTGCTTTCCTTCAGTCTCTGGGCTCATGTTAAGCTTCACTCCTATTGCTAAAATAGGGCAAGTTATTCCAGCCTGGAATGAGGCAAGAGGTACTCTGAAAGAAACATTTCAGACCCAGAGACAAATTGACATAAGGGAAAGACAGGAATGCAGATGGGAACCCTGAAGCTTCTGAAGCTGATGCTACTTTCCAGAAGGACATACAGAATCTTTGACAAAATACTGTTCATTTCCTGCAAATGTCCAGAAATCAGTTAAAACATGTCTTGTCATCGGGGGATACTAAAATATCATAGTGTCAGGTAACAGAAGAAACTCCAAAAAAACCCCATACTACATAGGCTAGAGGGGCTTTGGTAGTCAATTAATTATAAAAAAGGCATTGCAACAACTGGAAATGAGATGCAAACATACTCTCAGTCCTCTCCCAGAGGCCACAAACACCTTCTCTCCAGAGGATGAAAGCAGCAGACTCTCCAGTATCATGCCTCTGTGGTGGCAATGGGCCTGGTAACAGACAATGCAGTATCTTTTATTAACTATTTTACCAAATTACTCAGATTTGGGACTACTGAACTCAAGTCCAGTGACCTCATATCCAGGATGTGTTTAGGCAGCAACAGTTGCATTGATAACACATTCAAGTTCAGTAGCTCTGGAGCCACAGACAAGGAGTGGCAGATAAAAGCAGGTTTTTTTCCAACTGTATCTTTGCCAACATGCCTCAATCACACTGGATTTAAAGCAGAGTTAGGTCTTGAGGGCTCTGTCAATATTTAGTCTCCTGATGGAGACTGTCAGTCACCACTAATAACAGCAAATTTCAATCTAGCCATCAAGAATCAAAGTGAGCCTACAAGCTCCAGCTCCACAAGACACTGAACAGCCATCATATGACAGCAACCTTGCAGCAACAACAAGCCACTTGCAAGCAAAGGGCTCCTCCACTACTACTGCTCTGATGTTTGTTCTAATCTCTGCACAAAGACATATTGCCCTGAGGCTGAAATCCCTCTTGCCATCAAAGGACTGCCCATCACCTGCAAAGAGTGGCTTGGAGGAGACAGTTTGCAAGAAACACAGCTCTAAGCTGGTCACCTCAAAATTGTAAGCAGATCATGTATCCATGTCACTGCAAAGCACACACATACATGATCAAAGTGAACAGGGCAGCAGGGGTAGGGTGGGTGTCAAGGCCTGCCAGACCTCTGCAGTACATATTCAGAGGCACAAAAGACATCAGGAGAACCTACTATGAACACTGAATTCATGCTTGTAAAAATTACTTCTTGGATTCTTGACTCTCAGCTGCTCCCAGGGCTACAGAGAGCTTTGAGAGAAAGAACAAATAATTATCAGTTTTGTTTCTGGCGCAGCCAGTGCAGACTCCATGCATTTTAAACCAGGGAAAGCAAGTCACTGCCACAGGTGTGGTGTTTGGCATCCACAGAGACACAGGCTTGTCTCCAACAAGAAACTGTTACACTGTTGGAGGTAAATTTCAAGTCATACACCAACATACTGACAGTCTAAAACAGTGGTGACAGCTCCTAGTTGCAGTCACATTGCAGCTGTGGGTCATTAGAGAACAGCTATCTTAGCAATTCCTTTCTTCTAGATCCTCTGCCTCTGCACAGACAGGTGACATGGAACAAGGCAGGAGATGTCCTGAACCTACAGATACCTTGGGCTTTATGAATCAGCAGTGCCAGCTCAGAAAAAGGGGGGTGCACTAGAGGGAAGACTCCACCTCTGCAGAAAAAAACTGTCCTGTCTCCCAATAGGAGGCCTTAGCTCTGTCTAGAACACTTTTTCATTAGACCTGCAGAGGCTAATGCAGAAATTAAAAACTGAAAGGACAGAGTCAGATGATTGACCCTAAATAACATCTAAGCAATTCAATCATGTCTTTCCCATTGCTGGCTTGAACAGCAGGATATTGTAACTGGTATTGATTGGTCTGTTTGCTACTCTAGCTGGTAACAGTCTGCATCTGAATGAAAGTTTTTATCTTTATTACATGACTCAGACTATCTGAGCAGATAATCAATTATATTAAATTCTTCTTCATTAAAGAATTAGATTTAAAAAATCTTATTTCTCTTGAAAGACATTAGGTGCTTCATTGTCAACACTGTTATCAGGGCTCACTAGGCTATAGGGAGAATCCACACTGAAATAGCTATAAAGGTATTACCAAAAAAAGAGTACTTGGAAGCTCAAAAATAGCCTTTATATTCCTTTACATCTTCCACTGAACTACTTTTTATATGATGCAGTATGAAAATGTCATGCTGATAATGTAGCTCTAGGAACGAAAATGAACATTTTAGGCCCCATATATACCTATTTTTCAGTGCTAGAGATTCACAGGAGGTCTATAAAACCAAAAATCTTACAGCAACAGTGCTCTTTGGCTCATACTGTTATCCCTGTTTAACTGATGTGATTAACTGAGGCAGAAAGATATTGAACTTTTTGTCCAAGGTCACACAGTGAGGTCAGGAGTGGAGCTAAAGCAGACTCCAGCTCTTTCAGTTCACTGCTTTGTTTTAAACCATCTAATCTCCCTTTCAGCTCTTTCATGCAAAAGTACAAAGTACTTGATACACTGTTACACTTAGAAGTGCAAATCCCCAGTGTAAAAAGAATGCAGGTTAGAATTTAAAGCAAGTGTATGGAAATCCTCTTCATGGAGGATTGATGCAGAAATATTTCAGCACATCCCATCACTTTAATAACATCTCACAACAGAAGAGACTTGAGTCACGTTTAGTGTACTGCCAATTCCAAAGAAAAGCTCTTAAGAATACTAAAATTTATGCAGCCAGCCAGGAACATGTAGCTGATGCAGGCTCCTAGAATCATGCATTATAACCAACTTTTAATTTGCATATGAACAAAGTGCATAAAAAAAACAAAACAAAACAAAAACCTCCACCTTAATTTCTACAGCATTTTTCAAGTGTTTTATGAGTACTAAGTAATCACCTTGACAGATCCACAACAAAAGATACCAAGCAGTTATTTCAATATAGAAGCTGCACAAAGATGTGAAAACTAAAGCTGTAGCTTCAGACCTAAGTAATAACAAAAAGCCTCTAACTGCTCCAGAGGCCGAAAATATACAAACATTAGTGAAATGAAATATGCCAGCAAACTCAAGCGGTGACAGGATTCCCTGGCCACCATCCCCTTGTTCCAAGATTTTCCATTACAGATTTTACATCCTGGTCCATGTTAAAGAAAACCAAATCAATGCAGAATAGGTTGCTTTCTTTTTCTTCCTTACTGAACTTAAACAAAACAGCTTTCTTCATAATACACACTGTGCTGCATTTATCCCTACCCCTCCAAGCATTTTCATTTCTTTACAACAAAGGAGAAACACAACTTCATTTCTGTCAGACTTTGGTCCAGTCAGTAACTTTTACTTCCAAGCAATAGTGTGTACTGAAAGTTCAAAAGACACGTGTTCTGTAAGAATTGGATTTAACTAACTTTTTAAGTCCTCTTCCTAGCTTTCTAGAACAGCTACCTCCTTGCCATAGGTGTTATTTTTTTCTTTAATTTTTTTTCTTTTCTTTATTTCAATTTTTTTCTTTCTTTTCAACTGCACCAGCAGAAACAGAATGAAATAGCACTTAGCAAACAATGTGTAATTTAACAACCTGCATAGCAAGATTTGATATTGTATTTTAAAAAAAGGGCTTAAATGATTCAGACACATCATGAAAATCAGTGGGACCTGAAGTCATTTCATAAACTCCATTCTTATTTGTAATTTAAATATCTGAACAAAAGTTCTCGGCTGCTCATAGGATGTCAGCATTTCAAACCTTATAGTTTTGTGTGCATAGCAGAGCCTGAGAATGCCTCCCCTCCCTGAAAAGCTGCAGTCTTGTGTGACATTCGGAGACCTTTTTAAACAGCTCTTATAACATTGCAAAGAAACATTTTCAAGATGGGAATCAGTATGACTGCTGGCCTCTTATAGGGATGCTGCAAAAATAAGTAAAGAGTGAACATCTGTTTATTACAGTAGATGTGGAGAGAACCTTCCACTTCCAAGGCTCACATATTAGCCACAGAGGCAAATCAGGACAGAGAGGAAAGGCACAGAGGGACACCGAGAGCCAGGCATATGAGGAGTCTGCGACCTGACTAGAGACTGCAACTGGAAGACAAGAACAAGCATCATGACTGGACTACAGAAAGGCCTGAGGTGAGACCACCAATGACACAAAAGAATGAGCTGCATTCCAGGAGCTGAAGCCAAGTGTGATTAAAGAGACTGACAGCTCACCAAGAGTACAGTGAGCCAGCCAGACACTCAGTAGAAAAGCGCCAGCCTACAAGAAGGATGCAAGGAGACGCAAGATCTGCAGAAAGGCTTATATTCTACTGCATGTACTATCTCCCGGGGACAAGCATTCCACAAGCCAGAAACCTGCCACACTGAGCCCTTCAATCAGACCTCAGTAATTTTGGAAGTGAGCACATTCAGCACAGCTCCTTCCAGAGAAGTATCTTTATCCCACTGCCAGCTTTCCAGATCCCATAGGGCTCTTCATACATGACTACAAAGAGGTTCAAACCACGTTTTTGTTTCACTGTCTTCCCTACTACCACAGAGGACGTTTTCATAAGGTATTTATAAGCTGGTTTATAATGGAGGGTATTTTTGGCAGAGAGCTTTACTGACCTGCAGTGCTAACAAACTATTACCCGCTTATAGAAAACAGCCAAGAGCTCCATTTCATTTTTAGCATTATACACTTGTTATAAATTGTTATCTTAATAAAGTCTAATCCTCAAAATAGAAGAATTCTAATTCTTTCTTCAGCCCTAAACATCCTGCAAAACCAAGAACAGACTGAAAGGGCTGTTAACAGTTTAGATATCTAACGCGCCACAAAGTAATTGTTACATTTGTTATGTATTTAAGATACAATTAACAGCACAGGTGATTGGCAAAGATTCATTATATAAGTCAAATTCCAACACCTTTACTCACTTCAAATAGCACTTTGCCTTGAAAGCAATGACAGTGATTTCAACGGCAGATAAGGTACTCTTTAATAGGCACCAAACGGACCCAAATGGGTCCATTTTTGTAGTGAACTTGGTCTTCTCCTGTGTTTATGAACAGACTGCACACACATCAGGATCTAGCATATGTAAACAGACAAGTTATAAAGAGATCCAGATCTCTTAACAATAATGCACTATTTGCATGACACTTAGATGTTCTATAAGCTCTAGAATATCAAGTCCAAATTAGCTTCATGGTCTGCATATAACCTCTTTTGGTAATGCAACTGCTGTTATGGTTTCTGTTACTCCTATTTTAGACAAATATTGTAACCACAAAGAGCAGGTGTGAGCTTTTCTGACAATTCCAGTTAGGAATAACAAAAGCCAAGATACCTTAGCCCCTTTATCCTCAGGGACAAGCTACAAACACTATCTGAAGAGACAGATTAATTTCAGGCAATGATTAGTCTTGAGAGCAGCTGCAGTTAGTGTACTTAGGCTTTATGTGCTTGGAGAATCAATTAATTTGCAATTTTTATAGAAAATTGCACAGAAATATAACACTGTTGCATGTCTTCCAAACATACCATTAGTGGGACTGCTCTGAAGTCAGCGTCCAAAACTTACAGCCTGTGCTTCCACTAGAACCAGGCAGGTACTCATTTGCACTTCACAAGTCACAGTTAACCATTACCAGGGAAACACAAAGAGCATCACAAGTCACTGAGGAGCAAGAGATCTGGGAGACAGGAAATTAGTTCCCTCCTTTGTGGTTTTCTTCTGTTACCCAGAAAAGCCATCAGTTTATACATCCCTCAGTTCCTCAGCTCATCGACAGCTGCTTACACAAGTTGTATAGTTATGACAGTTTTTCATGTGAGTAAGGAAACTAATGAAATTCCCCTAATCTAGGAACAATTGTCTTTCATAAGCAAAAGTCACTGTGATGTTTCCAAGTATAGGTTGATTTTAATGTATCAGGCACATGAAAAGGATGTAATAGGCCCAAATAAAATGACTGCATCTTTAAATGTTTTAAAGATCAGAAACCTTAAACATGGAATTTTAAACAAAACTGAAACCACTACATTGTGTACATTACTACTGATAAACCATCCTGCAGTTAAAACTAAGTCAGATAAATGGCTTATCCTCTGTTTACAAGATGCTAACCCAGCAGAGAAATATTTGAATGTTACCAAACAGAAGAGGCAATAAAGATTTGGATAATGCCTTTAACCTGTGCTTTCTATAATGAAAACTCTGGATCTGAAGAAAAACATATCCTGAATAACTTGTTCTTCCCTTCAAACATTCATCCATGTGATTCTTTTCCATGAAGACTGGTGAATTTCCTCAGGTCTGCAACTAAAACATTAAACCATAACAAGAAAAACATACAAACCCTGACTTCATTGCCTGCATCTTGATATTTCATCTGATTGTTCTTGTGTGTAGAGCAGCCTCCACTGTTTAACAGAAATCTGCAAACTTTTTGAGACAGCACTTACGCCTGTCTTCAAATTGCACAGAGTATTACACATACGTAATTATACACCTCAAGAAATGAAAAACAAAAGCTAGAAGCAAACAGGTATGAGAACTTTGACACACTTTTTTGTTTGCTTCCCTCTGAAAATCAAAGGAACCCATTCTCCTTTCAGCTTCATCCTAGGAAAATGCCACAGAATCCAGTGAATTAACATGTGATTACACTGTCATCCACAAGCAGTAACTGTTCATTCCAGGGCTCTGAAGCCTTGCATTATTATATTTGTGAATCTTTAACAGAGATCGTTGCCTAGATAGCTTTCCTTTCACATAAATGTCATCACAGTATTTTATCATCTGGTTTAGGTAAGATCAGAAGGGTTGCTAAAGGATTTGCAGATTGGTCCAACAAGGCTAGCACTTGACCTCTATAATAAGGTAATACTGACATGTTTCTAATGAATGCAGCAGGTTTGTGGTAGCCAAGCCACACTTTGACATTTTAATTCACTTAGCACATCCATTTTTAAAGCTTTACTTATCACTCAAAGAAGTACTTACAGGGTCAGAAGGACCACAGAAGTCTCTGAACACTTTTGAAGGATCGAATTGTCTAATCTCCATTGCTATGCAAGGGCCTGAACACAACTCTGAAACCATCTCCTGGAAGAGAAAGAAGACAGAAAGAAAGTTGAACTCTTTGGGACTTAGCAACGGTCGTATTTGTCCCCAAAATGAGGCCCAAACTTACAGGACAGGAACAATTAAGAAATACTGGTGCATTTAGGAAAGTGAGGACACTAAACAGATACCATTAGTATTCACCACAAAATAAATGTTTTTCATTTTGCTACTTGGTTTAGAAGGTGGAAATTGAGAAAAATTGGATATTCAGCTTAAACAGGATTCTGAATAGCATATAACAGCATCTGCAATACTTTAAATTCTTTTGTAGGTACATCCTTATTGATCTGGACCTAGATTTCATGGCAGTATCTCGTAACTTGTCAAACTAGACTGAATCACTGGAATGCACTTGGCTGGGTTTTAAGCCTGAAAAATCACACTATGTTCAGCCAGTTCCACAGGCAGCAATGTACTTTGCAGTGTTCCCTACCAGAAGCACAGTACACAGCCTGTATCTGTTTTCAAATATACACTCGTTCAATAGCTTTAAGTCATTAAAATGTCTTCTGGGCTTTTTAGTTCTCTCTGTCTTTTCCTCACAGATTACTACAGAAGCTGAAACACACAAACCAACAAAATCTGTGCCTGTGGCACAACCTGTTAGGGAAAGGGTCTGGCAACATTCTTGTGATGTACTAATACCAGGATCTCAGTTACAGTGAAATCATCTGTTTCCCTGGAGTCTCCAGGAGAGTAAAGAGACATCATGAGTTCCGTGTGGGTGATGAAGATGGGTCTTAGCTTTCATAAGCTTAAATTAACTCTGGGCATTAGTCCCAATTTGGAGTTTGTTAATTAGAGGTATAGGTTTCACAAGCAGAAAGAATCTATTTTGATGTTCTAGTCTGACTTCCTTTTTTCAATCATGCCTTTGTAATTGCATACTTGCCTAGAAATCTGGGCAGACAAGTTTTAAACAAATCAAGACCATTAAAGGAATCAAAACCAATGAGGAAAGACGAAAGGACAAAACATGCACAGGAAGTAAGGGAGGACAGGTAAGGACTAGCAAGGTTCTGCAATCATGCCCACTAGCCACAGGCAGATCAAAGATGAACCATGGCAAAGCATACAGAGTGGATGGAAGAGCAGAAGGAAAACAAGAACGAAGTCCTTCTCTTCCCTCTGTGAATTGTGACATAAAATAAATACACAATGACTCTGAGTCAGGCAGCACTGTTCCAAAAGCTGTTATCCTCATACTGGATTCCATACTGAGAACGTGTGCCTAAGCTCTCCTCTCTGAATTTTATCCAGTGCCTCCTATCATCAACTGGATCCTAGGAAATTTAGGTAGAAGTACTCCTTAAGGACATGAAAAGAGTGCAGACTAGCTTCTACAACATAAATAAATATTTTAATTCCAAAAACTGTGTTATCACCAACAGATCCTCTGTTCAAAACAGGTCAAAGAGCCACGTATTTCATTCTGCTACGAAACAGTAAATTGCCACAAAGCCACTACTCCGCAGAATTTCATTAAATTCTATCATCTAAACAACTGTTAACAGGAAAGCAGAGAAAAATGGGCTTTTAACTTGAGCTGAATCAACTCTCTGCAATTCCTGCAAACTGTGGTTATTCTTGTTCCTCCCTCTTCTATTGTTTCTGTCTCAGCACAAACATCCCACCAGCAGAGTGAACAACATGACCAAAGTTACTCCTGACTCTTTCATTACTGCACAGAGCTGAGACCTGGAGACCAGCTGCCATCAGGTACAGTACAGAGGCAGGTGGCTCTGTGTCAGACAAGCCTGATCTACTTATGCAGCCTCATCAAGGCCAGAGCTGAGTCTAAATAGCAGACATTGTTTGTCTGGTGAGGCTCCCAGTTACAGTTACATCAAATTTTCACTAGCAAATAGTTTTATTTGTCAAATAGCATGGTTTGTGGTCAGCCAGAACCATTCCTGGAGGTGGATCAAGCTCAAGGATTTTTGATTAAGGAAGTGGATTCTGAGCTGAAATAATCTCACTTCTTTTTCCTCATTTTCTATTCTGGCTAGAGTAGGAAATACAAAGCAAAACAGCACAAAAACTAAGCAACAGTATGTAAAATCCCATGTAGGAGATACTAACAAAGCTAAAATTTTGGGCAATTGTACAGCTTTGTCTTTTCACAAACTACTTTATATACAATGTCAAACTTTTATCTGACTGAGAAGAAATAACCAGAAAAAATGGAAGTACAGTTTTTCAAAAGGATTTCTGGATGCCAGTATCTTTTGTGCTGAGTTATTTTCGAATGATAAATAAAATTTAGATCAAAACAGATGGTTCTGAGTCACATATAGAAGAGGTCATATTCTTTCTCCAATATCCTGTTTTGTAACACACTTTCCTATTTGGACTGCACTGGCAATATCCATTGCTGTTCCCATGTGTGCTTTCTACAGAAACCTTTACCAACATGATTAGCTTTTCCATGTTTTCCTGTTTCTCAGATATTCTGAGTGCATGAAAATATTAATTTGATTTCTTTTCAACTGAGTCAATCCAGCACATATAACTTGCAGGACAGAGCCCTAGATTCCCACTTTTTTTGACATCACCTACAACACATTTTATTTATTGGCTTACCTTGTTTAAATGTCACCTTCCCTTCTGAGTAACTCTCCAATTAAATTATATTATTAAAATTTGCAACTTGTTAGAGGGTTAGAGATTGTGCATCCCAAAGAGCTGCAGAAAATGGTAGAGAATTCCCTGTTTTGTTCAAAGCTGAGACTTTTGCAGCACTACAGGACTCCGCGGGCCTTGAAATACTGGTCAGACACTTCCATTTTTAAATTCTGCCACATACCTACAAGTATGCCTGTCCAATCTCCCTTTGGTACTTGACAAAAATAATGTTCAGAGGAGGCCTTATGAGTATTTCCCAATCTGAGAGTGAACTAACAGTACTCCTAACCCATTTAAAGACAAATCTACAAACCCTGTTGAAGTAAGTTAGACTGAACAATCATAAAGGAAGAAAAAATCATTAAAATTTCATTTTCAGAGTAATGTTAGGAAATACATAGAAAACTTACGATAATGTAACTGTTTAAAAATTAAGGATAATTTGCAACATAATAGCATGGCAGTGAAGCTAAACTCATTACTATGAGTAAATTACATAGTAAAGCAAAAATTACTATGAGTAAAATGAACCAAAATCCTCTGAGAGAAGGTGATCCAGAAATACAAGCTCATCTTCATGCATTTCCATTGTTCTATCTGCAGTCAGGAAGTTTTATGCGACAGTACAACAAAGCGTAACACTGTAGAGAGTCTCAGATGACCACTGGGATCACAGCATATCTTAAACTTCTTAAATTTTCTGAATATTTACAAAAGTCAGATGAATAAGCCAAAGAATCGTTCAAGATGTCATTAGGAAAGCCTCCAATACAGCAGCCTCATTGTAAATAAAATGATAAATATGTATTTTGGTCTAAGCCACTACTACAATATCCAATCAAACAAAGATGCAGGTGTGATACATTCTCATAGCTCTCATTTATTTTATCAATAAAATAACTTTTCTGGGGCAAGCCGGGGATGTAACTCTGTTATATTTTACAAATTCCTTAGCTGAACAATTTTCATGAAAGGCTCTCCTCTATTATGACACACATAACACAATTCTCAGAGTGAATTAATTTATTTGAGAACAAATTAGAACTGTTCAGTACCAGGTTCATAAAAGAAACCACATCACAATCCCAAACAATAAGAAATGTGGTAATTTCCTTACTTGAGCATACTTTATTTTTAAACAGATTCCTGTTAAACTTATGCTTACCAAGTATTCAGGGACGACACCTTTGTAAATCTCATAAAATTCTTCCACGTTTGGACGCTCCATGTTGAACTAAGAAAACCAAAACATTAGCCAGTCTGAATTAAACAACCACAGGAATATACAGACACCCCTTCTTAATCAGCAAACATCCAGAATCCTCTAACTTTTACTAGATAAAAGGAATGGCTTTACTACTGCAATATGAAGCTTGTCAGCAACTTAGTCAGCGATGGCACAGGCAACACAGCACCCAGTATCTTTTCCCACATCAAATACAAGTAGACAATGTAGTGTTGGCTGATCCCACTACAAAAGGGGGTATTCTTCATTTGTGATAGGGATTTGAGTGATAGGAGAATGTCAGATCTTAAGACTTTCACCACAACTGATGGGCAGGACTCTTGGGAACAATCTTTGTACCAAATCCCTCTAACTACTGAGGGTATTCAGGGTGTCAAAATCCCTTAAGTACCTTTAAAAGCATTCCCCATAATTCATACTAAATATATATTTTAAAAAAATTAAGGAAGGATATTAACAATAGTTTCATTTAGCTTAGCTAGTACATTTTATAAAGATATCTCAAATTGCTCCAGAAGAGACAGATATAATTATCTCCCCTGCTAACTATAGGGAAACTAAGATACAGGGAAGTGAAGTATCTTGGCTCAAGGTCACCAAGCAAACAGAAACAGATTAGCTGATCAGTCAGATACTACAACACAAATATCACAAGGACAATGCTGATCCCAAAACACTGCTACAGTTTGCACAAGGGTTTTATACTGCAGGAAGACACTTGTGCACTGCTATGACATGCATACAGCACTACTCCAACTTCTGTTTATCATAAAAACACACAAAAGGAAACCTACCATCTGCAAAGCTGAGATCTCAAATCCTTCCTTGAGGATGGCTTTTATAATCTTTCCAGAAAGCCCTGAAGAAACATGGAAAATACAGTTCTCAATTTCAAAAAGCAGAATTTACAACTGAAAGGTATTATGCCAATACACTGCTTATTCTCAAACTGAAAAAACAGTGTTTATGTAATGCTGTGAGAGGAAGCAGAGAGCAGAGTTGAGTTCACACGCTCTATGTTCTGTATGAGGTTACGTGTTGATGGTTTCAAGTAATTAAATTCCATGCAGCTGTTGAAAAGCATTTCTACCAAAAAAAAGGTAATTAGTGAAGCCTTTGCTTTTCTCAGATCAACTGCAAAACACCCAGTTGCTGCAAGACCAGGATTTATATTTTTAATGAAGGCCCATTGGCAATACTGATGCTTAATCAGTCATCAATTCAGAGCACCAGCTGTCTTTTTCTTTTTGCAGGTCCTACTTTAAGCCAGAAACAATGCAGGATGATAACAAATGTTGCCAATAAACTAGCACAGGAGTTCATGTCTTCTATGGGAAAAGCACATTAATGCAAAATAACCTACTCCTTTGAAGTTTAGAGCTCACAAATATGCTATTGCTGATGACACTGCTTGCTTATTCTCTCCAGAACACATCCTCAAAGACAATGATATTGTAAAGCAAAACACAGAAGTTCAGAAAACAAGAACCACTCATTTTCCACTGAATGTATATTTTAGATTTGCCCATGCTTATAAGATCAGGCCATTTTGAAGATTATGTCAGCCAAGCACAGTACTCTGTGTGAGTGAATTTCACAGAATCATTGTTTTTTATAGAACACAAATGCCTGTCCTCTAGTACAATTTGTGTGAAACTACAAATTTCTAGTCATTTATCTCTAAAAGAATTAATCACAAAAGATTAATTATCCTGTAATCAATTATCCTGTAACGAATGACAACAGAAGGATGTGACTCCTGGTCATTAGATCCTTTTATTAAGTAGTCTTTAAATGGCAGGATATTTAGCATTGGACAAATTTAGGAGATTAGAATAAAACAAGGCTAGTATGGAAGTTACAGCATGCTTGAGACATAGCCTACTAATACCTGTGGCATAGGACTGAGGAGCTTCCTACCACATTAAAAGGTCAATGGAAGCTCTGAGTAAATGAGACTGAGGGTTGAAAGGCTTTCAAAAATTATGTTTACAAACGAAAATGAAAAAAAACATGTCCCCAAAGTATTTGCTACAGTATTTTCACACTAAGGTTTATGCAGAAAAGCCTTCCCTCTACAGAACACTGCATATTTCTTCCACAAATCTTCCAACTACTAAAGGGAAAACCTGAGATTTCGGTGCATACTCAGTCCATACAGCTCTTTGTGTTTATAAAACATAGAAACAAGCAGAGGCAAATACAATTCCTGTCCCACTATACTGTTCCACCATGTTTTGGTGAAAGTTTCCTTTTAACACTCCTGTGAACCCAGGGGAAAAAAATCCCCCTTTTTTAAGATTAAAAAAAATATATATATTGCAACAGCAAAATGAAGGGACTTGGACAGGTTTGCCCAGGAAATGCAAGACCACATCAGAGAGAGAAACCAGAGCTCTTGTTTCTTTTTGTCTACCCTGCTGGAAAGGCTGAGCAGCTCAAATGCTTCCACACAGGTTCCAGTGAGGCAGTGAGCCTTCAATCCTGTTTTCAGAGATGAATGGGCAGTTTGTAAAGAGTGACTGGCTGGGAATCGTTCAGGAAATGAATAAATAAATTGAATAAATAAATTAATTTAATTAATTAACTAATTAAATATGTGACACAGCATAAACATTTCCTCATTCTCAATCTTCAAAGACAACACTCTGGTCAATTGCTTCACCAGAAGCCAGCAAAGACAAAGAAAGGGCACTCGCAGAAAAATGGTCACTGTCACTCGCAGGGAAAAAGCTATGAGAAAGGTAAGGGACATCTGCTTTGCCTGACAGATGTCCATTTTACACTCTATCTGTCAAGAACAGGCTACTTGCATAGGCACTCTCAGCCAGCAAGCATCTAATTAAAATACATTAAGTTATGGGGTATTATGGAGACCTGCTTTTTACAGAACTTTTGTCTCCAGCAGTTTTACAACCTACATGCAAAATCCATGTTTTAGATAAGCAAAGGGGGACTCTATTCAGCTTTCTGGGCCGTTTCTTAACTGAAGTCACTAAGACCTATCCCTTCTGTAGACAGGAGATAGTCTCCTTTAATGACAGAAATGAAAGCAGGAAGGTATTTTGCATAAAGGTCTTTAATGCAATGTTTCTTTAATAATTGTGATAAATCTATCAAGATTTTCCTCTACATTGTATTTCTGAGTTCATTCTCACACATCAGAGCAGCAGAGCACTTTGTTGCTCCAGACAGATTGCCCATGTCTGCAACACCCAAAAGGCTTAACCAAAGGATTTATTGTCACCATTCAGACAGACAGACACCTACAAAATTCAAAGTGCCTTGAGGAAGAAGGGCCATGAGATTTCATTTATGTTTGCAAAGCAGGATGTTAGCTCCACCTCCAAGATGTGGGAATTGAGGCAGAGGAGCATAAGCAAGTTTCCAGTGGTGGCGCAGATCCACAGATCCAGTGACTTGCCCTCCCTCGTCCCAGTTAAAGCAATCCATGTATCATTTCTCTTAGGGACACTTTCCTTTCAAATTCTACCTGAACCAAAATAGAAACAAAAAGCACAAAGGTAATCCCCAAGCAACAGAAGAGTGCAAGCTCAAGGCTCAGCCTGGGATCTGTCTGAGGCTCTCAGCCAGTTGCATGACTGAACTGGGACGTATCCTCTACTTTGGGGGCAGATAAGGCTCAGGAAAATATGAACTAATTAGAGTGCCATTTCAGCAGCTTTCAACAATTCTTTTCAACTTTAAAATCCAAATCTGTAGTGCAAAAACAACTTTCTAAGGACCCTTCAAAAAGGGTCAGTGGATGTTTAAAATGTGATTACAGTAAGAACACAAATCAAAGCCACAGATTAGGCACCAGTTATGATGAATTTTCAGTTTCAAAGCACAAAAGAATCCCAAGCATTACTAAATACAACTGAGGGAATTTAATACTAATCCAAGCAAAATGAGTGAAAGAAAGGGAGCACAGGCACACATTTTATGTCTGTTGGGCAGCACTATGTTACTACACACCTAGTACAGGACATAATTTTCCAATATAGACAGAGATAATTTTCCAATATATTTTAATCAGGTAAAATGATAAAGTACCAAGACTTCCTCAGTTACATTAATATTATATGACTTGTTGCTTTACAACATACAGTATTTGAAAGCTGTCCTTCATTAAGAAACAGAAAGTAGCAGGAAAGACATCAAACTGAAAAAATGCTACCACTGCTTGGCAGAATTAGGCTTTGGGATAAAATAAAACAGTTTAATGAAAGTCTTTTAACCTAACAGCACTTAAGTCAATGAGCCATAGCAGCAGTGCTACTGGGATCTTTCAGTCCCAGTGCACTATAAACCACCAGCCCTCCGAGCAGGAATGTTACATCCTCTTCCCTTTCTTCTTGACCTGTTTCCTAATTTAACCGTTCCTCTGTTAAAAGCTCATTAGGCAAGATAGCAGACTGCTTTCAAAGCAAGGCAAGAACTAGATTCCTCATCTCAGCCTCCAAATGTCATTTTTTAAAATCCTTCCAATAATTAAAAATAATTCCTTTTAAACAACAGGGTTTTTTTGACAGGAATACAAAAACTGCCATGACTGATCAGATTGATGATCCACCTCATCCAGTAACATATTTCTAAAAGTAACCTGTACTGGGTGCTTAACATATCACTAACTATACGTAGCAATTCAATTTCATGTCTTTTTCTGACATTTTGAAATGCAATTTTGCTTCATAGTATAATGAAGTAATCTAATTCTTTACTGCCAAGTGGTAAGGTCCTATTTCAAAACTCCAGAGAATCACAATCAGGCTTGACTCCAAGCAAAGTCCTTTTTGAACTCTAGAAGATGGAAAAGTGGGATTTAGAGTTGAGCCCTCATGCAATGTATTTCAGTTGAAGTTCTTGCTAATCTTTGTTTCAGACAACATTGAAAAACACTGGGCAGTAAGTAAAGGATAAATATCATTCTCAAAAAGTACACTTCTTCATAGCAGTTGGTCAACCTATGCCCTGAAGAACAAGGTTTCTCTCTGTCTTTATACTTAGGAATAACATAACTCTAGGCATTTTTACTATGCAGCATAAATCCACCATTTTTAGACTCCCCAGAAGTTTGGTCATGGTGATAATCTATAATTATTGGTCTCCCAGCCCCATTGTGTACTGTAGGAAAAAGGATACGCAGTCATTTTTGCACCTGTGCTCTGGCACACCAAGGGAATGACAGAGGGTCTCCTGAGTGACACACTCTGGGCCAGCAAAGGAGAGAGGGACCTCAAGCCACCCAGGTTAGCAATGAGGAGGGAAAGAAAAGTGGATACAGATGGGAGAGAGAGGAGCATGTGAGGAAATGATGAGAGAGTATCGTTCATAGTGATAAAGCCCAGGATTTTCTATTATTCCTCATTTCTGTCTAGGTACTGTATTAAAGGAGAGCTTCAAAAAGTTTGAAGGGCAGCTTTACAGACATTTATGGAGATCTTTGTCAACACTGCAGCACTGGTG
Source organism: Leptocoma aspasia (assembly GCA_013399835.1). Taxonomy (NCBI): domain Eukaryota; kingdom Metazoa; phylum Chordata; class Aves; order Passeriformes; family Nectariniidae; genus Leptocoma; species Leptocoma aspasia. The sequence goes on along the minus strand of VXAX01007538.1, from coordinate 282,563 downwards.
AAAACCCTTACAGAAAAAAGTCATTTGAAAACACTAAAAGGTAACGGCGTGAAGACAAAGATATCACCATAGCCTTACTGGAAAACAGAAGTCAAGATACTGCTAGCACAAGAAAAATTATTTATGCAGATAGTAAATCTCAGGGGGCCTTGAAACCAAAATGACCGCGTGTGTGACGCAGCTGAGAATGGGAACTGACAGATTCAAAGGGGGTGAAAGGTTCAAAGGCTTAATTCCAGCTGCAACTTTCTGAACTGCTATGAGCAAGGCAAGATCACACATGTGAATGCCAGAGAGGGCACTATAAGACACAGAGTGATGAAAACCCATAGGGAAAAATAGATACTCTGGGAATTCTTGCATGGGAACAGATGGGAAGAGTCATGCTTAGCATTTGGATACAAAGGCCCATAGAGAAATTCAAGGCAAAGATCGGGCCAGACTACACAAAGTATCCAGCAATTTGGCTGGGCAGTGTGAGCCACTGGAGAAAAGAATTTGAAGAAGAAAGCAGTATCATGAAGAAAGGTCAATATCTGTGCAACAGCTATGCTGAACTCAAACTGATGGTTGTATATCTACAAAAAAAAACCCAAACCCAGAAAAGCTTAGTTTTCTTTCTTTGTTCTTATGTTAAGAGAAAGTTTAAAAAGAAATACCCAGTTTGATTTGCTCTTTCATTCACGATGTTCATTTCTTTGTACTCCTTTAGCACAATCCACTCAGATTTTATTTTTCTTTCAACTTAAGAAGATTACGGTCAATCACTCTGGCTAGTAGAATGTTTCTATGGCTATAATGAGTTTCATTTATTTTTGCTTATTTCTTAAGTGTGAACAAAACTAAATATATTTTAGCTGAGGCTGTACCGCTGGATTATACAAAGGTACTCAGTAATGTAATTCAAACCATTCACAAGCTTAGTAACATTTCTTTCCTTTTTTCTGGTTATCCCTGCTGAACACTGTGCATGGGACTTCTCATGAATGGTTGCAGCTATGGAGGAAGTGGTTAAAATTATTCCTTTGAATGTGCATTAGCCCATGATTACAAACAATAACTTAATCTACTATTTCACTGTCAATTAAATCAATACTGGAGATTAAAATCTTCATGAGATCCCCTACAATCAGGAAGGTTCACCAACTCACTGTCCTAGAACAACAGTAAATACACTGTAAGCTCTATAATTTATTTTCAACTTGGTAAAAGATTATCATATATTCCTATATTCTGTGCCTTGGCTGTTTTCATATCCAGTATCTTGGCTTTTTCTTACACTCTGATTTGAAAAGGGCAGTAAAAGAAGAGACTCCAATATATTTACCTTTTGCTCCAAGATACAGTGAGTTAGATTAGATATGGCCACATTTTTTTCGTTTTTCTAAAATGTTCTCAAAAATTTCTGGGAACTTCAGGTTCCCTAATATTACCAAATATCAGGCCAGTGATACATTACAAAGTTTTCCTTAATGATTACATTAAATCTTCTTTAATCTAAATTAGTAAATATGCTCGTATTTTGTAAATGTACTTACAGAAAGCTGTGCATTCCTGTTGTACCCAGGTTAAATAAATTAAACCCATAAAGTTTTCATTGGCTAAATCTCTTATTCCTTTTGCTCTCTTTTTCTGGTATTTTTGAAACAGAGTGCCCAGAAACTGGACATGATTGGATTCTCATAAGCATTGAACAGAACTAGTGGGTACATAGTGAACACAGATTGTACCTGTTTCATCACTATACCAACAATTTCTCTACAAACTTTTCACTGATACCCTGCCAGTTCTTCACTATTTTATATCTGTGCATTTATTTTCCCTTCTCCACGGTAGTATTATGCAGTTTATATTCAGTTTCATCATCTTCGCATCAAATCATTTCTGCAATTCATCAGGAATGTTCTGAATTCTAATCACATCCTTCAAAATTTCAGTAGGCACTTGGTACCATGTGTGAACATTGCAAGCATGCTCTCTCCTCACCCATCCAAGCCATTGATGACAATATTGACAAGAACTGGCCCCAGGATGCCTGACAAGACTTCACTTGCAAAGCTCTTTTAATTTGATGTGCTCATGTCCAGTCCAACATTCAGGGAAACATTTAAAGCCATGTGGATGCCTATGCTGTAAAGATCTAAACAGGCAAATTACTCCACTAAAGGAAAATTCTGGTTTCCTAACTGCAAAGAACTTTCACAAAGGCACTGATAACCAAGTGAATTAGACTATCTTGCCCTGCTTTACCTTCCTTTAGAGAAAGCATACTTGGAGGATTCAGAGATCAACATGGCATATTTTCCTTCACAAAAGACATGTTGGTAAATGTCCATCATATGTCCATCAACCACTGAGTGATTTCAATGAAATTATGCACTCCTGATTCATCAGTTTCCTTGGTACGAAAGAAGTTTGACTAACCTGAAATTCCCAGGTCCACTCTTAGAATTGACTTTTCTCTAACCCTTTAGAAATGAAAATCCCAAAATGCAGTAGTAAACACTCATTTCTAATGTATCTTTTTTTTTACATTAATACCATCATCCCTCCACAGAAATTATTTCCAGTAACATGAACACCACCAATATAAGTCTACTGAACACAGCAGCAAATACATTCTTTCCAGTTGGAGGATACTTATGAGCTTCATCAAGCTGTGCCATTTGATTTGTTTGCTCCTCTGAAGTGTATCTCTTCCTCTTCCTTCCTGTCCCAAACTGTCAGAAAGGATTTTCAAATTCAGTTCACCTCCCTCCTTACAGAAATCTATTCAAATGTAAAATATATTTTTCATACTTCAAAAAAAATAAATGTCACTTCCCCGCTAGTCACTGAAATCCAGAATCAGTCCAAGGTGGGAAACCAATGCCAAGGTGCTAAAACTTCAGGCAGAAATAAATGAGAAACACTATGGGCTTGGTTTCAAAACCAAACATCCATCCATCAAGGAATACCCATCATTACAACTACACCAAAGAATTAAAAACACAGATGGAAGCATATGGATGACTAATCTCATGAAAGCTATATATTTTTTTATTCTAAAAAATGGTGATGAAGTGGCAAAGTAGGTTGTTTTCATTTTAATTACTTTTTCCTAGCTTCTCTAAAGGGAAAAAAACCCAACCAACCAAAAAAACCCCAGCACCACTAGACACCACCAAATGCTTCAACATTCTACATATTATATATATTCACGGAAAACATAAAAAACAAATTGCATTTCATTTGACATAAGTACCTCTCCTCCCTGGGCAAGTCTGTCTGCAAAAGAATGTCTGCAGCTGAAAGCACAGTGTTTTACTAGTGAGTCCTCACGTGACTGCAGCACTAAGATTGCCATACTGCATGTGGGAATACCCTGAGGTCACATCTCAAGCCATCCACTCTGAAGTATATGGAAAGACTTGTGTTCATTCCACAATTTTTTTTCCACTTCCAGATTCTATCTGCAAATAATTCCTTCCAGACTTCAAATTGTTAAGTGCATCAAGGCTAGCACTGATGTCCCCTGGCACTCAGTCTTGTAGACAAAATCCAAGGAAAGGTTCTGCCTACAATGAGGTAAACTCCACAGCATCTGCACTTCATCTTTCTATTATCTGCACATTTATCACAGACAGAAGATGTACTTTCAGATTGCTTATGAGAAAATTGCACTCCTCATTTTTTCTCAAGCCAGTTTTCTGAAAACCCTGTTCTAATTCTAGGTCTCCTGAAAATAAAAATACTTAATTACTCAAACTTATGCCTAAAAGGGTGAAAAAAGTAAACAATTTCCAGAGCTTTCGTATCTAATGAATACAAATTGTCTTGAGAAAAAACTATGAAATAGATAAGTAGTGCTGAGAGTGATCATAGATTTGTATCTCCACTATACCATCCTCTTTTTCTTTTCCAGCTTATTCAATTTCCTAACTACACACATGTAAGTATAGCTAGCATTACACAGAGGTGAACTGGGCATTTTCATAGTGCTGTCTCCTCTCTTGCAAAGAGCAACAAATGTATTGTGTGTCAGGACAGTTCTTCAGTTGTCTGCAGTCACATAATCCACTACAATGCTGGATTCCCATGCTCTACAGTCCTCTCCTCACTCCCTCTTGAACAGTAAATTCACTTGAGAGTCTATCGTCGTGGTCCACACACAGAAGAAAGGACTCTTGACAATAATTTCAGAAGGCTAAAATGATTTATTAAAATGACTCCATAATTCTAGTATTTTTCTATATCTGCTCAGCAGAGAGCATTCCATGCTCCTGCTGCTGCTTCGTCCAGGAAAATGTGTCCGAAAGTTTACAATATCAGAAAGATAAAGTAATTTCAGCTTCAGTCTCCTCATAGGTAGGAGGAGGCCAACCAATTCCATGTCCTTGAAGAACAGACACAGATATTTTGTTTACAGAAAGCTTATACAGAGTAAAAGACAGCAAAAGGATGTTCTCCCATGGGAAAATGATCAGAAGGCTTACACACAGAGAAACTTATAATATGTTCATAGCAACAAGAGTCTACATAAGTAAACCTTGTTTCTGTACCTGCCAGAGACTGAACTGTCTTGTTCAGTCTCAGGCAGGTACAACAAAACCTTGGTATTGTTTTTGTCACATTCAGATTTGTTTTTGGAGCTACAAACTACTCTGTCAATTGGAATTTTTCTGCCTTTGCATAAAGAAGGAAATATGATTCTTATGACTTCCTGTTGTGCAACGTTTTGTTAATCAATGTAAAGTTCTACAACTTTCTAAAACTGTCCACTAGCTACTAAGTTAATATAGAAGAGCTCTGTAAGTTTTATCATCCACTCAGAACAGGTCTAAAACCACATTTCCACACAATATCTTTTCCACTTGGCAAGAAGGTACTCCTACTCCTTTTATTTTCTATGAGATTTAAATTTTCTTCAGCTGAAGACTACTGTGGAAGACAGCCCTGTATTTTTTTAATTAAGAGGAAAAAGGATTTAACTTATCAGAAATGTTAGAACAAAATCTTAAGCTTAACGCATACAAGGAGAGCAAACCTATCTGGTTAGTTAGTCTCATGCCTAGGACCTCTCAAAACCATAGAGACTTCATTGCCTCTAGGCAGCCCTTTCAGTTTGCATATTACACACTTCTGACCTCAGCCTTTATAGCCTGATCATTGTTATTTTAAAATTTTTTGCCTGCTAATTTTTCCAAAGAAAAAACATTGATGTGGCCTTTAGCTTCTTCCAAAGAAGAAGCTAAAGGCCACATCAAAGAAACTTTAAACCTGTCACAAAATACCAAAGTCTATTTCCTACAGCAAACATGACTAAACTGTTACACATAAAAATATTAAAAGTTAATACCACCCAGTGATCTATAGGGTGCTATTTCTGCTCACAAAACAGTCGAATCATAACTGTCTTAATGGCATTAAACTGATGTTTATCCCTTCTGGTGAATTTAAAAGTTTGGCTTCTGAGCACTATTGCTAATACCTCCAGATCTACTAACACGAGGGGAATTACAAAAAGAGAATGCCTAAGGGATTGCAACTCTGATCTTGTATCTCAAGTATCAGAAGCACAAGAAGCAGGAGGATTACCAAACACAGACACACACTAAAAATTTTCAAATTATTAAATGACTTAACCATAAAATCCTAGAGCTGTGCTTACTAGTTACCATCCTCCTTGACTTGAAAACTGGTCTCAGGAGAAGAGGAGGAAACTGAAAGACATTGAGAAGTGTAACAGATTCTAGAGGGGATAAACCACATCATGTCTCCCTGATGCAACCCTGGTCAGAACAAATTTGCCTGGAGTAGCATCAGGTTGCTTTTGCATTCTTCTAGCTCTCAGTGAAGAGGAATTGGACTGCTCTTGCAAAGCCTCTTCGGAGTTAAAATACAACCACCTCACTGCTGCCAGCCAGGGACGCTCTCCATCTCTACTGGGATCAACCAACAGTGACCTAAAGCTGTCTAGTCCAGAGCTCTGGGCTACATTGCCTTCCATGGCCTACCCATTTCTGATCCTCCACAGAAGATGTTATGCTGACACCAGACTGACAAAATAGCTATGGCCTTGCTTCTTTAAGAGACGTGCATGGCACACACTCCTAGAGGGCCAGCGATGCCATCACTCCAGCATTACCAGCACTCTTGACAGCTGAGGTGAAACTTCACCTTAGTCCCCCAAGACCTTTTATCAGGCCTCAGGGGTCCCCTGCAGCCTGGCAGACATGCTGACACTCCTGCTTACAGGAATTCTCAGGTGCCTGGGCACTGCACCAGGTCCTGCTGTGGCTGGCTGGGCTGCACTGCTGCCTAGGACCAGACACTTCTGTATGTCTGTCAGGAGAGAGGCAGCAAGGCCAGAGATAAAACCAACACTGATTTTCCTCTACTTAATCACTGGATAGGAACCAGCTGTGGCAATCAAAGTCATTTCCCAAGACAGCATTGTGCCCAAGAATTAACTAGGATAAACTAGAGATTACATCCAGCCTTTTGTCAGCAAGTTAAGCTCACTGAAAAGCACCCTAGTTTACAGCTGCCATTAAAGCAAATCATCTTCCAGGACAGAAAATCAGGAAGATTTTTCCTTCTAAGAATCAGTTAAGCAACAGACTGTGGAGGAGAAACAAACACTGGGGAAAAGGGCCAGAAAGCAAAATTCAAATAATTAATTTAGCCAAATGTCTCTACAGAAATAAAGACTAAATCTCTGTATAAACTCAAGTACATAAGTGAAACTTCATGTAATTGTAAATATATAATGAGAAGCTTATATTCATGGTAATTAGATAGCCAAGTTCAAGCCTCAGCAGTGCATAGGAAATTGCAAAAAGGTTTATTTTTAGATACTCAATACTGAAAATTTGTAGAGCACAAATCAAAACTCCAACGGAAAAGAGGCTCTGCCGCTTTGACCCACATGATTTTCTCTCCATGCCTCTGGCTTTGCCAAACCACCTCTTCCACTGAAGGCCACACAGGATTTCCTTTCCTCTCCAGCTGCTGTGTTTCCAATTACCTGATTGTGTGTGCAGCTTTTGCTTCACCTATTAAACTGTCCTTATCTCAACCCGTGAGTTTCCTGACTTTTACTCCTCTGATTCTCTCCCCGATCCCAGAGAAGCGAGCAAGTAGTTGTGTGAGGTTTGGTCCCTGCAGTTAAACCACAACAAAGTGTAAAAACAGTCTGCTCACTTAGAAAAGTCAGCTCTGATTTCTTCGTTTTTGAGGGTAGTAATCACAGCCGCATGGAGAGAGAATGTTCACACAAGGTACACTTTTTGTCTTTCAAATTTTAGTTGCTTTTTTGCATCTGTCCTCTGACTTTCCAGCCTTCTGTGGTGTGAGAAAAAGGACTATAGAGGGGACATTAAGACCTCAGGCTCTGTAAGACCTAAGGACCGTATAGGGGACATCAAGACCAGCACTCACACTGCAAAGCTGCATGTGCACATATATTTTTTGTTTACCTACATCCATACCTCCTCTTCTCTCCTCACCACCCTCACCTTCCTATAGGCACTCACACTCCCAGCGGGATGTGCAAATAGGGTCACAATTTGTCTTCCGGCAACTCAGAAAAATTCAGAGAAGTTCAAGGAAAAAAAAAGGAACAGACAGAACACTATGAAATCTACAGAGATGAGCAAGATTAAAAACAGGAAGAGAAAACCTGAGTCTGAACCTCTACATGTAATAGAAATTTTATCAAGTCTAAAAAAAACAGTCCAGGTCATCCACTTTGCTATTTTTACACTCAAATGAAGGACCCTAACAATCCTGCCACAGAAAAGTTTGTCCTCTGCACACACCTAGCTAGGTAAAATCATAGTCCCAGCTGCTGCCCATATTTCTCTAAAAGGAACATGGTTGTGTTCTTTGCTGCATGGCAGACTTATCTGTAGCAGATACCATGCAAGGTCTGGAAGAGATAACAGGCACATTATCAGTAGCAACCACAAAACTCCTTCTTGTGAAAGCCTTTTTTTTATTTCAGCAAGCTCTCCAGACATCCCACTTGAGGTGTGAAAGGCCTGGAAACTGCTCCAGCCACTTCTGCTGCTTCCATTTAAGCTATCCACAAAGTAGTAATTAGAATGTTGCAGTGTGCTCTGCATCTTACTAAGAAAAAACTCTATGCTCTCACATGGTGATATTTGTTTCAGTGCCTGAGTCAAAATATTTTATTGCACTCACTGCTCCTACACATGCTCCTAGATCTAAGTACAGGACACACAAGCGAGGTGATTTTTGCACGGTAAGGCAGAGCATTAAACATTTCCAATACTCATATGGCAAACTCCCAGGGCATTCTCCAGCACAGAAAGCATCACAGAACCCACCAAATGCTTTACGTCTTTGGCTCACTTTCATAAACAAGCCTTTCCTACTTTCCATCCCCACTGCATTCAGCAGAACAAGATTTGTAACAGCACAGATCTCCCTTTGTGAGTCGTTTTAATCTGATGTGCTACTGCCTGAGTGGAGGGCCCTGGATCATGGCCAGGTGTCCTGCTTTCACTCTTTGGGAGGATGCTAACCTCCAGCAGGTGACTGACTGTGCTGGGCAGACAGGAGCAAGGACATGGGAAGCTGTCACAATAAGATACGTCAAACCTCGCGTAGGTTTTAATCTTTCTCTTTTTTACCTCTCCCTTCTTATTCTGAAGTGAACAAGTATCTGCATGGAAAGCACATGATCCACTTGCTCTTCATGGAAATGAACTGCAGAAATACTAAATGTGTATGAAAGACAATGTATCTGCAAGCTTTGCATGTACTGTGAAATACACCCTGTCCTCATGCAGCCTTATTCTCCCAAAAAGAGGGCACGAGAATGATCATGGATATAATGGACACATACTGCTTTCTCCTCTGCTATCTGCATTGCTTACCTTCATTAACAGCATGAGGCTTAATAATGCAACAAGTACAGTTTGTGAATTTTGCACTGCTGACTGGTCCACGACCTCCACTGGAGGGAAAGAACAACTCCAGCTCCTGGAAACAATTGTAATGAAACACATTTTAGATTGATCTAGCTGCACACATCAGCTTTTATCATGAGCAACAACATCTGAAGTATCCATTATCACAGAAGATAAACCTTTAGTGCACATTTTTTTTTCAACAAATAGTTCTTCCCTAAAATATTATCTCAAATGTATCTTTTCCTCTTTGGCATCATTGCTACAATCATAAAAACAGGATTGGAGTATTTCTTGCAATGTCTTCCTTTTCAGTTCTGCAATGCAATCTGTTCACACTCGGAGCACTGAAAACGCTGATGCAACAATAATTTGGTAGAGGTGTTCTCAGTTTTACCAATGCTCTCTCTTTCTTCAGTATCTTTCCAATCCACTCCCTTATACACACATTTTATTTTTCTTCTTTTCAAATCATCTTTTGCACCACATAAGCAAAAATACAACTACTATCCATTTCTCAGTATGTTTTCTTTCCATAGGCAAAACTGACCTCCTTCCAAATTGTTTACATTTTCTTCCTTTCCTCTTAAATAATTAAACTTTGTCTAAAATTGCTGAGTCACTTCTCATGTATTATTGGCCCTATAATTTTTTAAAAGTTAAAAGTTTTTTAAATTTTTACTGAATTGAAGTTGATGAACTCAATTGCTTTGATTTCTCAGATAAATCAAAAGAACCTTTTTGCCTTCAATCTCTTTCTTCCCACCATCACTATTTAGGCATCAGATACCTTGAGCCTTAGACCATACTGGGGTGAACTTGGCAGTCAGATTTCTTTCCTCAGTGATATTTTTTCACTGTTCACTGCCAGGTTCACACTTTTTCCATATAATTTATTCACACATGTTGCACAATCTGCCAAGCAACAATGTGCAAAACACAGGTTCCATCTCATACCTATTGGTCAAATTCAGAGAATTTATACATTTCTATTTAAGAGAAAAAATTACATCCAAGAAATACTATTACCAAATGTATTTGATTTTTTCCTGTATAACAGTAGCAATGCTAAAGGCCATTTCCTGAAACTGTCTCCCTTAATTTACTAGCTCAACTTAATTGGAATAGACTCACATTTAGCTCATGGCACTTCAACAATTTCTGTAATCCTTTCTTGAAGAGTTACACAATTCAAACTTATCCTGGTTTTGGATCTTGGACAATGGATACTGGACTGGATTTTTCAACAGAAGGAAAAAGGGCCTTTGTTTTTCTGCTCGTAAATAATCCATATTTTAAGTGGGCACACCTGAGACAATAGGGTTTATTCCTTACATCCTTCTACTGATAAAATGCTGCATGAGTCAAGGAACTTGTCCCACTCTACTAATTGCTATTCACTCTAAAAGAAGTAGCCAGAAAAAGGCAGTAAAAGATGTGTAATAGTTAAAACTTAGTTTTATCCATTAAAATTCATAAAAGGAAATTAACTCAGTACTGCCGAAGGACTGGCACAATGAAAGGCTAAACTATAATCTTGTGGAGCCTTTAAAAAAAAATTATTTTCTTTACCCTTTATTCCTGATCTAAATAAATTATAAAAGCCTGCAGAGAGACAGCAGCTTAGAGTGTATCAGAGACATACTTTCACTTGTCATTTAGCCATCAAAAGAACAATGCAGCTTTCCACTCTAAGTGTTCATCTTACAGTATGTTCATTAAATGTGGTTGAGACTTCAGTCTTCTGTCAGGAGAGTTCATTTAGGTCCCTTTATCTTATATTTCTTTCTTTTTAGCAAATTTTCTGCAGGCACAGCCAACTAGTTTCCATGGCAACTGCTCTACAGCCATATAATACTAGGCCTACTAAATTAATAAAGGCACAGGGGCACAAAATTCACATTTTTGTTTGATTTATTAAACATAGGTATCAGTAACACCACAAAGATGCACACACCTACAGATATTCAGCAAAATAATCCCAGCGTCATAAAAATGTTGCAGATGAACAGGGCCTTCAGACAGCATTTCAAAAATAATGAAATGCAACAAGAACAACAAACTAAAACCTAAGCACACACTTATGCTTCTTACCAAGAATTTATGCTAATAGATACTCTTTCCTACACTCTCAGCTCAGAAGCTGGCACAGTTGTCATGGTAGTACACAGGAACAAAGAGAAACTTTCACCCTTATATTTGAAGACATCTAAACATTTAACCAGAACTCCAAAGACTTTGCTGACTATAACTCTCATTCATCAGAAAATGAAATCCTCACTTTTATCCAAACTCCTTCTGAGTCTGTATCACGTTCATCAAGTCGGCCAGCAGAAAAAGTACTTCATGTCCAACATGTGACTTCTTGCCAAAACCCAAGGCACAGGGAGAGGATCCAGCAGCTCAGGTACAGTGCAGAGCAGCAAGGTGAGTGCTTGGCCAGCAGAAAACTGCCCGTGCTTTGCAGTCAACCTGCTGTACCTCACAGCCTAACAGCACCAGAAGGGGAGGCTGCCCAATTCTGCCCTCACCACCAGGGTATGATCTCTGGGCACATTTCTAGCATACACTACTTGGCAGCTTATTAGGTATTCTGAGGCAGGTCTCTCTCCAGCTGTGCTACTGCAGATGTTCCAATTTAAACAGAGGGAAGACTAGACTCAAGGAACCAACAACTGGTATCTTTCTCCAGCTAAAGTGGTCTACAGCTGAGACCGCACAGCGACACATCAATCAACCGTGAGATAAACTTTATTCTTGCCATCATTTATTAGCATATCTATCCCACAACAATGCACACGAAAGTCACCTTAATTCTGTAGAAATCGTAATAATAGCCATTACCCGTCCCAAGGCTTTTTCTTAGCACTGAGAAAATAAACATGGCAAACAAAGCAAAACAGAACCAAACTCCTCAAAGCCATGTCGTCCACTATGTTACCTCTCAAAGCACAAGGCACTACAAAGTGGCCTGGTTTTTAATTTTTCATTCTGAACAAAACCAGCAAAGCAGGCTGCAAGCACAGTACTAGTGAGAACTGTGAAGGAGAACAGATATGTGAAACACAAGGAGGCACAAAAGGATTTAATCCTTCTCTTTTTATGACCAACATTGGTAGACTACAGGTAGATTACACAGACTGTGCAATTAACTCACTGTTTGTGATGTACAGGAGACATTAAAAATGACCAGGCATGCTCTCCTGATCAAAGCACCCAAGATTCACCTTTGTGATAAACAAGATTTCTGTTTTCAGACAGTTTATTTTTCCATGCTAAAAAGGAGCCATGAAGAATATGTAAACTAGTTCTGAACTCAAGTGTAGAAACAAAATGAGAAATTCCTAATCTGGTTGTTAGCAGATAAAAGTAAAAATAAACCTCAGTCAAGAAAGAGTCAAAAACTTACTTTAGCAGCTGAAGCAACTGAATCTGGGCCATGAGCTGCATCTCTGAGGCCATAATGTCCAAAGCTCTCTGAGATGCTGTCCAGCGTATCACTCTCAGTCGTTGTAAGGTTTGCTGGCCCCACTATTGCTCTCCACTTACTCACTGCATCATCTCCTAAGAGCTCCATAGCAAGGATGGGGCCACTCATTATTAACTCGATAAGCTCACTGCAAAATGGAAACAACACATGAGGATCCATGCTACAAATTACAACCAACAAAAATATGATCCAGTGGAAATGCTCAGAACTCAACTTGGCAAGACCTCGAGCAACCTGATCTAACTTCAAAGTTGACTCTGCTTTGAGGAAGAGGTTGGATTAGGTCATGTGCAGACATTCTCTTATTATGGTTGTAGAGAAAAAACATCATGTAGATAACCTAAACTCAGTCAAGCTACTTTGTAGGGTCTTAGATTTCAAAAGGATTTTTAAAGGATCAGTAGTGGTGTCCTGGTAACGGTGAAAGAGAGACCCTAGTAACCACTTGCATGTGACAGGAATGATTCCTAAGCCTTCCTTTTCTGCACAGCAGCATTTCAAGACTCCCATACATCACCTGGATGTGTACCCCACTGACAGAACATCAGCACTGCTTTCAAGCTGAATTTTCCACTGCCCCACAGATCTCTCCCATGGATTTTGCCCAGCCAAAGTCCAAAGTGGAAGAGAACTGAAAGAGTTGAAAGGTTTGCATGGCATAAAGGACTTACTCACAAAGTGAGTTTATTACATCTTGGCATAACTCAAGTGACTTTAATGGGATGAATCCAAGTAAGGAGAAGAGGCTGTCAGGAGCAGCCTGCCTCCTGTCCTGACACCTCACAATAGAAAACAACCATCCAAAATTGGTAACCCAAATATTCCATTTAAAAACTAAACAAAACACAAAAAACTACAATCCAGTTATCTTTCACAAAACATGCATACCAATAAGCCTGCCTTTTCACTGTTTAGTCTGGACAGAACCAACAAAGGAGAACATTGACTCTGGTTTTTATACTATTTTGTTTAAAAGAAGAGCTTTACACAATTATAGTTGTGGATGTGCATGCTTCTCCAACTACCTTCTTCCTAATGATCACTGGTCAAGAAGATAAGAGAAATCCTAGTAGTTTTTTGAAAAAGAAACAATATTAAAACTATAAAAAGTTATATAAAGAAACAACACAATAAAAAGCTATTGGATGTCAGGTTCTGTTGTTCAGAGTCTGCTTGTTTAGGACAGTTAAATAGTACACATACAGACATCCAAGAAAAAAGCAATTTCTACAATACTATTTGCTGTGCAGACTAATTCTTGAATAATCTTTTTTAAAATTCTTTAATATGAAAACCATTATTTTCCAAACAATAGAATTGTTATTTTTCCTTATTATTCACTAGAGTTACATTGACTAGTGAATTTGCAAACTAAATCTGAATTTAACAACAAGATACAACATCAAATATAAAAGAGTCGTAGATTTCACTTTACTGCATTGAAGTTTCTTGTTTCTATTTGATTTGGAATGCTCTAGAGCTGTTTATTTCTAATTTAGAGAAAAATCCTACACAGAAGATGTATTCAATAGGACTGTAGGATGGGAGACAGGCATATCACAGTGGACAAAGGCTACAGTTCCTCAGACAATTACCATTAGTATAGACAGACATCTGTGAAATAACACTGCAGGCAAAATTCTTGATTATTTATCAACATATTCAAGCAGGCTTACTCAGCAAAGAAAAGGCAATTCCAAATCATGCATTCTCTGACCTCTAACATGGTCAGACATAGCCTGGGGCCACGTCTCTCTGAAGGGCTTGAGTTTGGACCCACAACAAATCAGCTGCTGTTGCCACAGAGCAGCTGGCAATGCTAATTCTCAAGCACTTTGTGACAGTACTGAAACCAGGTTTTTCAACCACATCAGTGCAAACCCAGCACCAACATGGCTGAAAAACACAAGGCACCTTCTCCCTAAAAGAGGCAGAACGCCCAATGGAGAGGGAGGAAAAGAAAGTTTCTGGCACTTTCAGGGAAAGTAGAAACAACTCAGTCTCTGGGTCATAAGCATCCATCTGATCAGTTATGGAAAGACTACTGTTTCTCACATTAGGTGGAGCAGTCTAGCATCATGGAAGTTTGACATTTGTCCAAGGGTAGCAGTACAGTAAAAACTGCACCATGAACTATCCTTTCAGTTATTTATGATTTGGGATACTTGTTACCAAATCAATTCTTAGTTACAACTAAGTGTTCCACCTAATTCTGATTATCTGCAAGCTCCACCCTGATCCTGAAGATACCCCTTCTCTTGGCTTTGAAGTTTTGCCCTGCTAGGAACATTTTCACTTCTGAGGGACAAAAGACATTCCCCTGACACCACTGGGTTGTAAAAAGTGTAAGTTAAAACCCTGAATAGCTGAAATAAGGATCTCTCCCTGGAGGGAGAAGAAAAGGTGCATGCTTTGCAAAGGGCTCCACTCCACTAAGACAAGCTCTGATTCTCCCACGGTCCTGTGACACCAAATATGGTAAATTAGTTTTGTGCATTCAATAAATAAGCTTAATACATGTCAAGCTGAAATTCATATACCTACTGATAAAAAGGTTTTGCTCGATAATCAGCGTAGAAATCAGCTGCTTCTTTTCTGGAAAAGTAAAAAGACACAGATATAGATATATAGATATATATATATATATATATATACACATAGGTACATAGATAGATAGATAAAACCACAATTCTTATTCATTCAAATATCATTCATAAACATGTTTCTACAGGCAATGTCTTCCTAAGCTGGCCAACTTGTTGGGCGTTCATGTTCAATAACAGAAACTACATTTAAATTTCATGTTTTGTGTGGCTACCAGTATAGCTGACAACTCCTTAGCTCCTGCTCTGAGAAGGAATTATTAAAGCTCATTTCAGGGTCACTGATGGTCCCCACACTCTCAGTCTGAGAAATAAATGCAGCAGAGTCACCTTCTTGCAAGCAATTTGCTGTTATGTTGCTTTCATCATTCATCAGTTTGAGCTGGGATACTGGTAAATGAAATTTGGTTTTAATGCATAAACCAACAATTTATCTGCGCCACTGGAACACTTCTTTATCAAGGCTAGTGTTTGATTAAACTGGTGCATAACAAATTACTGCATAACCTGGTTTCCATTGAGTGTCCTCAAATCTTACAAGCTGTACAGACAGCACAATGCCCTCCATATTAAAACTGGATTTCTCCCACACTTTCACACTTCAAAACTCAATTTGGTCTCGTGTGTCTCCTCAGGGAACACAGCAGTGACTACACACTGCTTTCTTCCAAAGCAATGGGGTTTCTGCAGTGAGGGGTCTCCTTACACTGCCAGGCAAATAAAGGCTGCCAGGCACACCCAGTGTGTCTGCAGCACAGCTGTTACTCAGCCTTTCCTCAGGAGCTGGAAGCAAAAAGATGTCCTTTTCAGACAGGGTGGTGGCCCTTCCCAAGCTCTGCATGCCACAGCCACGCTCCTACCAGCACTGGGCTCAGCTAGCCAACTACACAGGTTTTGGGGATCACCACAGTGCAGAGCTACCATCCTTCCACTGATGCACACACCAATTTGTGGCTTTTTACCCCACCAGCCAACCTACTTTCTTCTCTGTCTTTTTCCCCAGCTGCTTATCATGTTTTACTCTTGCTTACTGAACTGCTTTTTCTGCATGGCAACAGCTAGAAAAATCCATGGAGTTTTTCAGCTCTAAACCTGCTATTTTGCAGCTTAAGAATTCCTGTTGAGAACACAGGCTCGGTAGTGGTTTGCTCCAAATCCTGGTCTGTGCCACTTTTTGAAGCGGAATTTGTAGAGAAGGCCAAGCTCTTCAAGAGGATTGACAGGTGAAAGAAAGCAATGTTGCTGACCTCTACTCTGGGTACAGAGCTCCTAATAAAGCAGTGCTGTAGGGTGAAATTCCAAATTGGAAAGTTATTTTTACCTGCAGCACAGTCTTCTGATTTTTTCTGGTCTTCACGAATTTCCTCATTTTCAGCAGCTCTCTTTACTGACAGAACTTGCCTGCGTATTTTTCAAATAACAGATTCCAAGTATGAACAAAGGCATAGTTCTGTCATCTGAAATGAAACTTTTGATGCCTCTCTCCCCTTTGTAGTCCAGACTTAAACAAAATATTGCCAGAGGAAAGAAATAACATCAAGAAGAACCTAAGAAGAATTTAATTTTCTTAACATTTATCAATATTTGAACAGTCACATTTTTCTCCAGCTTTTTTTATCAAAACAACCTGAGTAATTCTTGGTTTGTTGCTTTTAGTTCACTGTAAGTATGAGCCATTCAAAATCCAAAATATTTTTATCAACCATACAGTAAATTTGCTTCCCTTCCATTTCAAACTAAGGCAGAAGCATGATGTAAAAATTATGCTAGACACAGGAACTCTTGCAATCTCACACTTCAAGCCTACACTCTGCAAAAGGTTTGCCTACAATTCATTACTTCACCAGAAAATCCTCTTCTGAAATTAATTCACCAAACAATTTTGGAAAGCAAAGATGAAAAAGGTATGTGAAGAGATTAAGTACTACCATTTCTGATTGCAAAGAAATATTTGAGAGGTCTGTTTCTGAAACAAATTGAGCTCTACTACTCAGTTAACAATTCCCACTGAAACAAATACTAAAGTACAGTTGTGTTGTATAACTTAGTTCCTTTTTAATTTCATTATTACTTCTCTGTTTTCAAATAATGGAAAACAGTGTTCACCTATGTATAAGAGACTGAACTGACACAGGATTAAAGGAAGAGACTGACGAAGCAAGTGCCTGCCCACACTTCCATATCTTGGCTACAACTTCTGTAGAAGGCATGAATCTACTTAACAGTGATTGACAGACAAATGTTGTTAATAATCCCTTTAAAGAAAGCAGTAGATGATGATGATTTGAACAAGCAAGCCTGCAGAAATCTCAGGGTAGAAGACTTTTGCAAAGCTGTAGTTCTATCATTTTAAAATGGCACACTCCCAAGAAACAGAGTAGATAGTATGCAGAGAAACCACAAAATACTCAAGACATTGTTTAAATACATTCAGTATCACAGCCCAGTCTTGTGCTTATTAATAATTACTTTCAGTTATACAAGACAACCAGAAATTTTTATATTGCAGTAGGCAGTAAAAGTTCAAGTCTCCATTTCTTCCCTTCAGTGTGAGTCAATTCTAAAGCACATGACTTGGCTCAATAGTTTGACTTCTTCAGACAGACACTCAAATAAAGCATCACCCAAAAGAACACTTCAGGATCAAATCTCTCATATTGCAGGAAGCAAAAAAAAAGCTTGTTTGAAAGACATTATGAATTGTAAAGAAACATTAGAAACCTGTTTGAACTTGTGAATTGGAGTTGTTGGATGGAGGGCCTGGGACCAGTACCATCAGACATTGCAGCAGGTGCATGCAGAGACCAGAGGAGGAAGTCTTATAGTTATTTTATCAGTATTTCAGAAAGCCAAAAAGGTTCTGAAGTGAAGGAAAATGGTTCCTGACCTCACACATGAACAGTAAGAACACATGAAAACAGTATTACGTAACACAGATAGCTTTTCTTTCCAAAAACTTTGCATACAGATACGTTTGGCAAAGCAGCAATGGAGAAACAATGCAGTAACTTCGGGAAAGTCTTCTAAGGTAAATTAATTATGCTCTCTTTCCTCTGAAGCACGCCTTCTTTTAAATCTTGGGGTTCATTAAGAAGTGGAGAACACTGAAGGCTGGGGGATTGGGAAGATGCATGAGTAAAACCTGTCCAACCCTGCACCATCAGAATATCACTTGCTTTGCTTTGGACTATCACTGATCAAAAAGCACAAATCTGAGAGCACAAATTAGGACAAGAGATTTACTGAGAGCAAGCAGACCAAATACTTTGAAGACAACATTATTATAATCAGCAATACCATCTGTATGAGGAAGCCTTGAGGTGAGGACATACAGACATGTCAGTAGTAAACACTGATGGGCTGCTAAAGCTATGGTAGCCACCTTGGGTTCATACAGACATGATATTTCATCACCCATACTCATTTGCACAGCACTTTTTAACACTTAGCTTAAATCTCTAACTACTTTCAGAAACCTACAGAATTATAAAACTGATGAGTTTCATGAGTTACCTCTCTTACTCACTGGAATGGATCTGACACGTAGAACAACACAGAATAGCTTTAGAGAATATTCCTAATTGCAAAAATATTTAGCTACAATAGAGCTAACCTTTAAAATTCCTTACCTTGAAAGCAGCATCATTTTGGCCTTAGTTATTGTCAATCCTGCATTAATAATGATATCAAATAATTCTCCAATCTTTCGCATTCCATCAGGTTTAATCAAAGCCAGCGTTCTGGGGAGGAAAAAAAAATAGTAGAGAGATACAGCCAACATGAATTTCCTTAGAGCACTTGGTGTGCAAGTTTGGTTCATATTCAGACAAAAAACCAGCACATCCAAGAGAGAAATTTTGTCACCGTCACATATTCACTGTCCCAGTGTCTCATCAATTTCCATGCTGTTCTTGAATGCCTGTGCAACACATTATTCTGATAAAGCTTTGCACATTATAATTTCCTTGGCTTTCTAACTCAAGTCAGCTTACAGTGTTCCACCAGAAGTTATTATTTACCAGCCTCTCCCTTTGCTCTCAGAGCACACAATTTGACCACTTCTTCCTTAGCTGATTGGTATCTCAACAGCTCCTCAGTCTGGGTTAGAACACAACTGAATTGTTAATCTCTCCCTGTGCTTGCTCAGCTCCCTTTTTTCCTAATGTTAATCACACACACAAAATTGAAGCTGTTAAAATTCCTGTTTAGACATATTACTTAAACATGTACCTCTTCCATAAAACTCGAAGTTAAATGATTGTTTTATTAATACTTTTAAAATATTTGAAGTCCTCAGTGAGAAGATCCTCTTGTGCTTGGTACAGTATAAAAACTTCACGGTGCAGAATGTCCATGGCAAATAGCTGACATTGTTAATAGACACAATAAAAGGATGGAAGAGGAGGTATTTCATCTCTTATACTGACTGACAGCTATATTCTATATTCTAAGGGACATCAATCCAAAAATCTCTACACTCTCCCCCACACCTTTGTTTCCAAATACATCCTGTCTTGTAGGTAATTGTCCTTTCACACTGTACATCCCCAGGGCCAGGACTGTTTTATTAGTGAGCTTTGCATAGCACCAAGAACACCATCAGCACTAGAAGTATTATTAATCAAAAATAACAAGCACAAAAAGGTCTGTAAAATTGCATTTTCTATTTGCATTCATCTTGTGGTGAGTCAGCTTCAAATGTGCTCAGCTTACAAACCAATGGATTTATTCAACCCTGCACCTCAGAAATGCCACGTATCTGACAATCCTAAAGAGCAGCTTCCATCTTTTACACTGTTTCCAATAAAGAAGGCTCTCCCAGATGGAATTTTTTATTGCAGTACTTCCTTGAATGAAAGACAAATAACGGCAAATTTCCTATTTTATATACCAGCACAGCATGGAAAGCAGCCCTTAGGTTAGCAGCAATATATTCCAGCCAGGGCAAATATGCTGAGATTATAGGAGATGGATGAACTTCCACTACATTTGCTCTGAACCTTAAGTGACCCCAGACTGACAGATGCTTTGGCAAGAGACAGACTATTTCACAGCAAATGCAAAGCAAGGGAGGTGTTAGGACCAGGAAATGTAACCAGGAAGATTTGAACATATGCAACATTTTATCTGCAACTAAGGGAGAGGCGTAGACGACCTTCAGAGCTCAGAAACAAACAGATTTCCTCAAGCACCACGAAGCTCCCATACACAAAGCACCTCAGGCTCAGACCCATTAGGAAGGATGATACAAAAAGTCTGATGGACTAAGGCTGCAGCCAGAAACTGCATGGAAGAAGTCAACTAAGACTGTGCTTCAGTCCACTGCAGTGCAGGCTAAAGTTGGTTTAGCCCCACCTTCAGATCAGGAAAGGCTGACGTCTCACCAACACTGAACACAGTTTGGCAGCCTACTCCATGCATCCTTACAGCCTGTTCCCCTCTTCCCCAGGGATTCTGCAGCTCCACCTCATTTTGTGCTGTTATTTATCATACCACAGGGTGTACCTCATGAATCGAAGCCCATGAGGAGGAGCAGCTGCACGTTTGCCCAATGAGAATCACACAATGCAGGCTCTCAACACTGTCATTTCCCACGAATAATAAGGATCAAACCCCTGGAATGGGATCTCCAGCACCATTTGCATTTCCTCAAGGAATACTCTTTTGAATTTATGTTATTACACAGGTTGTTTGAAACAGACTGGTAATGCTAGAAATAAATTGTCCCTTTTCTAATTTCAAGGGTTTTAGTAATAGTGCAATTCCTACAAATTTGCAAAGAAATATTGCATTACGAAGCAATTTACCTAGAAGACATTAATACAAACTGCAATGAGCAACCCATGTGTCCTCAAAAAATCTCAAATCTCAAAATTAATCTCAAAAAAAAATCTCAAAATTAATGAAATCTCAAATTAACAAACCAAAACCACTACACCGTGTAATAACTTTTGTCTAACACTAGTATTTAACATTTCAGTGTGAGCTTTTCAGAAGTAAGCAGGATTCAAAAAGCATACTTCAGGATGCTGAAGACTGTTTCTGAGATTGGATTTTGATTCATGTGCCCTATTTTTAGTTTTAATTAGGAATACATTTCATGGGGTTTGGCATGATGCAGTCTGCAGTGTGGATTTGAAAACAGCTTCATGTCTAGGAGCCAAGGAGAAAGAAGGAAACTTAAGCTCACTTGCTTACATTTTCAAAGGGACTGTGTCACAGCACTGCAATGAGTACTGAAACAACAGAAAATGAGAACTGATCAAAGGAACAATGCACAAAGCGTGCTGTGACTACGCTTTTGAGACCTACTCACTTCTAACAGGACTACTAACACTACTAACAATAGGACTGCTGCATGTAGAGTAGCTTATGTCTTGTAGGGGAAGAAATGCTGATTATGTCAATGACTGAAGCATAAGAATAACATATCCCACTCAAAACAGAACACAGGTATTTCTGGGTGACACACAAGTTTTCTAACATCATTTTCAATACAGTCAGTGATACCGACTCTAAGTAAAGCCTACTTAAGACAGGACACGCTGGTCAGACAAATGTTTACCTCAGGTTACAACCACCCAGGAGCACAACTGAAAGGCTACAGAAAGAGAAAGCCCTGTCCCATGCCAGTGATTCCTTATCTGGCACACTGTAAATAAGCACATGCTCACTTAACCATTTTAGTCACTCTTTGTGATGATTTTCTTATGATACACTGGGAGGGGAACAGAAATGTAGAACACTTGAACACAACAATATTTAAAAACTGACCCAAGACTTAAGAAAAGTAGGTATAGAAACTGAAATAGAACTATCTTAATAATTCTAGCCTAATTCTAGAAAGAGCCTGTGCAAATATAGCCTTTTTCTACACATCTGTTTTGTATCTCATGTACCTAGGGTCATTTTTGCTGACAAAAATAAAGGTCCCTAACTCAAAACATTCAAGTTTTTTTTTTATATTCACTCTGCAGTCTCCCTCAGAGGCCTCTGCTGAGCCTGTCTGAGCACACACTGAGTGACCAAAGAATGTATTTCCAAAGTTAAACTGATCTGCCAATAGCCCTGTACAGCACAATGGCAAAAAAAGAGAAACATTCTGCTTTATACAGCAACCTTAAAATTATTAATATAATTCCAACTGCAGATTATTTTGGGAATTATTATGCACTGGAGAAATTTTATTATATCCAATGCCTGCTGTAAAACCTACTACGAATAGGCCAAAAAGACAAATAACTCACATGCTACTGTTTTGCCCAAGGAAACTCTTTTCATATGACCCTGTTTACTCAGTGAAAGCTTCTGTGAAGAAACTGAATTTTGAGGATCCCTTGCCTGAGTAAGGCACCTTTCACTATGTTCCTTTAGGCTATTCTGAATATGTAACACCACTTGAATATCTATGTTATCTTTCAGCCAACATTCCTAAAATGTTTTCCAAACAGCTGACATGTCATAAATGCCTTTTCTTCCTTTTGCAGAGCAGTACAAAAATTTGCCTCCTCCCAAGACCAACCACTTCATTGACACAATTACAGTGTTGCCGTGTAGACTGCAACGTCTCCTACAAGAGGAAAATGTCATTTCATCCTAAACTGCCTTTTCCTGGTATAACTGCATAAGCACTGCAAGAGCATCAGGGATTATGTTAGTTTAGGCAGAGCAGGAAGTACACAACTTTACATTGATATAAAGATGTAATGTACCCAAAGCTGCACTGAGGAACAAAAAGAGTAGCCACATATACAGAATCCATCCCCTTGTATTCTCTACCTCCTTCGCTGTTCTTTCACCATGCCCAACCCCAGCCTGGAGAAGTACCAGAATGTTGGAATCCAGGGCACAGGGAATATTTCCCTGCCTGTATTAGGGAGCCCTGACCCCCAGTCAGACACTGTTTTTAACCTTTGTCCCAGGGAAAAAATTGCTAAGGCTTTGGGATGAGTTGGAGAACACAGGTGTGAACTAGGTATGTAGCAGCAGTAGTAGGAATCTATCACAGGGTGAGGAATTTAGGATTTTTAGGATTTTGCATGAGAGTGAATGGAAGGCAAGATGGAGGATTTGGGGTGTGGTTTCCTTTCCTTCTTGTTCCTTCTTCTTCTTCATTTTCTGTAGTATTGGTGGCACAAAGTCATTGGTTAGAGATGGTAGCAGCATAATTGTTACGTGTGTAAATCAGTAGGAGTCATTGGTAGTAAAGTAAAAACAATATATGTGTTAAAAGGTAATTGGGTCAAATATCTTTAAAAGGCCTTGATTTTGGGAACTCGAGGCTCCATTTTGCGCCTTGCTTCTGTCGTGCTGAGTCTGGTGTGGACAGTATATCAACCTCAAGATAAGAAAAGAATAAACAATAGAACGAAGACAGAGAAAATCCAGAGTCTTGCTCGTTTTTCATCCCTGGCAAAGAACTCACGGAGGGAACCTCCTTCAAGGGCCCTGGGGGTAGGTTCCCAGCAGGTTGTGGGGGAAACAACAGCAAAAAAGCCTCCACACCAGAACTCCTCTGGAAAGATATTATGGCAGGCATTTTCACAGCAATTTTTTTGTCCAGTTAAGATAAAGATGTGTGTTAAAACATGCAGCTCTTCCTCTATGTCTGGTTATTTACAACTCTCCAAAAAGAGCTCAAAACAAGCCCATTTACTGGGAGGGAGCAAGAGAGCAAATGATTAAGGCTCACTGGAATATCATACCTAAGAAAATGTTCTGTGTTCTCTTCAAAAAGGCTGGAGGAAATTATAAAAATGTATTAATTTACAAATTCAGAGATTACCTGCACTGCCATTAAACCAGACCTAAATTTCTTGTACATTAACCTTAGTGTCCTCGTATTCTTAGTCCTGATATTTGCTCTCAGATGGCTTCTTAAAGTCTTTTCCAAAGCAAGTCTTTAAATCAAAAATATGAGTCTTATCTTCATCCATGATAAACAAACTTTGTCTTAACAAACAAGCCTGTAATTTTTACTGACATTCTCACACTGTACTTTCTGTCCTCAGGCACACAGAGCTTAAGAAAAGCTGAAAAAATTCTCAGAAAAAATCTCCATAGTGAGGAAAAACAACCAAGAGTGGGAGTGGTCCTCTAGTACTTTCATTTATTACTACTAACAGAGAGTAGATCAGACTGGTGAGGCACCGGGCTTCTGCACAGATCCAAGAGAGATCACAAGGTCCAGGCCTTTCAAGCCCAGCACACATCAGTTACCACATCAATTCTGCCCCAGGAGAATCCACAAATCACAAGAACCTACTGCTGCCTGCCCTGGCTGACTAATGAAGCTGAATAGGACCCATTTTCCTCCTCCCCCTCTTCTCTCCCAAGATACCTAGAGGAGCCAGCAGCTGACACCATAGAGAAGCTGGCCTTGCAGTGGTACCACAAGCAGGTACCACTTTGCTTCTCTGCAGCCATCAGCAAATCAGATCCCTTCAAACTGCATGCAAACACGCAGCCACCTCCTCTTCTGCCCCCATTAGCAGAGAAACCTCATTTCTGGCAAACATCTACTTTGAAACTACAACCACAAGATTCCAAACTCTTCCCTTCTCACCTCTCCTTGCGGCTGCCCAGCTTGCGGGACGTGTACAGATTGCCATAGTCCACGATGGTCAGGTGCCGGGAGAACACGGTGACTTTGCTGCCCACGTAGAGATCCTCCAGGTGCAGGCTCTCGTACTTGGTGCGCCGCAGGAACGTGCGGCGGTTCTTCACGTCGTACTGCAGCAAAAACAAGATTGAAAATCTACCTAAGCAAGAGATTTAGCTGTGGGCAAACTCAACTTAATCTTTACTTTACCGGCAGAAATTTCCATAGTACTGTGGGATTGAATCTGATCACTTCATCAGTGTCATTCCAAGCCCTTTGAACTTACAGGTGTGCCAAGAAAGCTTAGAAGACTAAACTACAATTACATATTTATTCCATTTAAATAGTCTCAGGCCAACAGCTATCTTTGAATTTTTTTTTTGGTTTGTAATTTGCTTGTTCTAATTCAAGCTGTGATAAAAGGTTCAGGTGCCTGGTGGATGCCTCTGCCCAGTCTCACTGAGAGTTCCCCCAGCACATCCGTGCTGTTTCACAGCCCAGTGGCTCGCACCAGAACGATCAGGGTACACACTGGCAGGTCTCTTCAGGGCATCATTCCAGTGATATTATGCTCTATTTGACTGTGTAAGACTCAGCATTAGGGATGGAGAGATGATTGCAACATTTGGCTGAGATGTTCTCACTGCCTAGAGCTGCAAGCTCAAAAGCCTGTCAGGACAATTCAGCTTTGTGTATCATCACTCCAAGCAAGGCAGACATTAATGTGTAGTTTTCTGGGTGGGCTGGCAAAGCACAGAAGTCAATCTGCTGAACAGTTTCTTCACTGCAAGTAGATATTACAGATGCCTTCCAGTTCCTGGGGAAGCGGAAGCCTGTGAAAGGAAGAGCTTTGTCCTCCTCAGGCCAAACTTCCCCTTCTGTCTTGACCTACAGGTGCTGTCCTCCACTGCAATGGTGTATCCACTTGAATAGCATTAAAAGAAAGAACATCATTCACACAAATTTTGGAGGGGAGAAAAATTTAAGAGCAAAATTCCATGTTCTGAAATGCGTGAATACAGTTCTGTCAGAAGGCTAGAAGAATTGTAGTTGTTTTCAGGATAGCCAAAACTTTGCAGATTAAAGAATTGCAAATTATTTTGATACTTCCTTCTGCTGAGGCATGATTGTAAGGAAGAATCCTTCTCTCCTGAAATGTCCTTAGCCCCTCATACATGTTCCTACTAAGCGTTCATTATTCAAGTGAAGTAGGGAATGAAATGACAACATGGTAAAAAAAAAAATCAAATAAACCAACTTGAATTCAGCTACTTGTTTTCTCCTGGTCTTTGCCAGGAAGCCTATTAACCGTCTCAACCATAAGCAGATTCTTCAATACCTTGACCAAAAATCTGAGTATTTCCTTGGTTATGTCACTAATGGTTGCTAGAAAGGCACCCCAAGGCACTTCTCTCTTCTCAAAAAGAGGGGATCTACCTGTGTCAAAGGATTCGTCTTTAGAGTGGACTTTTGAATCTGTTCAAAAGACCTTTTTATAAAGTGAATGATAAGCCACAGCAAAAGAAATATAAAACTGTCTGGATTGTTCCACTCCTGCCCATGTACATGTAGAAGTAAATCACCCAAAACAAAATAGTTCTCTGATAAGAATCTGTCCTTTTAAAAAATTTCTTCTCACTTTTTTAGGAAATCTTTTGTAGAAAGAAGCCTTATTAAGGCTTTAAAAATTCCCCATGAGAGTTATTATCTATGGAAAACTCGGAGAATGCAGCCTCTCTGTCAAGAGATCCAGTTTGACTGAAAGAACTGCTTGCTGTCCTTGGACAAAAATCTATGTTGTCTTCTTACAGCTGCAAAGCAAGCTGGAAACCTCTCATTATTCCCACTGTCATTCTACTTCACCAAACAAGACATGAAGGACAGAAAGAAAAGTTAATCTCAGGACTTCATATAACACAAGCCTTCAAGAGCTCTGCTCCACCTGCAGGTGAGGTGTGTGATAAGGGAGAGCTGTTGTCAGGGATGGGGGAAAGGGGGTGAAAGATCCTCCTTATACATGGGGAAAAGCTGGCTCATAACCATCACTTCCCTTCTCTCAGGTATGTTAGAGGTAAGAGCAGGTTGTCATCTCCTCAGGAAAGTACTAAAAGATGCAGAAGAATTAGGCAGTAATAAAGAAAAAAAAACCCCACCAATTTCTGCAGAAATAAAAAAAAACAATCCAGAAAATAATTCTAAATGTAGTATCTGTCCACAAACTCACCCCCAAAAGTGATTTTGAGATATTGAGATTTTGAACTTTCTCTAAGAGTGTTCACATACATTTTTGTTCTTTTAATTCCCGTCCTGCCCACATGCAGTCTATGGCTGTGCACACACCACACTAATTTAACCTAAGAGCACACCACAAAATGCAAAAGTCTGCCAGGACACAGGTACTGCATTAAGAAGCTCAAGAACACCTTGGAAGCTCATGGTTTTGAGACGTGTAGGTGAAATGAACAACAATTTTGCCAGCCTACACATGGTTGTGTAGGAAGATTATTACTGTTCCTGACTGATCAGCTAAACTGTCTCTGGGAAATAAAAATTAGAAACTTCACATTTTGAAAACTGTGCACATACAGACATCACACAAAGAACTAACTTAGTAATCAGTGCAAAGTGCATCTTCTCACACAACTGGGTATTACTGCTTCAGTGAGGAGCAGTTTGGGTAAGAAAAGGCAAATTCCACTACATTTCTTATTTCTGCAGTTGATTTTTATAGCAGAAATATTAAAATTTGATAAATGAAATTATTAAGTGTGAATATCCAAATCTAGGCTATTCTTAGACTCTTCACTCAATCCAAACAGACTAATCCATGCCACTTACTCATTCCTAAAAGGAAGCACAAAGCATTGGCTGGCATGAGGACTATCTTTACAGTACATGTTACATTTTTATATACATGCCTGCTACTGCAAAACGCTGGTTTTCACCACTGTCAATAAGCAATGGGATCAGTTGTATGAACCACAAGTCAGAAAGGTCTGTGCAAGCACCACTGATGGAAAAATTTGGATCTCACTGTCTGAAATGCCCTACCTCTCATTAAACCAAATTTACCATTTCCTCTACTTTGATAAGACACTTTACTCTTCAGAGACTTCTGGAATTCCTGCTGAAGTTTATTCTCCTGTTTGGAATTAGCATCAGCTTACTCTTCTCAAGCAGGAGGCCAGTGTTGCTGAGTTTCAATTCTGAAACCCAAGTAGAGATTGAATGAAAACAGATTTGTGATAATTAATCTCTCCACACCAAAGCAAGCTTTAAGAAAGGAAAAAAAAATCATAATGTGGAAGCTATTCCATACGCTTCACTGTGAACTCATTTTTTTTGCTTTTCTTTTAGCTTAGAAACAGAGCAAGATACATTTTAAATTAAATTTTCTTACCTGGAAAATTAATAGGCATAGGCAGTGGCTTGCCATTTTATGAACTCTTTAACTGGATATTACGACAACAGATTTTTTTCTTACATCCTTACCATTTCAACTGATGAATCTTTTGGATAATACAGAAGTTCATAACGCCGAAGGAGTGAAGCATTTGGATCATACCATTCAGCAATAAAAGCATATCTCTCATCTTGACTCTGGAAAAAGAAAAGGGGCAAAACTGGCTATTACAGAAAGCATATATATTCTATACATAAAAATACACAAATACAAATCTTCCTTCATTTGTTACCAGAAAAGTGAAAAAAAAAACCCCACTTCTAAATGGACTTGCACAGTTTACATATTGTCTCCTGCCTACCACAGCTGGTGACATCCTTTCACTTGTTAGCTATCATCTTTTAAATAGGATGGAACTTGGATCATGGCAGTTTTTCAGACAATCTTGTAACTTACCCAGACTTCATCAGTCATGAAGCACAGACTACTGCTAAAGCTGTTGCTAGACTTCTCAACTTAGTCAAAGAATTTGATTTACTTTCTTTCGTTAAAAAAAATGTGTTCACCTACAATTAAATTACAGACTCTTAATACATTTTCTACACATCTTACAAGGAAATACTTCCCACTTCCTTAACAGTCATATCTGAATTTCTCTTGATGATGAGATAAATATATTCAAGTTAATGACATTAGTTTGATTCACTACTTAACTTTCTGAAATTTACATAAAGCATGAATAGCCTGCCCTCATTTACAACTCATTTTCTGCCCCTAAGGAGTGCAGATGAGGAAGACGGATTGCAGTAATTCCAGAAGTCTAACTACATGAGTAGCTTCTCTCCACACCTCATCCTCAGAGGATAACAGCTCCCAGCAAAGCAAGCACAAAGGCGAGGCATAGCACGTGGATGTGCAATTTTCATTCCTCTTAGTGGTACATGTTTGTTAGTTATTGATGCAGTATCAGTTATTTGATAGCTAGAATAGTTAGATGGAGCTCTAAGGTTTTAATTCCCACATCTCCTCTAAATCTGACTGCTACTCCTAAGGGCAAGCACAGTCTTATCACAGACTTCCACACTTCACACATATCTGTACTCTTCTTATACACTTTAAACATTGAGGAACCACTGGGAGTTTAACTTAAAGCCATGTGGGCCTTTTCAGTACTTCAGATTTTAGAAAAGGGCAGCATTTCAGTTCTTACAAAGACCACTTAATAAGCAAAAAGACAAGAGTTCCTGTAAGCTTCTGTGACTATTCTAAAACATCAGCAGGAAAAGAATCACAATTTTCCAGCATCTTCAGCTTACCACTGACCTAGGACTAAGCGCTTTTGCAGGTTGAAGTCCTAACAGAAGCAGCAGCAGGAAACAATGAGATCAGGAAGAACAAATTCAGAATTTCACAATGTGATGAATAATAGTACCTCTTCAGTCAAGAGCATCATGGCAAATGCCCCACTCTCCTGTCAGCTCTTATGGTACCCCCTGCACTGCAGACAAAGTATGACTGTACTGCAGAAACACTCATGCCATGGGGGCAGCACCCCCATCCCCGTGAAGGATGCAAAGTTTCCATTTCTCTCTGTAGAAGTCTGTGCAGCACTGGAAACCTTATTAGCATCAGCTACTCCAACTTCTGTATTATCTGTACAGCACACACTGCAGCCTTTGACAAGAGTTAAGCTCATCTTTTACGTGCAGCATCCAGCATGAAAACTCCCTAGGGACTTAGCCTGGTTTCCGGCCCTTGCTCGAGCTGGATGCGTTTGCGTCATCCCTGCTACTGCCACCCTTCTGGAGCTGTGCACATCAGAACAAACTCTGTCTTATGGCAAAACTCACTCCTGCTTTTTCTATACGGGCAGTAAGCAGTAATAAGGCTTGGCAGACTGATTTCAACTTTGATCTTACACTCATACTACTGGACAACAAGATATTTGATCCATTGATTTGACTGACCATCATCTTGTCAAGAATGGATTTTATAGAGAAGCAGTTCTTTGCTGAAGAGGCTGTCTAAAAAGAACAACAGTCCAGTTTCATAGAACCATAGAATGGTCTGGCTTGGAAGGGACCTTAAAAATGACCCAGCTCCAGCCCTCCTGCCATGGCAGGGGCACCTTTCACTAGACCAGGTTGCTCAAAGCCCCATCCAACCTTGAACACTTCCAGAGATGGGGCATTTCTCAAGTACTACATCCAGAAAATGACTACTGATGGGTGAAATAAAATAGATGCACCATCTTTAATCAATGCCTCTTCATAACATGAAGACATATAATTGCATTACTGCATGCTACTTTTTCATTGTTATAGCATTGCTTTCAACTATATTTTCCAGGTAGCAGTTGCCACAGAAGCTACCAATTTTCATTTAAATAAAACTTCCAAAATTTGTAAATGCTTACTTGTCTCAGGGAAGTAATATATTTATGTGAATAACCAAAGAAAGCACCATTAGATTTTTTACTTAGTCACCAGTATCAATCATCAGCATCTTCATGTTTACAGTGAGAAACTGCATTGTGTGCCTTCTGTGGTGAGGAATTACCTCTGTTTTTTTTTTCTTTTAACACAACCTTGGTTGTAAGAATCTGAATTTCATTAAGAACCTAAAATTAATTTTATAAGATTTTATTCCATGTCTGAGCTATTAATATTTGTTATTCAGCAAGCTCTGCTGGCCACTGAATAGCAGAAATCACCATTCTGTATTATCTTCTTTTGGCATTGTAAGCAAAAGCAAGGTAATAAATGCTACTTAGACTCAAGAAAAACTGCAGAGCTAATCCCCAAACACCCAGAAAATGCTATCAGTAAGCAGGACAGCTTGAATCCATTACTGTTATGTATCCAGGAAATATGGAGACCTAATATTTTTCTAAAATGACCTAAACAAAGTCTCTAAAGCTTCTCCTGAGCCATAACTAGATTTTTCTCTGCTACATGGACATAGAATTATTACAATAAATATTTATACATGTAGAGAACAGTATCAGAAAAAAGTTCAAAGCTTATGGGAAACACTCTAAAAATAACTGGAAACATTATGTTTGTGAACATGTAAATTGTTTCAGAGGCAGACACTGCAAAGTGAAGAAATTCAACCCTGAAAGCAAACTGAAGACCCTGCCAAACAAGTACCTAAAACACAGCAGGACTTTGATCTTGCTATTGCAGATTCATGCAAATAGTCTTAAAACAGATAAAAGACAATACGGAATACAGTCATGATATGGTGAACTTACTCTGGGAAGCCCTTGCCAGGCACTGCTGTGCAACTGCCACTCCAAGTCATCAAAAATGCCAACCAATTTTAAAATATAAGTGTTTAAAAGCGAGTACGTATTAAGTTCACAATATGTTTTTAAATGAGAACAGCAACTTTTATTTACTTATTTAATGGAGTAGAATGTTGAAGGCAAAAACCAAACACAAAAAACTGTCCACTTCCCATCACATACTGTAAGAATTGCAATACATGTTTAAGCCTTCACAGGCCTGAAATTCTAATTTCTGAACATTTATTTTCAATCAGTTTACCACTCAGTCAACAGAACTGGTATGGCAAACAACCTTCCTACATACCCCTTCACTAGTGTGTCCTGCTGCAAAGTAGGAAGGAGTCTCAAGGATGAGGAAGTCCTGCAGGAGGCAAGCTAAGTTTCATTGTTAGCTTCTGTCAGTCCTCCTAACAAAGAAAACTCAGGGAAAATAACCCTCCAAAGAAGAGTGATTAGAGAACAGTGATGACCTGTCAAGTGGTAACATGTTCAAGGCACCACACTGCTCCAGACCGAGAGTGAGTCCTGAAAGGGGAATATTCCACAGCTCTTGACCAGAGAGCACCTCACTCTCCCAGGAAATGGGACAGGCATGTTAGTCACCACTGAAATCATGTTCCTTGGAACAGCTCAATTAATAACAAATCAAGTGAATCTATAAGTACATTATAACTCAGAAAATTCTTGCTTTAAAGAATTCATTTTTATTCATTTCTGTACCATTCCCTCATTAAAATCACTCATAGCCTCTGCTCTCACAACTATGCAATTAAACAAGCAGTACCTAACGGGGGAGAAATGTTTTTTCACAAATGTTCACATTAGTGGAGAAATTACTACCACTAAAAAGCCCAGCAGTGATTATGCACTTTACATGCACATACTGATACTTCAGAACAGCTGTCTTGAGCTCAGGATTTACATCTCCTTTCCATGGTAAACTCTAGAACTAAGATCAGCAATGTCAAGAGTTCACCTACTGTGAAGATGGAAATAATAGGTTTTTTTCCCTCTTCCTTCTGTAAGTTGCCCAGGAAAACATTTAAATGCATGTGGGTTTTGCTACCTTTTGCTTTTTGTTTATACTGGCATGTGTGAATATGCAGTAGGATGGCCCTATGGACATGAGAAATACTTACTGAAGTACAGCTGAATTAAAAACCCCAAATTTTGTACTTATTTCTGAAAGTGATGGGGGAAGTAGTCATTCTTAGCCAGTATGGGACTAAGTTCTAGAAGCTAAATCCAAGCATCCATCAAAGAACTGTGCTCCCAGAAAACTCAGTGCAGAGGGAAACGGTGTGTTTGGAACCAAACTGCCATGGACATTCAAAAACCAAAAAGCAGAATTCTTAACAAGCTGGACAGGGCATGATATATTGTCCTGTAAACCTTTTAGACTTCCAAAAGGCTTCTGTCCACAGGAAAACAAAAGGAGATCTTCCAAAGGTTTTCATGAGAAGCAACAGTGGTAGAAGAGCAGCTCAAGGACTAAGGAACTCCCATGGAAAGGTGGAGAAACAACTTTACCCCTCTGGTCTGACCTATGAAGGATATAGATCTGGATTTGGTTTTCCAAATGCTTCATGATGCCACCTGACACCACACTACTGTACTGTTCTGGGGTGAGTACTTTTGTCCTCCTCCTCCTCTGGTTTTGACTGGAAATTTCATAGCCAGAGTTTATCTTACAATGGAGAACACAAGGAATCAGGAGCTGCAGATTTTTTTTTTCAGCTCAAGAGAACTTCACATGAAAGAGTACCAAAATATTTCTTAAAATCAGAAAGCCCTGAGGTATCTAGAAAGTACACCTTTACATGCTATTAGCAATCTGGTCTCTATGAGCTTATACAGGCTGCCAGGAACTTCAGCATGCGTGACATTATCTGACACAGGCTCAGGGCTCATTGCTCACATATTACAGCTTTAGGAGTCACGTAGAGTATTGCTACATTTTAAGTGTGCAGCTTTTGTTGTCTGCTGCTCCTTCAATTTTGCTCAGTGACTCCGAAATCAGACCAAGGAGAAAAAGAATCAGAGGATTTGAATAATCTCCTAACGAAGCAATAAATAGACTGCACGAACCTTGGTAAAACCTGAATCTGATCCATCCTGATATCTGTGTTCTGTATTTTGTAAAACTCTGCTGTCACAGGGAAAACCTCCAGTAAAGCACAGACCAAGCTGTTTCTATGAAAATCACTGCGAACAGGATGGACCAGCAGAAGGAACTATTCTCACACCAAATGGGTATTTCTCCTAATACACCAATAAAGCTTTCTGGAAAGGTTGCTCTGAAGCTTCCTAAAATTCTTAAAATAAACAATTTTAAGGGATCATTTTTTCACAACCTGCTCCCCCCTCAAACCAGGTTGGTGGCACTCTCAAAAATACTCTGGAAGAGCAAGAGTATTTTTATAAAAAATTAGATGGTTTCAAAGCATAAGAATACAAGTCATTATAAAACATTTCAGGTGAAGATATCATGAGGTTCATTGACTCCAACATCAGGTAGCCTGTTTATGTATTAACACATACTTACCTTACATTTTTAGGAAAAAACAAGATTTAAAAAAATCACAAAAGTGTAAGAGCTATCTTTATCTTTCCTCTTTATAGTTTCTACAAAAAACCCACCAACTATCGCCAGATGTGCATTCCTTAGACAGATGTTGGCCTTGTGCTCTTCAGACAGGGTGAAGTGGGGGACCAGA
This sequence comes from Leptocoma aspasia, assembly GCA_013399835.1. NCBI lineage: Eukaryota > Metazoa > Chordata > Aves > Passeriformes > Nectariniidae > Leptocoma > Leptocoma aspasia. Next base: position 248,539 of record VXAX01007538.1, on the reverse strand, counting down.
CCAGCTGCCTTCACCAAGAACATTATTTTCAGAATTAGGCCCAGAAACTGTTATAAACATATAACCAACCTCCAAAGTCCAGAAGCTACTGCTATAAATGTATGATCAACCTCTAACAACAGGTATCTAAGTCCTGCTGTGAATTATTTGAAAGTTCCTCAAAGCTCATAGATCTCCAATCACTGCTCTCCCAGCCCAATCCCCACTTCAGGTTTAATGCTACTTCCTAGTCCTGAAGAGGAGATCAGCACAAATGAAAAGCAGGAACTGACAAACTCCTGGTCCGAGGAGCAAGAGCCAAGAATTGCAGCCAGAAGCAGCCACTCACAGCGTTATAATCCCCTCGCAGGCCAGTGACAGAAGCACCACCACAGCAGCACCTGCTTTCTCAAGAGCCCCAGAAATACTCTGATTGCTTTAAATGGTTGACTTGTTGGCTTTCCTGTTCTCCCATTTTAACATCTGGCAAGCCCTGCTTTACTTTCAGCTGAATGCTTTTAGGTGCAGGCCCTGCATGATGCCAGACTTCCCACACAGCACCGAGCGGTCACAGATTCAGACCACCAGACCAAAAAAATGTAACTTCAATTAGCTTAGAAGACAGTCTTAACCAGTGGGTTAGGAGCACTACTCTTTGATGGAAGGACATCTTAAATGTGACAATCCTCTGCAGACATAAAGTGGAAAAAGAAAACTCAAAAACATTTAAAACAATTGAAATCTCTAAAAAATCTCTTTAAAAACAATCAAGTACTCCTGCAAGCATGAGAAATAATGAGGCCTGGTTCTCTATATTCATGTTTCTCATCCCTGACCAGAGCCTCTCTTCAGCTCAGGTGTTTAATAAAGGCCCATATCCACCTGGATCCTCTGGTGTCTAACTACAGTTGAGCTCACCGTGGAGTCTAACATTCTGCGTGGCAGAAAGTGCTCTAATTTTCAGCATTTAAGGTAGTGCACCTTAAATCCCAAAATGAATTCTCATCAGTGCATGCTTATTAAGCTGTGTTATTCAAGCCATCTTCTGCCTTCACAGTTTATGTAATACAGGATATTTTCCAGGCAAAACTTAAATCCACAACACTGTGTAGATAGAGCACTCAATTAGCTCTGTCTCTTAAAACTCATTTTCCTCCTCCTCTTCTATTCATGTTTCTGACACACGAGCCGGAATAATTTTTAGAACTCCAATTTTGCAGCCCCCTCACTGCTGTTGCACCTCCCACTACTTTCTCAACAGGCTTTTCTTTAGTGAAAAAGTAAAATCAAAAGATCACTTTTCAAAAGGAAAAACATCTGGCAACTGCAATTTCCATGACAATGTCTTGACTACAGACAATTCTCAACCTAAGCCTTGTACTCAAAAGCTCACTGATGAATTTTGTAAGCGTATCTCTTTTTATCCTCTCCTTGTAGGAAGCAAAGCCTATCTAGTAAAAATTTCACATAAATTCTAGACTGTTTCAAATTAAACAAATATTGGATAACTTATTAACATTATAAATCGTATTTGAAATCTATTAAGTCAAACACTCTACTGCATTTGTGTTTATGCTCCTCCAACTGGTGCTACACCCTTTGGATGCACAGACTTCCAATATTACTGGCCCCTAGGCTTCTCAGGTGCCTTTCGGACTGGATATGCTCATATGGCTGTAGATGCAACAAATGCCAAGCAGCATGGGGACACTTCTGTCCCCATAGCACTAACCAAGGGAATTTTCCTCTTCAACTGGGATCTCTGTTCAGTAAATCATTCCCTTATGCTCAAGGGTTGTGATAAACACAGCTCTAGAAGGTTGAAGGCCTCAGATTTAGGAATCTGCAATTCCATGCCACATCAGCAAAATTACCTGGATGTTCTGTTGACTTACTAAACAAGAAATCTGCTTTTACTACTAGATTATGTAAATTATGTAAACTTCCTATGAAGCATGTGGGCATGATTAGCATAACCTAACCTCTTTCCCCCCCTGGTCTCCCATATAAAATAATCAAGAATTTGAAATTCTCACCCAATAACTTCAATCCTCTGCAATTACATGTCATATTTAAGTACTTTGTTACAGGATTGATGTTATTTTTCTAATTATGAAAAACAATTTCTCTAAAACACATGAAGGATGCCATACTGTGCCTCACTGCTCTGTCCAGACAGGTCTAGCTTTAGAAGACCAGCTACATCTTGTCTTTAGGAGAACATGTGGCCATTCAATGCACATTTATAAAGCTGCAGATGACAGGATCATATATTATTGCACTCGTAATTACCTGATCACAGGCAATTCCTCTCAGAGCAGTCAGCAGGGCTCAGCACGTGCCTGTCTGCCTCCACTAACTCCAGCAGAGCCCGACAGTGATTTAAGCAAAAGCAGAGCTGTTCCCTGACTCAGAGCACGATTTGCAAGGCAGGTCATCCCACATAATCACATCTGAGCACAAAGTTGAGGTACTTTGCACTTAATCAGCCAGTAGTGGCAGAACTAATGCCACTAAGCCGTGGTCAGCTGCTGGATGCTGTGTCTCCACCTTCCAAACACGAGATTAATGCCTGCATGTGATGGCATGAAGACAAACACTGAGCTACCTGTGCATACCCCGTTACAACATCCAACCAATATTGTAATTACAGGAAAAACATTTCTGAAAGGCTCAAAACTTGCCCTAACATTAAAGCCAATATCAAAACTCAAAGGTAGTTTTCTTTTATAGAAAACCATTCCTCTGCCAAACTTCCAGGTTTCAATTCCCAGTATTTTGAGAACTAAAGCTTAAAGCTTTTCAGAGGAGCACTGACTTTTTTTTTTTTTTTTTTTTTAGGATTCTGAAGCATTTTCAGATTTTCTCCCCACACATTCTTATTCAGGTATTCCGTGAAATTTTTAACCTTTTGTAGAATCCATCTGGAAATTTTCACACAGAATGGTTAAACTGGAGAAAGTTACAAGCAGCTGGAAGTAGAGCTTTGAAAGGAAACACCTACAAATCCTAAACTAAAGCTGTCAACAGCACTTCAAAGCACTATAATGCCTACAGCATCTTCAGATTATCTCAGCTCATAATAATCTCCTGGAAAGCTTTTTTAACAAGAACTAGTTGGTTGCCTTGGAATCACAGCTAAGGGAGAGGGGGTCCTTCAGCCAGCCAACACCACGAACAATTAGCACTCAGGAGTTTGTGAATGCTCTGAAGACCACACACACTGCATCCACCTGGAACAGTCAGAGTTTGTCATGTTCTAGTAACAATTTATGGTCCTAGGAAGCTGACAAGCAACTCTGCTGACACGTTTCTCATTCACTACTGTGGGCACTTAAAGCAAGTATTTTGTCTGCACTACTGCTTAAACCAATGCTGGCTTTATTTTTCTCAGATTGTGTCAAATTCCAAGGTAGTTGGACTAAATCCAGATTTCAGCTAGTACAGATGTCATGGTCATAATTTATTCTGAAGTCAGACTAATGACAAGTTACATGCAAACAGAAGTTCTCATGATAAAAGCTGTTCAGCAACTTCCCATTAATAAAGTAAGAAATCAAAAACTTCTGTGGGGTACAGAAAGCAAAGTGGGTGAGTATAATCACATTCCCAAACTCTGCCAATCCTAACAGACTTTTACAGGTTCGCTTTATGAAGATTCGTTCTACAACTCACAGATTATTTCTCTCCCAAAGCATAGGACTTTTGTCATCAGATTTGCACAATTGAACTATATTATTCCCCTGAGATGCAAAAATCTCTGCTGGATGAAGACAGTGACTGAGATATTCCAATCCCATACACAGTTTAAATAAGATTGCTTAGTTCCACCTAGTCAGCTGCCCCCTGCATTAGTGCATTTGATGTTCACCACCTTTTCAAAAAGGAGGCTATTTTTCCCACTTTTGTAAAATGGGAATAAGAATCACCAGCACTCCTTTATGGGAGGATACCAAGACTTAATAGCAAAAATATTGGTACTATTTAGGCATCATAAATCCCCGTTCATTTTGATAAAAACAGCACAGGCAGGTTAGTCAGCTCATGCTGATTTCCTGCTTCCACAGACCCTTCACTGCAGCACAGGAACCAGGCACCTGTGGAAGAAGTCAGGAAGGGAAAATGCTGCCCAGCCCACTGCCCCTGTAGCTGCCTCCAGGAAACACTGCTAGTCCAGAATGTCAGCAGCTGCAAGGATTGGATCCAGACCACAATTCCTCTACTCCATCCCAGTGGTTTAGGAGTCTTCAGACTTAAAAGATCACAGTTCAGTCATCAAAGAGTATATTGTAAAAGAGACCATGGGACAGGGTGAGGACAGCATTGCTCCTATGTAACTAGAAAACATACAGCATGATACAGTCCCTACAGTAGGAGAAAGAAAACAAGGAAAGGTTAAAAATAGGAGGAGTACTAAATTTAGTGAGGGATCACATTTAAATGTGCAGTACGTGGAAGAACAGGTACACAGGCTCAAACATGCCTACCCACCTCTTTCCACTTCCCATGTGTAGCCCTCTCTTATATGTGGCTCTCCTTCCAAGTATGCTGGAGTATTCAGGAGAAAAAGTATGATTTTTAAAAAAAGGATAATTAAGGTAGTTACAATCATTGAAGGATCCCATGCAAACAAAGATCATGCAACAGGCTCTCAGGAACACATCTCGGGAGAGAGCCACTTCTTTGCAATGACATGAGCACCCTCTGGTGCCCAAGGACAGGTCGAGCGCCGTACTTAAACCTCAAGAATTCACTTCTCAGATGATCGGTGAGAAGGCATTGCTATCTCCCCCTAGTACACCTAGAGCTTCAAAATTAGTAACCTCGTAAGAGGAGGCAGAAAGGACTAAATTATAAAACACAGATCACAACAGCCAGGGTGATGAAGTCCTTTCACACAGGAAGACTGAGACACATGGGCAGGTGGACTTCCTCAATGCCTAGCCTCCAAATGCCTATCCCACAGCCTCCCAAAAATCCCAATGCCACAGTTTTTACACGAGTATCAGAGCTGCCCACCCCAGGACAACTCATAAAGGCACCTCACAGAGTTTATCTCATAACTCTAATAACTCTGTAATTCCTCACAGAGTGTGAGGAAAAAAAACCAAACTTCTACCTCTTGTATGTGCTCATCTGATCTATGCTCATTATAGATGAAAATACTTGCTAAGCTGTCATTCTTAGTATTTAACTGTGACAGCATGTTCCAAAGCCCTGACACACACAATTTACTCCCTTTATCAAACCTTATGCTGCTTTTTCTTTCCATTTTGCTGATTGAGAGAGAACTATCGGGTTCCACCCACACAACACTACTGAGTGACCTCGGTGTGTTGCTCGGGCACCAGGGCCTCTGATTTCCATGGGTAAATGGACACAGGGGAACACAAAATAGTTTGGATGCATTAGGCCAAGCACAGTGCTTACTTTCAGGAAAGAGTACTTTTAGTAATTATTCCTGGCAGCTACAATTATAGTTAAAAGTTACTGTTCATGAAAAAGCCCTCTTCGGAATTAGAGCAATGTGTTCCCTACAACCACTGTTTCTTACCAGCTAGTTCATGATTAACAGAGTATCCTACCTGGATATACTACATCACCATGGGATTCTAGAAACTGGCACTATAATGGGCAACTGAACAGACAAAACCACTTTTTGGAGGGTCACTACTCCCTTAGCTTAAAGGAAACAGACACTATCAAACAGAAAAACGTAGAAGGTTCAGTTTTTAGTGGTTAGCCACTGGCCACCAAGGCAGTCAGGTCTGGAGAACAGGATATGTGACAGGAGGCTGGGAGAACTGAGCCTACTCAGATTAGAGAAGGCTGACCTTACTGCTGTCTGCAACTGCCTAACTGAAATACACCAAAAAGATGGATCTAGACTTTTCCTGAAGGTGCAGGTGCACACTGAGAGCAAGAAAAGCAAAGGACATACGTGGAAACAGAACATTCCAGTCATACACTAGAAAAACAAAGAATTACCAAGAGGGTGGTCATGCACTGGCACGGGATGCCCAGAGGAAGTGTGCAATCTCCATCCTGGGAGATGTTCAGGACTTGCCAGGACACAGTCTGGAACAGCCTGGTCTGGTTAGACCTGTTTTGAGCAGGTTGGAGGTCCCTTCCAACCTAAATGATGATTCTATGATTCTAATTATAGCTTGGTGTCTCTTTGCCCAAAGGTAATGCTCATCCTTCCAAGGTGCTCCAGATCTGTCACAGACCACCTGGTTTCCTGTATTAAGAACAATTTAGATGTACTTTCAAAAAATGCTGAGCTCTGACAGTTAACTGCAAATTTCACCCACATCAAATCTGCTCAGAACATCTCTCTAAATAACTACTGCCTCTGTCATCAAATTCTATTATTTTTTAGTGCTAACTGAAAGTTTGTAACTTTTCTTTATTCCTGGCACTGGCTGGCTGAGTAATTCCTGAGCTTCTTGAGTTTTTGACAATATATATATTTAAAAAACCCCAACATACCATTAGGACCAACGTGTCAGTTATTAAGATCTGTACCCACAACCCAAAGGATCTGGACAGACAACTCTGGGTGACAAAGGGAGATAAGTATCAAATTTATCATTAGACAATGTTAGGTAACTTTGACTATCACAATGTCACCTGTTTGAGCCACCCCATCAGAAGAGCCATCAAGTCACCTAAAATTACATTTGGAGAGATGGTAATTTCTGCAAGGCAAAGCCAAGACTTGGCTACAGTAGGAGGTGATTTATCCCATGGATTCTAAACCTGTCAACTTTGTCTTTGTAGGGTAGTATTTTATAAAGCACATAATGTCATAATGATGTCAGCATCAAACCCAAACTGAGCTCCTGGAACAAAGGAAAGTTATGGGGGTTTTCAAACAGTTTTCCCTTTGCCTGACAGAGTGCCAAAGAATCTGTTATTTTATCAGCTACATCTTCTGCAATGCACACAGCCTACCTGCTGAAGAAGTAAATTTCCACTGTTTGGAATCACCAGTTCAACACGAAACCATGACACACTCCTGATGTTCACAGAAGACTCACCATGCAGTAAGCAGTTAGAGGCTACCTGATAGCATTTTACTTCTTTTCTTCTCACACTGCATACAAAATCTTTTTCCCTGTGATGAAATGTTGCAAATGAGAGTTGGCCATTAAGTACACAGAATTGTCTTTCTGGTTGGTTCTGTCTTGCAAACTTTCTACTGACAGGATCAGGCCATTGTGCAGCTGAGAAAAATTAAATGTAATCACCAGCTGTCACTCTAGTGAAACTGAGTCTTGTTTTGAGACCAAAGAAGCAAAATTTCTCAAGCAGTGGGAAAGTGTCTTTTGTGGAGATATTGCACCTTTTCCTGGAAGAGTTTAAAGTGCCCTTTTTTTTTTTAATGGCAGCTGTTTTGCAACAGGAAGTCCGCAATTTCGTAAAAAATTACGAAAAGTCCGTTTATAAGCGTCCACTTGTTCAGGAAAGTCTATTAGCAGGAAGGAGTTTAGTCTGTTTATATGATCAGTTCTGAATGAAGATCTTCATCAAAATTATTCAATTTTACCAGCTCATCCAGTATGGTTGAGATCACCAGGTCCCAAGAGAAACTCTTGTAAAACCAACACAGCCCCATGAGCTGTTCTGCCTTCAGCTGAAAATCTGAACATGCCATGAAAACCCAGGCCTCACTATTGTCAAGTTCTAGAAATTCCTGATTCATTTCCTAAGACCCACTTCCAAAAAAGGAAATAAGTGTTTTCCACTGATTAATCAAAGCACTTTAAACATTTCTCATTTTTCTTCCCTGTCTTGTCTAAACTGATGATTTCCATGTTGGTATTCTCCAAGATGCAGGTTTTACTAGTGAACTGATGATAATAATAACTACAGCAAAAATGTAACACACAAGTTGTCAAACTTTCTGTTGAAGTGAGCCGAACTGCTCATCCCTTGATAGATATAAAACTTTTGTCAAAATTACAAGACTGTGAGCTCTGGCAACCAGGAGAGCAAATTTCATATATATTTCCCCTTAACTTTGCAAAAAGTGCTAAGGTAGTTGGACACTTAAATTCCACTAACTGTGTACTTCTACATCCACAAGATCAAAACCAGATAGAATCATTTAGACAAGTCACCTGGCTTTTATGTGCCTCGATTTCTTTATTCACAAGAAGGAAATAATTTGTCTGTCCTGTTGTTCAAAGGGTCTTTGTAATGTGGAATGCAGCTGTCAGATTGCAGGGGTAACAACTGTTTCAAAGGGTGGAAGAAAAGGAAATCCTCTAACTGCACCTATGTGCAGAGTTTCCACTGCAATCAGGCTCCGTATCTGTGATGAACACAGCCCATTGTTCTCTGGAAAATGCTGCATTTCCATATCTGGAACACTTCCAAGTGTCAGAGTGCACCAAACTCACGAATCAAAAGAAACAAACATCGTTAAGAACATGGACAAATACATCTCTGTATGTGATTACATGAAAGGTACCATTACAGAATCATAGAGCACTCCAGCAGCCAAGAGGGAGAGCACATCTTGGGTGGAGAAATGCAGGTTTCCCTTTGGGAATTTACTGCTCACCGTCCACAGCAGCCAGGTCTCGCACAATTAGAAACAGACACCAGAAGGCACCAGAACTGATCTGAAATTCTGCCATTTGATGAAAAGAAAAGCTGTTCTCCACTGATTAGCAGGCTGTAAAGCCAAAGTGCTGTTAGACAAATAACTGCAGGATATTTCAGAACATTTGTCCCTTTACCTCAGCTTCTGCCACCACAGCAATATGCCTGCCCAGTTTTACAATGCACACAACCACTTCCAGAGCACTGCTTGCACATGAGTGGAGTGCAGGCTGTGACACAAATAGATTCCAAACTGATTCCACTAGAAGTTACTACCTTTTTCTTTCTGTGGCCATGATATGACTTGTAACAGGCTTTTTCTGAGTAGGTATATATGTTAAAACTTACTCAAGTTGTATGATGAAGTAGAAGTAACATAGTACTAAGTGGGTTAAGCTTTCTAAACCATAATTAATTACTTTCAGAACCTAATTAAAATCCTGAGGCTAAAGTCCAGCTTGCAGAGCAGTGTAAGAATCCACCAGAAGGGCTCTTTTAAATTCTGATTTTGCTCCTAAGATGTGCTGACCAGGTTTAAGATGGGTCAGGTGCATAAAGTCATGGCATCCAAGTCACATAACTCAGCCCTTTCCCAGGATCCTGTGTCCATACGTAACCGAGCAACACTCATTCCCAAACATCTGTTCTCCCATCACCTTCCAGCTGCCAAATTATTCTTAATGCATTTTAGGAAACTGTCAGGATGAAGGGTACGTGAGTGGAAAAATCAGTGGGTTTTTAAGTATAAAAGAAAACAAGCAGGACTCTAACATTTGAAAGAGCAGAGAAGGAAGGTCACAGGGCACAGGAGAAGGGCAAGAGAGGCAGTGTTTGGGAAGATAATGGAACAAGTTATTAAGTAGCTGGTGACTGAACATCTAAGACAAAAACATAATAACAAAAAGCACGTAATGTGAATTTGTCAAGAACAAATCTTTTTCTGACACAGTGAGCAAAGGAGAAGCCACAGTTGTAACAAACAGGGAACTGATAACGCTGAAGTTGAATCGGTCACCTGAGAATCTGACAAGCTGAGTAAGGCATTATGGCCTAAACTGAAGAGCAGTTACATCTATCATATAAAGATGTAATTAGAAATACTTCCCTTGCCAACTGGGAGTCAGATGGTGTTCCACAATGATCTGCCATGCACCTGCTTTATTTCGGATTTCTCTTACTACACTGAAAATGAAACTGAGAAAGCACAATTCCAGAATCTGGGCTGACAACTAAGGTGTGGGAAAGATTGCAAGCACTTTAGAAGTGGAACTCAGCATGATAACTTGAAAATTCTATAGAAACAAATGCAAAGTATTACAATAAAAATTCAAATACAAGGGGAGAAATTGGCCAGACAACAAAACCACAGGAAATCTGATGGAAATCTGATAGATATGATAGGTTGCAGTGAGAGTGAGAGTGCAAAACAGTTCAGGAAAAAAAAATACAGTACATTTGACAATATGAAGATCTAAGACACAAGAAACAAATATTTTGCTCTGTTCAGCAGCAGTGGAACACAATGCAGCTGGGAAGAAACCTGCAGGTTAAACACCACATTTAGAGAAAACTGCAGGCAGAGTGGAAAATAGCTGAATTTTAAAACCACAGTTACCAACAAAAAAATATTAAAAGAACAAAATTTGTTTACTGAAGAAAAATGTGAAATGAGGAAAGGGCAAAGGTAAAATCTTCATTTACCTGTACAAAAAAAAAAAAAGAAAAAATGGAATATCTTTAATCCACAAAGAACAGAACAAATAATCACTGGTATCATTTCCAGCACAGAATACAATATAAAAATCATCATGCAATGGAATTACATCAACAGATCCTGTAGTTCCTATCACTGAAGGCTTTTCAAAAGACATTAAGCAAATATGCCATGAAACATTTTGTTAGAGGTTGCTGTAAGATTCTGCACTGCTTTAATGAAGTTGGTGTCACCTCAGAAATAAAGGGAGGTTAGAAACATGCCAGTGACAATCAACTAAAACAAAGCAAATGCTTTACCTAACCTACAACTCACAAAGCAGGACTTCTGCCAACATGAATAAATTCAACACGGGAATTGAAAATTACAGCTTTACCTGGATTAAATAGAACACTTGTAACCCCTGTATCTAAAAACAGTGGCATTGCTATCTAAGTGGCAAATGGTGATCTTGAGCTCATGTTCCAAAAGCAAGGTGCAAAATAAGCTGCTCGAGGGGCTGTAGACGGGCATTTAAGGATGGACCCACCCGCAGGTGCACCTGCCTGGTTACTGCATGCGTCTTGCATATGAGTTTGGGTACAAAATGCAATGCAAAGCTGTTGGTTTTTTAATCAGCTCTACAACGTTGGGGTTCGCACACCATCTTGGGCAAAGGGGACTCAGTCGAGTTCCATTATCATCACAGAATATGCTGCGATGGAAGGGAACCACAAGGACTGCTGAGTCGAACTCCAAGGCCCTGCACACGGCAGCCTCAAGAGTCACATCATGTGCCTGAGAGCATTGTCCAAACACTTCTTGAACTCTGTCAGGCCTGTGCTCCAATTCCCTGGGGAGCCTGTTCCAGTGCCCGACCACCCTCTGGATGAAGAACCTTTCCCCGAGATTAAAATGCAAACTGGGGTTTTTTTTTATTATTGCCCCTGCAATGACATTCCGTCGTCTGTCCTGCATTACTACACAGCAGACCCAGTCAAGAATAAGGACTGTGGAACCTGAAACGTATTCTCCCCTCCCAAAGCACCACTGCCTTCCCGCTCGGTCTCCCGAGCTCCTGGCCCAGCCTATTCCCACCTCAGGGCGGCTCCGGGGTGGCAGCAGCAGCTCCCCAACAGCTGGGCACCAACGAGCCCGAACGGCCCCGGGGGTAAAACATCCCCCGGCTGCGCCCCGGCAGGGCCCCTCGGCCAAGGGCCAGGCGCGTCCCTCCCGCGGCCCTGAGGGGCTCAGCCCCGCGGAGCCGCCGCTGCCCCCGGCCCCGTGTCCCCGCTCACCATGGCGATGACGCCGACGAGGGCGATGACGGCCGCGATGGCGATGCCCGGCCCGCCCCTGCCCCGGCAACCGAAGCGCCGCCCCCGCGCCTGGGCCCGCGATTGGGCGGGAGCGGCCACGACACGCGGGGCGGCCCGCCCGCCGCCGGACGCGGAAGCCGCCGAGGTGACAAGTGTGGGGGCTGTGGCGACATCGCTGCTGCGGGCCGGTCTGTCGGGGCAGGGGGGTCGGGGCTGGGCGGGCGGTGGCTGTGCGAGGCCCTGGATCCTGCCGGGCTCGGCGTGCTGAGAGGTGCGGTGGGTAATGATGCGAGCGGTGAGGGAGATGGAGGAGGAGGGGGACATGCCGCCAGGATTGTAGCGTGGACTCTGAAGGAGCAGGATCACCGGCAGGTCGTGTCTGATGGAGCAGATAAGCCCAAATACTCCTCATCAGTCTTTCGTTGAGTATTCTTGCCTCTTCCTGAGCAGTTACCTTTCATCCTCCTCGTTCTCATCAAGTAAATAGAGATCCTCAGTCAAAAGGAACGAACGCAGTGGTGATTAACACCTAATGCTATTAAGTGAGCAAACACACAGCTCCAGTTGTAGAAGCGACAGACAGTGAGACATCTCTGCATCTGCAGTTTGAGAAAGCTCAAGGAGGAAAAGGTGTTTCTTTTGTCTTCTGTTCATCACAAAAGACAAAACTGCCTGACACAAAACAAATCTTTAGTCTAGAAACCCAAAAGTAGCAGTGTGCTCACTGCTGCCATTTTCTTTTTAGGGCAGAGAGCTGGTGCAGTGGAAGTCAAAAAGCTGTACTTAAACCTTTTCTGTTAGTGGTACAGTGAAAGGAAGCAGGGGCCCTGGGGATTTGCCTTGAATAATGGGGAGAACTCAAGGGAAAAAAGCCAGCCAAACAAGATAGGGGTATGCTGATCTCAAAGGAACATAGTTAGACCATAGAAAAGAGGGATGAGTGACTTGTATAACTGAGAGTGGATGGCCCTCTGGATGAAGGTGGCAATGGTCAATACCTTTGGTGGATAAGGGAGAAATGGCCAGGATGGTGGTTTGGGCCAAACTGGGGGTCAGCTTTTGTTGTTAGGTTAAACTAACCATGTGCACCCACTCAGGGCACTGACTCCTTCTTTGACTGAGAATTGGCCCGATCAAAAAGGTTGTTTCAGCAAGCAGGACTGAAGGAATTGTGCAGCTGTGCAGTTGCCATTCTTTCCTCCTCACCTCTTGATCTGCTTGAAACACAGTGTGGGATTTCCTTTTCTTGTGGTTCTGTGATTATTTTAGGTTAAATTGGTGCAGTTGTGCTGTGGGAATGTTACAGGCTTTTAAAGGGTAAGATGAAGACTCACTGAAAAAAGGAGGGAGGGAGACCATAGAAAAGAAATTGAGGAATGGAAACAAGAACAAGATGAGGAGCAATCCAAAGGAGCTGAAGTGCACCTCTTGGTGAAAAAAAAGACACAAGTGCCAGAAGACTCACAAACTTCTCCTTTTAACTCTATGGGTTTTGGTGTAGTTTTTATCATTTAGTGTTTTTCCCATTTGTTTTGGTGTGGGTTTTTTCACTGTGCTACTGAACTGGAGTTTAGAGGTTTTTCTAGAAAATAGGATAATCCAAGATTAAGTGCCGTGGTTACCTTGCTAAAGATTTTTTTTTTGCCCCCCTCCTTATTTCTTCCTCAGACTTACCTAGTTAGGAAGAGCTGACTGCTAAAGAGAAAATGACGTCTCTAGAAAAAGGTAGGTTGTTCATATGACATCTAAGCAGACTGGATTAAAAAGTACTTTAACTGGAATTCTAAACACCAGAGTTACACTCTATACCAGGCTCCTTTCATTTAAACTTATTCCTTTTATGTAGCTATGAGGAAGTAGTTCTGTGACTTCATTATTGCAGTGAAAACCAGAGCTGCCTGGATGGAACAGCAACTGAATGTAGTTTTTCAAATCCAGCTCGATATTGAAAAATAAGTTTGTCACTGGTACTGTGATCTGTCTGTACACTTGTGTGACAGCCATCTCTGGTATTTAGATCCTGTTGGTACTAATTCAGCAAACTTGAAAGTAAGGCAGTATAATGGTGTTATTACAGCATTTTTGAAATACATTAATTTTTGGATAGAGGACACAAGATCACATTACTGCCTGCAGTATGAGAAAAAAAGCAATATGTGTAGCCATGCCCTCAGAAACTTTGTATCTCTCACCCATTGTGAGGAAACTGTACTACAATAATAATTCATTCAGCTGAAAATTTAGTGGACTTAAATAAAATTCATTTCAGTATATGTCCTGTATATTGGGGACTATAGAGCAGAATGCAGCATTACTGGGAATGCTGGAGTCTGTAGTTCAGCAATGGAGCTGGGTTGGAGAACTGGGTTGTTGGCTTTTCTTAAACCTTCACTTGGGCAACTGAAACATGTTAATACTTAAAAGTCTGCTAAACTTCTTAAGGTGTCAGTAGCTGTCTGGGTAATAGCTGTTTTTCATTTGCTTCTTGCTTTTTAAATGAAACTGCTCTGATTCTGCCAGCTCCCAAAACCTGATTTTGTTTTCAGCCTATGAGTAATGCTGTCAAGAATTTTTTTTCCAGGAAAGCTCTTTTTTGTGTGTGCATTTAATCTTGTATGGCAGCAGGAAATTAAAATTAATGCCATTCCAATCAATGTTTGTGTCTTGTACTGCTGTTGTTAATGAGCAATGCACATTTGAGTAAGGACTTACTGTGAAGGTGATGAGGCACTGGAACAGGTTCCCAGGGAAGTTGTGGATGCCCCATCCGTGGAAGTGTTCAAGAACTGGTTGGACGGGGCCCTGAGCAGCCTGATCTAGTGGAAGGTGTCCCTGCCCACAGCAGGGGTGTTGGAACAAGATGATCCTGAAAGTCCCTTCCAATTCAAACCATTCTATGATTTTCTGACTTGTGCTTGATAATCACTGCTGCAGTGGACTATTTGACACATGCAGTGTACAATTAAAATCTCTAACTTTGAAGTACAGAAATTAAGGGAAGACTTACAATGACACTATAACCAAGTGAAGGGTGGTAAACTTTTCCTCCACAATTTCTAATTTTCAGTTGATGATGCCTCAGCACCCATTCGAGGACCTGGAGATGGCATGGAAACAGAGCAAACATCTGGATCAGTGGAAGTAATAACTGGAGCCAACACTACAAGCCATCACATCCACCACAGCCCCCATAAAAAGACAGCCTCTTCCCTGAGTCCCGGAGTTCTGCAGCTGGGGAAAGTACATGCAGATAAATCAGTGGAGATTGAAGCTATTCGAATCCTAGTCCCCAAAGCAGCCATCACCCATGTTGTTCCAACTAAAAATGCTAAGATAGCTAAATCTGTGGGACATAAAGGAGACACATTCCATCAGTCAGATGGAGCCACAGATCCCAAGAAAGAACAGATAGAGCTGAAAAATGCAATTGAAAAGCTAAAGAGTTCAGAAAAGCGGTTGTTACAGGATAAAGAAGGTCTCTCTAATCAGCTGCGTATACAGACAGAGGTAAGAAGTTAAAGGTGTTTTCTCTCCCACAGCTGAACTGTTTTGGTTTGTATAAGCAGTTTGTGAATGTGACCAAAGAGAACTGGTGTGACACTCTAGCCTTGAAGCAAATAGGTTCCCTTTTGAACTTACCAGCTGAGATACAGAGTAGAAGTACATCAAAGTATTCCAGTGCTGCTTCTCTGACAACAGATGAAAGAGTCAAAAACTTACCTGGGAAAAACACACTAGATAGCTTCAAGGAAATTAATCTTTCATGAGGAAAGACTTTGCTACTTAATCACTAACTGAAAAATATTATGCTATAGAAGGGTTGACTGTAACTTTCTATTTCATACACCTGTGGATGTCTTGTCTAATCCTTTGTTATCTTACTGATTCAGGAGTTGAATACTTTGAATACTACTGAAACTTTGTTTTCTGCAGCAGGCTTTCATTCTTCCACTTTGACTGTTAGAATTTAAACAAGAATGTGTTGGACATGCATTAGACTCAAATGTTTAAGCTTGTCTGGATACATCCCATTCTGGAAAGAGAAAGACAATTTACTGTTAGCAATTTGCAATAGGCTGCACTGCGTTCTTAGGAGTGTTTATCCTCTATTGAGAGTTACAAGAGAGTCTGGTCTAATTCTAGGTCAATCGGGAGTTGAAGAAGTTACTTGTTGCTTCTGTTGGCGACGATCTGCAGTATCACTTTGAGAGGATGGCTCGTGAGAAGAATCAGCTCATCCTAGAAAATGAAGTCCTGGGCCGGAATATGGCTCAGTTGTCGGAACAATTGGAGCGCATGTCTATACAATGTGATGTGTGGAGAAGCAAATTCCTAGCAAGCAGGTATTCCCTCTCATGGAGCTGTCCTAACAGCATTCTCCTTCAGTCTTTCATCACATATACTCATTGCAGTGTGCCTGCATATGCAGAGGACAGCCACAATAGCCATACTGATACCTACTATGAAATCTGAGAATACGGGAAAGGTATAAAGAAAGTAAGCTCCTTGTAAATCTGAATAGTCCTGCTTTTCAGAGGTAATACAGTGAGTCCTAAACCTCCTAAAATCTCAACTACAGCTCTTGTCAAGAAAGCAAGAGAAGCTCTTAATTTTGATAAAACCACATGCAGTTTAGGGTATAAAAATGTCTTCTAGGGCAACTGACTTTTTTACAGGTAGTTAGTTGATTTTCATCCCCAACTCCCCTCCAGTATGATACAGTCATCAATTTGAGAAGAAGCTTATCTATTTAAGAGCTCTGCTTATAGTAAGGCAGGGATCTACTACAGAAGAAAGAGTAGGGGACTTCTTTATCAAACACTGGTTGTGTTACTGCTCAGGACCATACTGTTACTTCTTTAACCATAAAAACAGGTCTGAAAGTCAAAATCTCATTTGACAATGACTTTAAACTTGCTTAGTTGTCTTATCAGATCTGTAAATAGTGTTCTAGGATTTTTAATTTTCTACTATACTTGGATATAACTGACTGAATTATGATGGTTAATGCATATCACAAAAGACCTTACTGCTTGAAGGAAATGGCAATAGAATAGTCTCCTCCCTTTAATTTGCTGTCTTTAGAAGTTTCAGCATATGGGGTGAATGGTAACTTGTGTAACATATGGGGTGTAATGATACTTGTAAGTTCTGGCTGAGCAAGATTTACTAGGCAAACTTGGGGTTTTTTAACATTGTGAGGTGTTCTGAGATCAGAGCTATGAGTCTCAGCAGTGTGCTTAAAGTAACGCTCTTCAATATTGTAACATTCTGGTTCATTTTTATCTCATATTTCTAACTGGTGGTTGTTTAAATGTCATTCTGGTTTTTGCATTTGGAATATCACAGGCATTTGAAGTGCCTGGTGGGGGGGATAGTGCCCAGCCTCATGGCATAGCAAAATGTGACAACAGCTGTCTCCTTTGTAGCTCTTAAACTCTCATATCTGGTGATTGGCATCTGGTGATTGCCCCTGAGAAGGGCAAAGAGGTAAATGAATGCAATCTATAGCCATAGCTTCCATTTTTAGAGAAGAGTGAACAGATGTGATTACAGCATACTTGTGAGAATTGTTAGTAAAAGAAAAATGTATTTAGCTATTTCTTTCACAGGATCCCTGTCAAACCATGTACTCTTTCCCAAGGTATTTTGAAATGTCTGTTACTAGATTTGTATTAAGTGACCTAAGATTGTTTAAACTCAGTCAAAACATAATCTTGCACTGGTGTTGGCTGTAGTTGAACAGAAATTACTCTTAATTAGGTTGATATAGGCTCTGCATGGGGGAGAGAGAACAGAGAACAGCAGCTTAATACTCAGGTTGAGCAGACAAATTATGGTCTGTAGTAACCAGAGTGACTTTCAAGCTGCTCACTTGCACTACTGACTGGAGATTTCCT
This sequence comes from Leptocoma aspasia, assembly GCA_013399835.1. Classification (NCBI taxonomy): domain Eukaryota; kingdom Metazoa; phylum Chordata; class Aves; order Passeriformes; family Nectariniidae; genus Leptocoma; species Leptocoma aspasia. The sequence goes on along the minus strand of VXAX01007538.1, from coordinate 231,035 downwards.
TTGCAGGGTGATGGCTGATGAGCTGACCAATACCAGAGCGATTCTTCAGCGCCAAACCAGGGATGCACAAAGTGCAATCCAGGACTTGCTGAATGAACGCCATCAGTTCCGTCAAGAGATGATTGATACACACAAGTATGATTTTTCTAATCCAGACACCTCTGTGCAAACTTCATTTTTGTCCGTTTATTTTAGGCTAGAGGAGAATCAAATAACTTTCCCCTCTTCCAGTGATATTCAACAAAAATCAATTATGCTGCTGTATAGTATGGTCACTTTTCAGTCTTAGAGCTGAAAGAGCAAAAGTAATAAAATGCTTTCTTCATTCCCTAGAGGTCTGAGGTCTTAAGGGTAATAACTATGGAACTGACATCCCTCACATCCTCAGGGTTTCTCTCTTTAATCACTTACTGTCTTGACTTCAAGTCTTCTCTGTGTCCTTCCAAAATATCAAAGAAGAGACCCTTCTACTGTGGTTGTTGTTGTTGTTGGCCTGAGGGGTTTACCAGTTGTCCTGGTTCTTTCCCCTCATGCATAAAGACTCTGACTCCAGATCTCAGAAGGCTTAAGATAGTTTATTTATGATAGCTCCAAATTCAGGCTGAGGCTTTTGCCTTACTACATTTGCTTTCTTCCATCAGTGCCTTAGTACAAGAATGTCCTGCTGCCTGCAAGAATGCTCTATGTCTTGCCACAATGCTTCTGTGTCCAGAATGGCAAGGTGAGGAGCTGATAAGACCAGCTTTCCTCATTGGTTAGATAGAGAAAAACTATCTCTCTGTGTTTTTGGAACAGAGCAGAGAAACACCAGCCATGTCCCTGAGAATAGGATATGGCCCAGAGATATTTTCCCAAATCTCTCTTGTTTCCCTTGGGAATGAAACCTAGCAGGCTTCCTGCTAGGAGATTCATAAAACCCAAACTCATAATTGCCACATTCTACCTACATGGACTTTACACTGCTTATTCTGCCAGATGTCAAATAAGTGTTCCCAGGATTAATGTCCTGTGTTGGTAGGGCCTTGCCTTGGAGACTAGTCCATTTGTCTGTTTGTTCTTAAACACTTTTTTTGTCCATTGCTTTGGTTTAAGATTTAGCTTATGCAGTAAGCCTTGGCAGAGACGATTGCTCTGAAGTGTGCTGGGTGCTGATAATACAGTACAGAATACAAACCCCACTAACACAGTGCTTCTTTCCTTTCTGCACAGGCTGCTGGAGGAGCTCATGGTCTCTCTTCAGTGGGGGAGACAACAGACATACTATCCTAGTGCGCAGCCTTACACTACAGCAGAGCTAGCAGCTGTGAACTGTAAGCTAGCCAAAGCTGTAAGCTCACATCTTCTGGGAAATGTTGGCACTAACAGTCCAAAAAAGACTTCAACAACTGTGGAGTTTTGCAATACCCCTGCTGAGAAAATGGCTGAAATGGTAAGAACTCCTGATGCATGTTAATCTTTATATTAAGGTTCTGGGTAAAAGATATTTCATTTTCAACTTGGAAAAAAGATGACAAATGGCTTTTGAGCAGAAATCCTTCCTAGCTCTTAGAGAAAGAAAAAGCCTATTAAACTGTATAAAAATAGTTTCGGTGTCAATTTTTCCATCCTTAGATGCTACGTGTACTGGATCCAGCTGCACATCCAGAAACATCAACAGACGTTTCTTTTTCTGAGACTTCTCCATCTTCTTTCCTTTCCACAAAGAAAAGTATTGGAAGGTTTCACCCATATACAAGATATGAAGATGTCACCTTCAATTGTTGCAATCACTGTCAAGGAGAGCTGATAGCCCTTTAAAAGCCCAGCCAAGGCAGCTGCACATGCACTCTTTCTGAAGAATTACACTAGGTGATGTTCAGCAGGCTTCCCTTTGTCCTTTTTCCATAGTGGGTGGGTTTAGCATTGGAAATTACACAGTTTCTGCTTCTCCACCTCTTGAAGTTAGGGATTGACAGGATTTCCATAGTTTCTGGGATGCTTCTACTACTTCTCAATGGGTAAAGCTACTTATTTTCTTATACAAAGTCAGGACAAAAAACATTATGCTGGTCCAATTTATAGAGCATAGAGATGCTCTTGACTATTTAATATTTATAGTTTATTAGCAAATCTTAATGAATTTCCCTTTAGAGGGAGACAGAAGTGTAACTGTACCAAAGCAAATGAAGTGCTGATCAGTTATGTCTAAATTTAAAAATAAAGGTAAATGGCCAGTTACATTCTTTTTTATTTAAAATTTTAGCCAGGGTGATGAACTGTCCTCAAGTCTATGTTCTACCTTTAAAATTTAATTATAAAAAGGAGTATGTGCAATGATTCTTCATAGGTGTAGTTCTGAAAGCAAGAGTAAATGCAATGTCAGCCCTCCTGTCTAGAAGATGAAGCTTGAATGAACTCTAGCTATAATATATAAGTAGTAATTGGTTTCAAGTGGGTTCTAGACAACTCTGTGGGGTGAGGTTATTCTTGTGTTTCCACAGAGCTGAAATAATGGCTTTTCCATTGTTTCACTTCTAGAGTGAAGCTGCTGCATAGCTGATCCTCAGCAAAGGCAGACTGACATACTTCCTTTAGTACATAAATCCTGGCATTAGGACTCATTTAGTACATAATCCTGGCATTAGGACTCAATCCTTGCCCAAGGTTTTCCTGGGTATTATGGGAAGATGAAGATAAGCACTAAGTTTGCACAGGTACTGTTAAAAAAAAAAGTATTTTTTTACTTGTATGGTTTTATAATCTTGATGTAGATTTGAAGTTCTTGACATAGGTTTGAAGAGAACTTTTAGGAGACAATCTGCTAAATCCAAAGAAGCCTATTTAAGTTTCTTAGTTTGACCCCAAATTTACCATATGAAGCTGTCTAGTTTAGGGAAAAGGTTTCTAAAATGGTTGCTTTTGCCCAATTTTTCTTTGAATCTCATACCCACAATCAGAATATGTAAGCTGTAAGTTCTTGTTGTTGTTGGCTCTGATTTGGTTGACATGAGAAAAGCTACAATAAACTTTCTTTGCTTGCTTTCAAGTTGCAGTTTTTGATTTAATGAAGTCACATTTCTGACCCTGTTTTCTCTGTAGCATAAAGGGACCTATATGACATTGAACTCTGCTTCACTCTGCTGGTGTGAGGCAATGAACAGAGAAGCACTTCTTTTGTAGTTTTCAAGAGTTAGGGAGATGGTGTGTGTGAACCTTCGCAAACTTTCTTCCTGGATTTGCTTGCTAGACACAGGAAGCTTTTCATGCCTTTGGTGTCAGGGAGAGGTACTGGAAGGAGGAAGGCACCTGTTACTTACGTGTCCCATTAGCATGTGAAATTTTCATTCTGTGTCCATGCTCCCTCTGTATGCTGGCAAAAGCTGCAACAGAGCAGCCTCCAGTCCAACACCAGTGCTCTCAATATGCTTGTAACTAGCTCCAAAAATAACTGAGAAAAATACTACCAGCAAATCTGCTTTGCATCTACTACACTTCTGTCTGTTGCAGTACTCCCAGAAAACACTGTGAATGTGGAAAAATTTAAGAGCAATGCCAGGATTATGAAATCTGATGGGGAATACAGTTGGACAGAATGCCCTTCTTTCACTAACTTTATGATTTCATGAGTGATTTTGGCATGTTCTCTGTCAAGAGTTCACAATTTAGTTGGGTGAGGTGATGTAGTTTGGTAGCTTTATTATAATAAACATTGATATTTAGATAAGGAACTTAGCTTCCTTACTACTGGAAAAGGTCATAATTTGCACAAGCTTTTAATTCCATGGAATAGAAAACTACTGAATATGACTCACAGAAATAAGTTTCAAAACCTGTTGCACAATCACCTACACATTAGTCCTCAATGACCACTTTCCAGGAACCTAAAAGAACACAGTCCTCTGGTCTAGAGCTGGTCAACAGATCAACAGGAAGTGGTACAAGAAACATCATTTTTCAACAACATAACACCTTGCACAGTCTTTAATCACTAGCAGCATCAAACAGCAATATTAATCCACCAAAAATGCAACATTTTAGACAGTAGCCTGCATCCAGGAATCCATGATGGAGCTGAGTATAAAGTGCCTTTTAAAGAAGGGAATGTGTATTTGCCACCCTCATATATAGATCTTGCACTCATGTAGATTTGCTAAACCAAGAAGATCCCTGAGTTATGCATTAAAGCAGGCTTTTCAACTAAATTACAAATAAACAGATAGTAAAATCATTGTCACTGAAGGTAATTGTTAAACTTGCTTGAAAGCTTTAAAAACACCACAAAAAATCTGTAAAGGACAAAAACTCAAGCCATAAAAATTAAGAAGATTGTCACCAAGAACTCCGTGGCTACATCAAATTTTCAACTGTAATGATCTGAGAAACAAAAGGATTTGGGCTCTGAATTAAATATAGTGGATGCTCCGACTGTGTCTTGCTCTTCTGGCTTCTAACTTAAGCTGCCTGGCTCTTTCTTTAGCAGCTAGTTCTGCTGCTTGTTTCTCTTCTCTCTTCTTTCTCAGCCAGCTGTGGAGAGAGAAAGAGGACCAGAAGTGGTCAACTGGCAGTTGTAATTTCAAGTTTTACATCATCCATTCAAAGGAGATTTGTCCCCTACTTAACTGGAGCCCACCCTGTCTTGTAGGGTGAAGTTGGGTGTCATGGTGGAGACAGTCTAAAAGCCTGCCACACCCAAACGCAGGAAGCACTACTTTCCCACCCCAATTCCCCTGCTGCTGAACCCACCTTTAGCTCCCTCATTTTGTTAAACTGGATTAGCTTTATGCTAATTTCATGGACTGAATCAACCCAAGGTTGCTCCAGAACAGGCAACAAGGGTTGAGGAGAAGATGCCTCTTTTGAGCAAAAGCAATTCACTCTTTTGAGCTCAGGTTCTGACAAATAATTTCACAGCAGTGTACAAACAACATCAAGGAACTGACGTATTTTTGTTAGGGTGTAAGTTTAAAAGAGCATGTTCATGTGAAAAAACCTCCTCCAAAACAATGAGGACTTCAGTAGCAAAGATGTACCATAAGATAGCTACAGTTTTGAGATTATAGACTACAGAAGTTTCAAATGTGGTCCCTCAGGAACGACCCTACTCACTCTCTAAAAGCTCTGTCGCAATCCTCGGCGCTTGGAAAAAAGGCCACTTCCTCAGTTTGGCGCCTCAAAACTTCTATGCGTCTTTCTTTCACATATTGTTGGTGCTTTTGTTTAAGCCATAACCTGTAGGCTTCTTCTGGATCCCTGTGCACCTCCTAGTTAATAAAAAAGACACGTATACACAAGGGTTATCAGTAAATGACCTTTATAATAATCACATTATAATAGGGTTTTTTTGTATTCTGCTGGCATCTCTCCTCCATGAAACATACTTTATAAACACACTAGAGCATATGCTAATCTGGCATAGAATATATGCATGAGCAAGCATTCAAAGCACTGTGTTTAAAAAAGTACTGAATTTAGCTTTTCAAGCCCATCACTTTAAGGCAGAACTTTAGAACAGCATCCGAATCTCCAGGTTTTGATCAGGTCATGTGCATTAACTGCTTGCTAACAAGTTCTTATGGTGAGGAACACACTCCAAAGAGTCTTCTGACTGCTTGTTCACTGCAGGGCTCAATCAAGGCCTTCTGGTATATGGGAGCATCCCTGTATCCCCTGTGATTTTATAGTTAAGTTCATGTACGCTGCTTCTACATTGCAAGCCACTCTGCCAAGCACATCAATCCTAAACCTGCAAGTGTACCTCTTCACTGAAAACAATGTAACAAGAACATTTCCCATTCCTGTAAATTTTCATCCACTTAGCTAAGAAGGCAGGTTTAGAATTTAACAAGAGCACTATAAATCCCAGTTCCACATTAGGGAGACCTTACTTTTATGCTCAGCTTTTCCAGCTGCTTTGCACGACGAACTCGCTTTTCTTCTTTTATTTGTTCTTTCTTCCTCTGTAACCAAGCTTTAAAAACTAAATCATTCTGTCTCCTCCTCACTTCTTCTAGTTCCCTTTTCCTTTCTTCTTCCTTAAATGGAAGGAAAAGTGAATAAATGTAGTTTTTAAGAGAATGATCTTAATCTGCAAAGACTGTTGCAGGCAATAAATAAGCCATTTGAATTGCATGAGAGACACACCAAAATGCGGATGAAACAAGAATTCTCAAAGACTGCATCACAGCTGATACAACATTCAGGAAGAAATTGCTTGGAGTGCTTCTTTTTGTGATATAGTCAGACACTTCCAGTCTAATCCTTTTTGTGATTACGTCCATTTCCATGACACCTCTCGACTCACAGACATTTAAATAGCATCAGGCAAAAACTCCTAAAATTAAGTCTGCCTATTATCTCTGGTTAGCTTAGAGTCACTTTAAATGGATACATTTTTAAAATAAATGCAGCTCTCAGGCGTGATGGACCACTAAACCCTAAAGGATATTTAACAACACTAGTGGATTACAGGCACTACCTTATAAATAAGGACTTTTTTGGACATGAAGTTGCAATGTATTTACTTAAGGAGTATTTTAATAGCTTCAGGCTTTTTTCAAGTGTACAAAATGAACTGATATTTACAAAATTGAGAAAGGTTTCTTTTAGCCATTAATTACATTTTAGCTAATGGTAAGTATCTACAAGGAGGAGAAAAAGCTTCAATTAATGCTTCAGAAAGCTGATTAGGACGTTTTTTACCAGGATTTGCTCTCTTTGAGAGGAAAAGCAGTCTGTCTGACACAAAAGCTATGATTTCAATACTTCAAGAAATCTAATCTTCTTGCAAATAGATGATGTTCCTCCCACATACACACAACTTCCAGATATCCTCCAAACTTACCATTTCTAATTTACTGGAATGAAAGAAACTTCACCAAAATGAAGCAGATAGATTCTAGTAATGTCAAGAAATGTTTCATGCCTGTGAAATCCATCACAGGATGGAAGAATTCCATTCCACAATGAAGAAATAAGGTAACACGTCCTTACCTTTCTGTAAGTCAGCCAACAAAGGAAGAAATTTAGCACACACTGTTAGGAAAATAACCTTCCTTCCCCTCACTACCCTACCTTTTACTTTAAATACACAGAGCCTGGTTTCAAGAGATCTAGTCTTGTGTGCACAAAGAAAACACTTCAATTGCTCATCAGATTTCATACCCCTCATTACTAAGCTGAGCCTCAGCAACCTTTTCAAATAAAGCAGGCTAGAGCTCTTTCCACAGATAGAAAGTAACCTTGGAAGCTACTTAGCCAGCTTAATTAGTACCTCATGGCACAGAAAAATGGCAGATGCTTCATGCTTCTTTTATAGAGCAACACACATAGCAAGTTACCTTTTTGTAATTGTATCATCATAATGCAAAAAGAAGAAAAAACATCAACATTTTTTAACTCCCTGGTAAAGATTTCTGAAGTCACCATTACAGCTGTCAGAGGCTGACTCTCTATTAAATATATATTTTTTTTTTTCTGCATAAGGAGCTGAGAAAGAATTAAAAGGGATCTTACAGTCACTCTGCTGTGGAGGTGTTATATGACTGAACATTCTCCCATATGATAATTGCCTAATCCATACTTCCTGAGTACCCAAATGTGCCCCAGCCTTACTCTGGTTAATGTGAACTTCCTGCACTGCAGTATAATATGTGCAGATGTGACATCATGTGCTACATTCCATAAACTGTGGGACTGTAACAGAACCTAGGTAGAGAGAGAGCCAAGAAGCAAAAGCAGTAAGAAAAATGTAACAGAAAAGGCCTATTTATGAAGAATATATTAAATAAATATTTCATTTCTCCTCTGAGCAAGGCATGATCCTATGCCACTCTGGGAAAGGAGCTTTGAGAGATTCTATACAAACCTCAGAGAATCATTGTTATTGTTGTTGTTGTTATTACAACTATTATTGCTGCCTCTTTTATCAAGGAAGAATGGAGTAAATACCCTGAGCACACGGTCTTTGTGAAGCAGAGGAATAGGATGGTCACTGTGATTTACTTTTCTCTATAGAAAATATATATTTACTATATATATATATTATATATATATATTTACCTCTCTCCTCAGTATTTCATTCCTTAGTTCTATCTGCCTCCTTAATTCTTTCTGTCTGGGAGTAAGAGTGTAAGTGGAGCTTTTCACAGGTATGTTTGCAGACTCACTCTTCTGTGCTTCCAGATCTTGTGCACCATTCAAAGCAGAGTCTGGATTCTGCTCAGATGGAGGCATTTCTTTCATTTCAGAGGCAACAGGCAAAGATGTGGAGATGTCTAAAGGTTTTGGAGACGTCTGTTGAATTTCAATATCTGTAAAAGAAACACTTACTGAGGGCAAAATACCCTGGTTTTCAGTATCACGTAGGAGTTCAAACTTTCCATCTTTTTCCTCTAGAATTTTACGATCTGTCTTTTCCGCACTGAAGCCAATATGTACTAAAACTGATGGGCCTTCCTCTTCCTCAGACTCTTCCTCGTCGTCAGAAATATGCAGGTCAAACAGCCCGTCTGAAACATTGTCTCCTCTTGCAAGGTCAGTTTTACCAACTTCAGCATCTTCTGGAGGAGGAGCTTGAAGATCCACCTCATCCTGAAATTTTAATTTCCGTTCTCTGTTTTGATCCACAGGAGCCTGATTTTCCAGGTCTTTGTTGGCTTCTTCAATCTTTTCCAGGACATAACGCTTTACTTCTTCATCCTCTCCCTCCTCCAGTTCCTGCTCATCTTCCAGCTTGGATTCCTGGATAGAGCTTTCTCTCTCAGCATCAGATTCATGGCCCTCCTGTTCAACATCTGCCTCGGATGCCAAATATTTTTCATTAGAGTATATCACTTTCACATTTACATCTGCCTCTGAAATCTGATCTAGATTTTCTTTCATTTCTTCATTGTCTTCCTGAAAGTTGTCTGCAGCATCAGGAACTTGTGCTTCAGCCTCCTCTTTCTTTTCTTCGGGATTCTAAAAAAATTAAAATAAACTAGTCTCTTCTCTCAATGAAAGAACAGTTATCAAAGAAAGAGAAAAGAAACAGTGAGAGAGAAGAGCAGCACCAGCTACCTGCATTCTAAACCAGGTTGTCAAATACTGCATGTCATAACTAACAGCTTTTTTGGCACTAACAAGTCTCTTAATTTTCTTCATGTTCACATTCACACAAAGTTTAACTAACCAGTAAAGTGATTAGTGACAGCATAAAACTGCAACGAGTGTTATACAAACACTTAAAGGAACGCAGAAGTACTTTTGAAAAAAAGTAACATTTTCAATGAACACTGAATCTTCTGCTTTATGGATGTTACAACCAAACTAACCAGTTCACTGAAATGTTTTTCACTATAATTCCAAATAACCTTCCTTGTCAAAACTCAGTGAATGCACCTACATGTTTCAAGCAATACTGAATTTGTGCCTGTCATTCCAAATATTACTCAATTGTGTCTTCTAAATAACACAACTAGCATTTAATGGAATAAATACCTCTTTTTCATCAAGGTTTTGTTTTTCTTCTTCATCATCCGGGTCTTTTTCAAAATCATCCTCATATTCTACATTTTCTGTTGAGTCACCCACATCTGCTTGGTCTTCCTTTTGATCAAGATCTCCTTGTTCTTCCTTTTGATCAGGATCTCCTTCAGCTTCCTTTTGATCAATATCTCCTTCAGCTTCGTTTTCACTCATTTTGGTGGTGTGTTAGAGTAATACTACAAAAAGGAGAGGGCATAAAACATTTTCAAACTCTAATGGCACACAAATACTGGTATCTCTTGTGACACCCACATCAAACTTGTGAGCAGTATTAATACAAGCATGTTAGACAGTGCCACAGCACCTCAGAACTAAGGATCACCGATGGCTCATACACATGAATGGTTTTGGCCTTTCCAGCTCTGGCTACTGGGAAAAGGTTTGAGTTAAAGCAAATCAAGGTGATTTAATGTCTCTGACAGAGCTAAAACTAGAACTCATGAACTTTTAACAGTTAGCCTTGTTAGCTTGGACAAAGAGACCACTATTTTATGATAGCTAGAAGTGCTTGTATCTTACCTTATTTGTATCTTACCTTGTTTTAATGCAGTGCAACTTTAAACACTCATTAACCTGTTAATCAGGCTGGATATAGTCATGGTCATGAAAAAACTGAAGATGAGCCACTATAAAGACTGAATCTTTTAAAAAATCTTTGTACTGCATAGCACACAGGTGCCACCAGCTCCTGAAGGACTGCTTAAATGCCAATGCTTGGTGCTCCAGGCTGACTCCCTGCTGCCCCTCGGCTCAGCTCCCTCAGTACAAGGTATCAAAGAGGCAAAAGTTTAAAGATGTGGACACACTCGTGAGCCTAGAGAGCTGACTCTGCTCTGTTTATAGCTTTAGCCCCTGATCATTCCTTCAATAATTTGTTTATTACTTTTTATAAAAGCAGCACAGAAGAAGAAAACATCAATTATTCAGAAGTTCCTGTTCTTTTTGTACCACCTGCTGTAGGCTGGAAGGTGCCACTTCTGCATGTCTCTAGGAGAATTAATCTCTGTCATTTTCAATATACTAAAGATCATGATAGTTGTGACAGGACAAGGAGTAATGGGTACAAATTGAAAGAGGGGAAATTTAGTTTAGATATTAGGATGAAATTCTCTGCTGTTTCAGTGGTAAGGCACTGGAACAGGTTTCCCAGGGAGATTGTGGCTGCCTCATTNTTGTTATTGTTGTTGTTGTTATTACAACTATTATTGCTGCCTCTTTTATCAAGGAAGAATGGAGTAAATACCCTGAGCACACGGTCTTTGTGAAGCAGAGGAATAGGATGGTCACTGTGATTTACTTTTCTCTATAGAAAATATATATTTACTATATATATATATTATATATATATATTTACCTCTCTCCTCAGTATTTCATTCCTTAGTTCTATCTGCCTCCTTAATTCTTTCTGTCTGGGAGTAAGAGTGTAAGTGGAGCTTTTCACAGGTATGTTTGCAGACTCACTCTTCTGTGCTTCCAGATCTTGTGCACCATTCAAAGCAGAGTCTGGATTCTGCTCAGATGGAGGCATTTCTTTCATTTCAGAGGCAACAGGCAAAGATGTGGAGATGTCTAAAGGTTTTGGAGACGTCTGTTGAATTTCAATATCTGTAAAAGAAACACTTACTGAGGGCAAAATACCCTGGTTTTCAGTATCACGTAGGAGTTCAAACTTTCCATCTTTTTCCTCTAGAATTTTACGATCTGTCTTTTCCGCACTGAAGCCAATATGTACTAAAACTGATGGGCCTTCCTCTTCCTCAGACTCTTCCTCGTCGTCAGAAATATGCAGGTCAAACAGCCCGTCTGAAACATTGTCTCCTCTTGCAAGGTCAGTTTTACCAACTTCAGCATCTTCTGGAGGAGGAGCTTGAAGATCCACCTCATCCTGAAATTTTAATTTCCGTTCTCTGTTTTGATCCACAGGAGCCTGATTTTCCAGGTCTTTGTTGGCTTCTTCAATCTTTTCCAGGACATAACGCTTTACTTCTTCATCCTCTCCCTCCTCCAGTTCCTGCTCATCTTCCAGCTTGGATTCCTGGAAAGAGCTTTCTCTCTCAGCATCAGATTCATGGCCCTCCTGTTCAACATCTGCCTCGGATGCCAAATATTTTTCATTAGAGTATATCACTTTCACATTTACATCTGCCTCTGAAATCTGATCTAGATTTTCTTTCATTTCTTCATTGTCTTCCTGAAAGTTGTCTGCAGCATCAGGAACTTGTGCTTCAGCCTCCTCTTTCTTTTCTTCGGGATTCTAAAAAAATTAAAATAAACTAGCCTCTTCTCTCAACGAAAGAACAGTTATCAAAGAAAGAGAAAAGAAACAGTGAGAGAGAAGAGCAGCACCAGCTACCTGCATTCTAAACCAGGTTGTCAAATACTGCATGTCATAACTAACAGCTTTTTTGGCACTAACAAGTCTCTTAATTTTCCTCATGTTCACATTCACACAAAGTTTAACTAACCAGTAAAGTGATTAGTGACAGCATAAAACTGCAACGAGTGTTATACAAACACTTAAAGGAACGCAGAAGTACTTTTGAAAAAAAGTAACATTTTCAATGAACACTGAATCTTCTGCTTTATGGATGTTACAACCAAACTAACCAGTTCACTGAAATGTTTTTCACTATAATTCCAAATAACCTTCCTTGTCAAAACTCAGTGAATGCACCTACATGTTTCAAGCAATACTGAATTTGTGCCTGTCATTCCAAATATTACTCAATTGTGTCTTCTAAATAACACAANTTTAAAGATGTGGACACACTCGTGAGCCTAGAGAGCTGACTCTGCTCTGTTTATAGCTTTAGCCCCTGATCATTCCTTCAATAATTTGTTTATTACTTTTTATAAAAGCAGCACAGAAGAAGAAAACATCAATTATTCAGAAGTTCCTGTTCTTTTTGTACCACCTGCTGTAGGCTGGAAGGTGCCACTTCTGCATGTCTCTAGGAGAATTAATCTCTGTCATTTTCAATATACTAAAGATCATGATAGTTGTGACAGGACAAGGAGTAATGGGTACAAATTGAAAGAGGGGAAATTTAGTTTAGATATTAGGATGAAATTCTCTGCTGTTTCAGTGGTAAGGCACTGGAACAGGTTTCCCAGGGAGATTGTGGCTGCCTCATTCCTGAAAGTCTTCAAGACCAGGTTGGATGGTGCTTTGAGCAACCTGGTCTAGTGGAAGGTGTCCCTGACCATGGCAGGGAGGTCACAATTTCATGCTGTTTAAGGTGCATTCCAAGCCCTTAACATTCTATGATATGATATGGCAAGATAATATGGGGTGTAAGGGAGAGCTCTGACTCTGGATGGCCCTAGAACAGCAAGACAGCTCTTGCTGTGTGACCATCCGGCCCTTCCAGACAAGAATCACAGAATCAGAGAATCAACAAGGGTTGCACGTGGACTTTCAAATCTGTCTACACATTTTGTAAAAACCCTTTCATGCAGCAGATGTTGCTTAAATTCTTCCAAGCTTTTGTTTTCTGACAAGCATCTCTGAGTTCTCAGTTATTTCTTTTCAGGAACACCAGCTCTGCTTCTTAGAACTCAGTATTTCATGCTGGAAAAGAGTGATGTTCTTTTAAGCCTCAAAACTTGGCCATGATTTGTTTTAGAGTGGTAATAAAGCTGGGCATTTTTTTGCTGCAAAATTGTTTGTACAGAAACTTTTAAAAGCTCTTCATTTTCTTTGATCCCTATGTTGTTCAAGAAAATCTGGCAGTTTTTTCACATCTTTTTAGCTACCACTTGCCACTGGAATCACTCATTCACACTAGATTTCTCAGAATTTAAATTTTAAGAGGTCATTCAAACTGTTGCCTTGGCTTTCCACACCTCATTTATTTCCATCATGTTTTTCCTGCACCACCTCATATGACATGTAATGATATTTGCTGGGAAATGCCCCTTCCTTAACAAATATCCTTGGTTTGGGTGATGACTTGAGATCTTAATGGAGATTACTTTGCTCTAGTGCATATTCAGCACAAAAGAACTATTTCTCTGTGCTTTCATTATTATGATAAGCAGATATAAAAGCTACACAGATGAATTGTGCCTTTAAAAAAACGTGTTCACATAAGTCTGTGGCACTCAATACAAACACACTGAACATGCTGTTTCATTCAGGTTGAGTATAATAATGGGGAGCAACATAAAAATCAACTTCCCCTGTTGTAAGATAAAGTAGCAATGGCTGAAGAGGGAATATCCAATTCAATTACTTGTTTCATAGAATTATAGAATGTTAAGGGGTTGGAATGGACCTTAACATTGTCTAGTCCCAACTCCCCCTGCCATGGACAGGAACACCTCCCACTAGACCAGGTTGCTCAAAGCCCCATCCAGCCTAGCCTTGAACACTTTCCAGGAATGGGGCATCCACCATCTCCCTGGGCAATCTGTTCCGGTGGTCTCAACACCCTCACAGTAAAGAATTTCTTCCCTATATCTAACCTAAACTTCCTCTCTTTCAGTCCGTACTCATTTCCCCTTGTCCTGTCACTGCAATTCTGACAAGGAGTCCCTCTCCAGCTGCCCTGTGGGCCCCTTCAGATACTGGAAGGTTGTAATGAGGTTTCCACACAACCTCCTCTTCTCCAGGCTGAACAGCCCCAACCTTCTCAGCCTGTCTCCATATGGGAGGTGCTCCTGTCCTCTTACCAACCTCGTGGCCTCCTCTGGACTTGCTCCAGCAGTTCCACGTCCTTCTTATATTTGGGGGCACCAGAAAATCCTGAATCAGCTCCTATTCTATTTTGGATATTATGATGTAAAGCGATTCAGCATTAAGAGGGACCGAACGTATTCAGAAAATCTCAAATCTTCATTTTCACCTGCTCCTGTTCTACTTGGGGGGTGTGCGCTGTGACCATTTGTCCTGCACAGCTTAGTGACACCTGTACGCGGTTACGCTCAGGCACAGCCACAACAAAACGCGGGACAGAGCGACGGATTTCTGTCACTTTCTGCACTAAAACATACACACGTACACAGACCCACGAACCCGACCCCCACGCGGGGCGGCGGGGAACGTCCTCACCAGCATTCCCCGCTCCCCTGGGACACGCCGGGCGCCGCCGCTCCCTGCCGGGGACGAGGAGCCGCCGCCGCAGGGCGCTGCGGTTGCCGTGACAGCGGCGGAGCCGCTCAGCGCCACGGCGGCTCCCGAGGGACAAACGCCGCCTCCCGAGGGACAAACGCCGCCTCCCGCAGGGCCCTGGCGGCCGCGAGCAGGCCGGGCCGCACCGCTGCGTTGCCACGGAGACGGGTCTCCGCGGCAGGGCCCCCTTCCCTGCCCCCTTCTCCGCGTGGCACAATTCCACCTAAGGCCTGGAAATTGTCGGGAAGCAGAGCGCTGAGGGGAGCGGGGGCACACACAGCCCACCAGGAGAGGGGCAGGAGTGCGGCAGGCGGCTCTCCCGGTGCAGCCGAAAGCCCTTCTTTGATGCTGTTAAATTATGCACTCCTCAGGGAGCAGCCTCGGTTTGTGTGTTGTATTATTAATCGTGCTCCGGCTGGCGATGAGCAATCGGATCAGCCCAAGAGCCAGCAGTGTCGGGATTTGGGCTTTTGTTAATCACAGAATCATAGACTTGTTCGGGTTGGAACGGGATCTTGAAGCTCCAACCCTCTTGCCACGGGCAGGGACACCTTCAGGCTGCTCAGAGCCCCCTCCAACCTGGCCTTGAACACCTCCAGGGATGGGACATCCACAGCTTCTCTGGACAACCTGTTCCAGTGTCTCATCACTAATGAAGACAGCACCCAATCTCCAGAGACACACCTGTCTGTGTAAACCACACACTGCTCCTTGAACTTGGAAATGGAAAAAAAAAAGGCCAAAATCAGGCCCCACCCTGATTTACTTGCGGAGCCGGGGAGGCTGGCAGAGGGAGAAGGATCAGACTCCTCAGTGGAGCTGGAGGGAGGAGGCAGGTTGCAGTCCCCTCTTGGGAGGACCAAACACCCCACAGGTAGTGGATGCTGTGCCCCTGAGGCCAGCAGGTCCCCAAAGAGCTGTGTGACCACCAGACTCCCCACAGAGCTCGCTGCAAAGGCTGAGCAGCTGTCAGCAGCCGTTCAGGGTGATGAAGTTCACTCAGCATCACAAGCTGCTTTCCCAGAACTGCATTTTGGGGGATGATCCTCCTCAGCTCTCCTACCAGCCTGGGCTGCAGTAGCATGGACCCCTCTGGGGGGAAAGAGGGAGAGAGCGAGGGAGAGAGCTCTCCTGACTGGCAGCACTGACACGGTGCCCATCACACTGTCCCTCACACACAGCCATGGCCCCAAGTTCTGAATACACTGGCCTGGCAAAGCAAAGGATGACTGTCTACAAGGCCACACACCTCAGAGAGCAGCACCTCCCCTGTTACTACAGGGTTAATGCTAATGAAAGACAATACAGGCAGAAAACAGCCATGAAGTCAGAGCTTTGATAACTCAGAGTAACTCAAGTAGGGTCACCCTTTCACTCAAAGTCACATGGGACAGAAAAGCTGAATCTCTTCAAGGTGGCATTCACGAGTTCTCTGAAGACATCTGTCATCATAGGCCACATGCCATAGGAGAAGGCTGGACTCCATGACCTTTCTGTTCATCCTACACCATACAGTGAAAAAGAAAACCAGGTTTTGATATTGGTTCTAGTGGGCTGGAAGGGCTCCTTTACACTTAGCAGAGATAATGCTCAGTTACCTGCTTGGTGATGGTTCCTGCTGTACATGGTGAAACTTCAACTAGTGACCTCACCCGGGGCACAGAGTTATCCCACCCTTGAAGGCAATATGCCAAATTTCTGATCTTCCACATTTCATTTTGACAAGTTCATAGCAACTAAAATATAGAGAACCAGGTACAATACTAAGGCTTTCTGCTCTGCTTTTTTTGTAAGACTATCCTTCATCTTAAAAGCCAGTGCTATCCTTTTCATTCACAAAAGATGCTTTATGTGACTAATTACAAATCAGCATGATTAGGACAAGGATTAGACCCAATTGTTGGGATGTCAAGCTGTGATGTTTGATAATAATAACTTAATGATTTAAGGTCAATCAAAATTCATCTATGCATTCATTAACCCACATGTCATTAAATGTAGGTTTTCAGATGTTCCCATGTGTGAGGAAGCTGCAGAGCAGCAACGAAAACAACAGCAAAGAAGTGCAGGGCTCCAAGGACAGACCCCGACATGTTTGCTGCTGTTTTCCATGTCACTAACACATTAGACACTGTGTTCAGGGAACAGATTCACGTAGAGTGAGTTTCACAGAGAAAGACTGCGTAACACCTCCAGAGCAACATTAAACAAACACCTTAACACCTTTTTTATGTAGTGTAGGAAACGGTTGACACTGTCAAAAGCCACTGGGAAGAGGGTTCAGAGCATCCAGTCTCCTGCCCCTTCCATACCCGAAGTCCCTCTTTCCTTCCCAGCACTTGGCTACAATCACACCGATAGAGAAGAAAACACAACCACTTCCACACAGAGCCCTTCCCTTTCCCTGAGAGCACTGCCGGAGCAGCCGGCTGTGTCACTGTGATGGTTTTGCATTTGGCCAGCACTGAACCCACCACAGCACAGCAGGGGTTGAGTGTAACCCTGCCTTGTCCTGGCGGGCTCTCACAGCCACTGCTAGCCCAGGGGGACAGCAGTGGGTGCTGCTCCTGAAACAGCAGCCTCTAGCAGCTCTTACTATTCCCTGCTTTTTGGACAGAACAAGCCCAGCACCCAGTTTCTAACTATAGGAGCAATCCCAGGAACTACACCTCATCCTACCAGCATTGTAGCAAGCCCAGTGCAGGACAGAGATTCAGTTGAAACACTCACCTCCAGCAGCCCCCAGCATCAACTGGAACAAAGAAACAGCCACAGCATCCCAGGCAGACAGCTGCGTGTAGTGTTTATCTCATCTCCGCCAAACCACACGCTCTATCTCCAACGCAGAAATTCCTCCCCTTCACAGCAGCTGTGTGCCCCTTTCAGCTCTCTCAGCTGTACACGATGTGGCAGGATGCGATGGGAGGAGCAAGGATTGCCACAGTTCACGTGGACTTACTTGCCTTGCAGGAGAGAGCAGCCTTTCACCAGCACCAGATGAGAAACACTTGAACCCACCTTAAGGTTAATGCTATACCTGTATGACCTACTACTTATATTCCTGACATATGCAGACAGACATTTCAATCCCCCACTCTGTCAAGAAACTCATCCCTCCACAGCTGACTCCTGTATTCACCCAGGGAAGGAAGATGAATGAAATTCAGAACAGACCTGACATGCCAACAGTCCTATCCTTCAGCAGTAAAACTCAGCAATAAAGCTCTAAAGGAATCATGTGTAAGAAAGCCCCCCCTGCCCCTTTCCTCCCCGGAACACCCCCTTTCTCTTGTTTTTGGTGTTGTGCACAGGACTTGTTGGGCTACACAAACCACTGTGCCCTCCAGCCTAGCCTGTACTATGAGGTACAAGCCATGTCTTCTAAAAACACAGCACAGGAGAGTCTTCCAAGGCAGGGTGGGCCAGGATGGGGAGCTTACAGCATTTCTCCTTTAAGGCCTCAATTTTGTAATTAGGTCAAATGTAAATAGGAACATCCTCCTGCATGGCAACCCTACATCTGCTTTCCCTTACTGTCAGCCCCAGTTAGACTGGAGCATCCTGACCAGGGCTATCCTGCATCAGTGAGTGATATCTCCCTCTCCAGACCAGTCTGCACTGGAATTAGAGTGGTGCTTCTGGACTGCTCAGCAGTTAAGAATCCCCAATACAAAACACTTGCACAGAGTTATGCAAACCTACACAAGTCAGCCAGCAACTGTCAGCTTCTTGAAGCCTTGCTTCTTTTTGCATGTTTTATTCTAAATTGTTTTTCTGTTTGTTACAAAGATGCTCAGAACAACCTGCAGCAGCAGTGCTATGGATTAGCAGGGTATCAAAATAGAAAAAAACCACTGTCCACACAGGATATCTCAGAGTATTTTTATTTAACAAAAACAGCTGTTTAATTAGAAACCAACGATGTCCACATGGTTACAGATTTTCATAGGCAGCATTGTTAACTCTGCATACAGCTCCAATCAGGCTCTGTAGTCACCTCATCGCCACAGCAACAGCACAGCTCAGAACCTGAATGACATCCAGGTGTGGCTTCCATACATTGTGGGCCTGAAGACATACACAGTGTACCAAGCCTTTGCAATGTAGTTGCCACGGTTTCATTACTTTGGTACAAAAATCACTGATATTGCTGTAAATCATTAGTTAATTTGTGACTTGCTTTTAAAATAACTGGGCTGTTCCTCATCAAAGATTTGATCTCTGTATGAAAAGTATGATTAAAATTGAGCTGCTCCTTTTGGTCACTTGACAGGGGTGCTGTGCACCCACTCCCCCCTGCCTTGCTCCAACTGCCATCAGACCAAGGACTGAAAGGACAGACTATCCCTGTCCCAGGACAGCTCATCTGCTAGCACTTCATGGCTTCAGATTTTATTTTTTTTAAAAACAAAAAACCCTAGAGAAAGGAATATATACATGGGTGGCTTCAAGTTTCCATTTCAGGATAAGGCAGTTAAGTTTACATGTGTAAATGCCAGTGCAGCTGAGCCCCTCTTTAGGGGGCTGCTTCAGGAGGCAGCGTGCAGAAAGAATAGTTTTTGGGGAGTGGGCTCCCCTGAGCAGCCGGCCTGAAAGGCTCCCTGGATCCCAGGCAGCACATGCCAAACACATTAATCACACACCTTGTGTTGTAAAGGCTGAGGCTCACAGAAAGTGATGCAAAATGTCCCAGCCAGGGAGAAAACACCTTCCCAACCCCAATATTGTGAAGTCTCCGTGGCACTAAAAGCAGGTGATGAACCAAAGCTGCTTCTTCAGCTGAAAGAAGGAGCTCTAATGAACACACAGAGAGAAGGCACGGAGGGAAAGGCTGCATTGCACCTTCTCCCTTGCCAGCTCTCCTGTACACTTCAACTGACCACAACATGCACAGCAACAGGCACACTCCATAGGCATTTGTTGCTGTGCTGGTCATGCTGCCTGAGTATCCAGGTGCCCAAGCCCAGGACAACTCTGTGCAACTCCTCTTTAGTGTTGAAGCAATTTGGAAAAAATAAATTATTTTAAATAACAGATATGAGGCAAGTCGCAAATTGCTTAAACTGGACAAAAGAATTGCCCACTCTAACCATTCATGTGGAATGAAGAGGTAGAACTAGTGTACAGAGACCCACCAGAAGCATAAAGGCATTTTAAAATAACAGTGGAAAAATGACAGACCATAAACAATAATTTTCCAAAGCTTCAGGCAGTCATTCTGCTAACTACCATAATTGAAGGCCTCAATTTAATCACCACAGTCACAATTCTCTAAGGGCACAAAGAATAGCTTAAAATCCTGTGAGTTACCTTCCCTCTCAGTGCTATACTAACATACACCACCCCTGAAACAGTCCAGCCCATGGGTTGTGAGGCAATGACTCCTGCAATCACAGGAACCTGCAGCCCTAAGGGACAAAGGCATAGTTATCCAAGGGTCCCTTGGATTAGCATTTTGCCTATTTCAACTCCCTCTAAGTTTCTGCTCCAGTTTCAGTCCTTCCTGGGCACAGGCCTTTGTGGCACAAGTAGTGCTGCTGACAGCCCATCAACCAGTGCCACAAATTGCCCCAGGACACAGTTATGTTTGTGAGAAAGCACCATGATCAGCTAAGGTTAACCTCTGGCAGCAGGGATGACAGACAGGAACAGGAGAAACAGTACAAGCTCCTCAAGGAAGCATGTGCGTATGCAGAAACTTAAGTGTACCAGTCCTCAAAACAGAGCATCCAGCATCCCAGGGCAGCTTCAGTGGGAGCCTCACTGCAGAGCACGCTGCAGAGTCCTCAGGCCACCTCCCATCCCAGGTCTGGGGCTCTCCACAGAGAGGTCTGTTAATGTGCCCTCATTTCTGCCCTGTAGCAGCACCTCATGACAGAGAGCAGCAGTTGACCGGACAATCACAAAACTGCCTGGACAGTGTTAGACTAAAACCTCCCAAGGTTCTCATTCTTTGAGAAAACTTACTGTTCTTTGCTGCACATCCCATACATGCAACAGAAGAACAAAAGGCATTTTAGAAAGAAGATACTTGTTCTTACTTACGTAAGAGCTAATATATTTACCTTCTAAAATGTGCTACTAATATAGTATAAATATGGATCATATACCATTAAGGTGATTGCCTTGGGAAGAAAAGGCAGAGATTAAAAACAGACCTATATCTTCATATGTAGTCACCAAGAGACTTTGCTTGGTGCACTACTGGCTTTCAGGAGATCTGCTTTGCACCTGCTCTTGTCTTCTGTAAGCTCTCACAATACTGCAGATGCCACTGACCAAGAACACCAGCGAGATGGCCGCAAAGTAAGAGGCGTAAATCATGAACTGCAGGAAGAGGAAAAGAAAATAAAAAGAAGTGGTTAAACCAAGCAATTACCAGATTTATAGGAATGTTAATAAAATAAATTAATCTCCTTCCACTTCTAAAATATCAGGATTCAGTGGTTGTTTCTCTGTCAAATCCTTGACCCAGAAATAGGTAGCTGAGAAGCTTTACAGCTTGGTTTATCTTCCTCCCTTCCTTACCTCCCACCAATAAAGGCAAGAGCATCTGTCATACCTGGGTGAAGATGTCCAAGCCAAGCCCACTGGCATCCACAACAATCACAGTGAGCAGAGTCTGAAGTGCTAAGGCAATGAAAGTATTGACCCCAAACACCAGGGCATAACGCTCCACACTGAGATTTGTAGCAATCTGGAACCTAGAAAGAAAGGGATGAACAGAAACATAAGGGAAAAAGCAGAGGAATGCATGAATGGCAGGAGCGTTTCTGGACAGAACAACTATGCAACCTGAGGAGTTACATTAGAGGAGGACTGGTTTCCTATCTTCCACAGCTAAATTACCTTGCACAGATAGTGTCCTTTTCTACATAGGATCATGATGGACTAACTTAGAAGCTAGAAGAGACCCACAGACACATGCAACCCCTTTTTTTAAAAAACAAACAAACAACCCAACCCACCACTTAGGGAGCTCTGTGGGTTTCAGTGTTACTGAAGCAGCCCTGCTGTCTGATGTAAAGGGTATTGCCACGTGAAAAAGATGCAATGCACTCTGCCCCCAGAGTGCAGTTGGCAGTCTCAAAGCTTCAGTCCATTGCTGTGTGGTCCATAACCTTTTGCATCCTTCTAACCAGAACTCCTTTTGTAGTTGACAGTTTCAGCATCACCCCTCTTCTTGTGCTTGAGCTGTCTTGAAGTGATTTTGTGGCTCAAAATCAGCTATGCTTTCCTCCCCAAAGTGACAAATAACATTGAAGCAGTTTTTCTACAGGTTAGGGGAAGTTGATGCTCCAACCCAGGCACAGCATTGTCCTTTCCTCATCTGTTAACACTTCATTCCAGCCATGTTTATGAAAAACACCCCCCTAGCAATCAGCACTATCTAATATTTAGAACTAGTCACTTCAGTGTCACAAGAATTTTAAGCTTGGGCACACTGCCAGCCAAATATAACTCCATGCCTCAGTTTCCAACCTGAATCACGACACAAACCCTTGCAACAGACTCCTGTTACACAGGAAATGCAGCGCTTTCACGCCAGCTGTAACCTTGAGAGCAGTTTGCATTACAGAGATACTCACGTTGCTATTGTGATTAGCATCATGTAGATAATTCTGAAGATGACATAGGATGCATAGCACACCCAGATGTTACGAACAGTGTCCATGACATACACAGCAGCAGCAATAAGAAAGGAGAACAGGGAAAGTGCCACTTCACCCCACATTGCCCAGGATGTTTTTATGTGACCCACAACAACGACTGCAACAGCTCCTGTGAAGGGAAGGAGAGCACAAATCTTAGTATTTACAGTTGGAGCAATTTGGAGATGGCGCACTGGGAGCTCTACAGCCCCTAACAGCCAAACATGAATGAAGTGGAGGACACAAATGGGAACACCTCAGCAGCTCTCCTTCCTGACCCCTCCCTCACCTGGAACCCTGCTGTAAACTCCCATTTACTTTTACAGAAACAGGAAAAAAAAATACATAGGTCAATGCTGGCTGCCTCTAAAGTCTCCTCTCTGGCTCCAGAAGCACGGCAGCTCCAGGCTTCAGACCACTGCCCCTCAGTCCTCTGCACTTAACTGTGGCAGTGCTGTCAATAATTGGGCAATTTCTGTTGAGAAATGCAAGCCCTGGTTCTCAAAAGCATCCACCTAATTATTTAGTGGTGCTTTAGCAGAGGGTAGGAGGGAGAAAGGCACTACTCACTTTAATGCACAGCTGTTAGAGCTCTCTCCCAGGAAAAAGAAAAACCTATATTTACTGTCATCTCCACATTGGGCTGTAAGAGTAACTAAGATGAGGAGTCCAAATCCACATCTCCTGGGATGCAGCCTAATCACAGGTTATAATCATGCACTCTTGATTGTGCAAGAACAATCCTTTAGAACGCAGACAGGTTTGTAACTCTGGCTGGATTTTATGAATGGAGGATGGGGATAAAAGACAAACCATAGGATGGGAAAGCATGTGGTATTTCGTGCAATTCAATGAGCAGACAAGGTGTGTTTCACGCACTATCATAGTTGCAACTACTGAGAAGTCTAAATACCTATTACATTAATAGAAAATTACCATTCCAAGTAGGCCTTGTTCTGCAAATAAGCCAAATAGCAACCAACAGCATAATGGCTGTACACAGCAAACCAGACAAACAGCATACTGACAAAGGGAGGTTTACAGGACATCTCTGAAAAACAGGATTGTGTTCAGCAGTAGACCACTGCACAAAAGTGCTACAGTGCAGTATCTAAGCTCTTTGTAGCCCTTAGCTGGCATGCTGTCTTAGAAAACCTTCAAGCACACCAAGACTCTTTATGTACCACCAGTTTGCATAAACCTGCAACCCTGTCAGACCTTACATCAGTCTTGCAGATTGGTGAAGAAGGGCACCATGCCAAGGGAAAGGATTTATTTTCCCCTGCTAAAGTCTGACTAACATCTTGTTCTTTGAAAGTCTGGTTCCTCAAGTAGCAAAACTGTGAAATGCAAAAAGAAGCTCAGTCCTAGAGCATTCTTCCGACTGTCTCAGCAATTCTGAAATTTGAGAACAGATATGAGAATCTCATGGCAATTCACGAAATTGTACTCTCCCTGTGTGCCAAGGTTGTATCACCCTGACACCTAATTAAGATATTCAGTCTCCGTCGTTCAACGAGACACATTCAGCTGATCAGTGGTTTCACAAACCAACCTGATAAAGGATTGACACACTCCGAAGAAGGTGCAGGGATGCAACCTAACAGTCAGCTGATCTCCCTAGAAGGAATACTAATTCTCTTTCCCAGGACACGGAGCTGACAGCAACGTGAGTCACCATGCCAACTTAAACCTTTCTGCAGGGCAGGGATGGCAACAGCACCTTACGTAAAGGTTGCCAAATGTTGCTCCTAAGTGAGCACAGAATGACTAAGAGCAATGAAAATGGCAAATCAGATCTGGGATGCAGCAGGAGAGTTATTTCTAATACAGGGAGAAGAGTGAACAGCATGTTCTTCTGTAAGTCTGAGGCCTCACTGAATAAAGTTGAGTGCAATTCTGATCATCCACCTTCAAAAAGAATGCAACTCAAGCTAGGTTTGGTGCAAAGATGGGCTATTAAGAAAGAGAACAAAGAGCTTAACTTTACTAAAGAACAACTAGAAAAACCTGGCTTGTCTGGCCCAGAGCAAAGATTTTCTGTTAAAACACAACCCTAGCATGACATCACAGATAAATAAACAGCTCATTAATAAATTCAAACTGGAAATCAGAAGTTAGAGCATTTGCACTAGCACCTAGGAAGTCAGGTACACTGCATGCTCATTCTTAAGAGGTGTTAGGACTTCCAGTCCTGTCACACACTTCAAGATTTGAGTTGTGACTATTAATTCATTAGACTTTGCTTCTTTCAAGCAATTAATCTCTATCAACTGGAAGCATTATGTCTTTTGAGCAGTTCAGCTAATTTGCCTGAAAACATCACCCAAAATGATTCAACTATCTATAAAAATGATACTTGAGGAAAAAAATCAAAATGGGAAACAAAAAACTTCAGTCTTACAAGAGTTTAGGTCCATTGTTCACAGGCCTTTTTAAAAAGGACCTTGTTATCAAAGATGCTCATTATAAGGTTTGAAAAACACCCTTCCCTCCTTTTTTATTTTTTAAATTGTGCTGCTATTAGGCCACATTATGGGTCGTCTTCTCCTTGGTACCAATTCTTCTCCTTCTGGGACAAAGGTGGGATGGTAGAGGAAGCCAATCCAAACAAGAAGTAAGAGCCACAGGCTCATGCTAGAGTGGAGAAACAGTGTATGAGAGGAAGGTATCTAAGGGCAGGTTTAGGACACCAAGGACTGAATAGACAAAGTTGCTAACAGTTGATCAAGTTGCTAATAGATCAAGTTGCTAACAGTTTCAAACCCAACCAACAATGGGTTGTGGACCAGCTTTTAGAACTATAAGCCAGCCACAGCTTCCTACTGAACTTCAAGAAGGGGCTGAGTACACCCAAGGAAGCACTAATAATTTGTTTTTGTACCTTGGTTTCTTTTGCCCCCAAGTAGGTGATGTCCACAGCAGATGATGGAACAGTGACTCCATCAAAGAAAAGGGACATGCTGCAGCCACATCTAGAAAACCTCTGTAAGGGTAAGCTATTTTAAAAAGGTATTGTCCTAGTTCTGGTAATGAAACAGCATAAAACAACTTCATAAACAAATGCTTGTGTGGACTGACCTACCTGTCCCTTTCATGTCATCCAACTTCTTTCATCTTAATAGCTTCTGCTCCTAACAGTGCTGAAATGACTAACCATGGCTCACTGCATGCTCTGTGTGTACAGGAAACCTTCATAGGCTCCTGGAGGAAAACCAAACACACACGACCCCATGTCTGACTCTGAGTGGCTAAAATAAATATAACCCCACTGTCAGCCAAGTGACACACAGTCAGTCTTGGTGACAGCCAAGAACACACAGTCAGCCACATGCCTGGAGCCTTCTGCCAAGTATTTCAGAATGAAGATTGGCTTGGGAGGTTCCTCCAAACACCTACGTACTGGATTACAAGAATCAGGGCTGCTTCAGCGACCAACTCACACTGAGCACCCTACCTGTGCATGTCAGGGAAGATTCACCCCAAATGCCAGGGTTTACATCCCCTGCATGCTTGGGGGAATGCATTGCTCACTTCCAAATCATGCTCTAGTGACCTTGAGGGAAACAAGACATTTCTCACAGCAGAGCAGGAGCTAAGCTGGAAGCTTACCCAGGAGCGTCGAGGCTGCCTCCACAGCACCATTGTAGATGTCCGCGCTGTGAGAAGGCAGCACCATCTCCCACAGGCCCTGAGCGTAGTTGATGACCTGAAAGTAGCCACAGGTGGACAGTGCCCACCACACAGACCAGCAGAGCAGGGTCCTGGAGGAGTAGCACTGCAGGAAGTCCTGCCAGAGATCTTTGAGCACCTTTACGATGTCTACTTTCTGCTTCTGCATAGATGGAGAGGGAAGGGGAGACAAATGTTAAGTCTTTATTTATGAATACTTCACACTGCTCTACAAAATTGCCCCTTTCAGGTGGTCTGATCACTGGGTGAGTGACAATACCACTCTTGGCCACAAACCCCCACAGAGTAATGAATAAAAAGCTTTCCCATCCCACAGTCTCTGTGCCAAACAGGGCTCTACCCTTACATGCAGAGGAAGGGTTCAGTCCCAAGCACCTCTCCATCTCTGGCTCTCCCCAGCAGACAGCAGGGGCTGCCACATGTTATATGAGCAAGTGAAGGGTACCAGAGAAGAAACACCAGAGAAAAGGACACAATATCCACTTTGACATGACAGGATCAGAAGCCAGCCATTTACATCATAAAGGCAAAAAGTATCACTGACTTTTAAGTCCTGATTCAAATTCAACCAAATTTTGTAGCACAGAGAACTGTATCTGTCCCCAGATAAGTTGATTTTCTTTAGAACAGGCATTGGGAGTTTATAAATACTCAAAGAAGCAACCTCATTACCACACACTCTACCCCTGTTAAAGCTCACCAAGGCTTCAAGAAGGTGAGAGATGTCACCTGGGGATCTAAAGGGAAACAGCTATTTCCACCAGACACTGCTGCTGCAAATGGCAGCACATATAAGTGCCCTGACAAATGGCAGGAGATAAAACAACAAAGCTTTCCACTCCAAACCTTTCTAGAAAGAGCATGAAAGGGGGCAGACCCTTAAGAATAATTGAAAATAGATCAATTCTAGCAACAAGGGATGACAGCAATCAAAATTGCTTTTTACATACAAACTGTTACAGTCTGTATGTAAAAAAAAATCTTTACCACTTTATGTCAACAGCAGCAGAGGAAAAAAGCATGTCTTTACTTTGTAGACAAAAGTTCCTGGTTACATTTGCTGCATGCACACATAGACAGACATAGTGTAGATTCTGTAGGGCAAGATCCTTGTATAGTCTGAGCAGAAGGAGCAGTTACTTAATGAGAGACTGGGCAAAGCCTCAAGGCCCACCCAGCACCTCAGGCCCCTGTGAACTTGGATTCCCTGCAGGGTAACACACGGCATTGTCACAGGACTGAGCTATTGCACATTGTGCTGTCACATGTCCCGTTTCAGAGCCGTTTCCAGACAGCAGCAGCAACTTTGAGCTCTTGGCATTATGCCCTTTCCCTGGGGGAATTATGCAGTGTATGCCTGGGAAAGACTATTTTCCATGAGCAATAAAACTAATTTCAAAAGATTACTACTAAAACCCCAAAAGACCACAGCCTGAAACCTGTCCTGAACTTCCTTTCTTCCACCCCTTCAACTGTCACTGATTTCTAAGCATCTTTATTAAGCACCACACAGTCCCACTGGTGCTTTGCCAATGGCGTAACTCTTGCCCTGCATGTGGATACCATTCCTCCAAAACACAGCAGAACAACTTGGGAAGAAGTGACCTTGTGGCAATGTGACTTTAGCACATAACTCCCACACAGATGATTTCACATGAAGCTCAAGTTTAGGTGCAGGAAAACAAGAGGTCACACACAATGCAAAAACTGATGTGGCTGCTGAGCCCCAAGGGAGTGTCTGGTAAGGCAGAAAGGCCCACCTGCCCTGGCAGTACCTCTGCAGTACAATTATTCCTAGAGCCATCCACGTTTATGAAATATGAGGTCGCTGTTAGCTCAGTAAGAAGGACAATCACACTCCAGTGCTTCTCAGCCTTCAGCACCTGATGTAAGTGACCTCTGGGGAGTTAGGCAGGTGCACTTGCTCCTTTTCTAAACTTTTCTCCACTACTTCGGTACTACATGTACCCTCACAGGAGAGGAGTAAGGTAAACAAAAGGGATGGATAAGATATGTTTATGGCACAGAATTTGTCTTAACAGATACCCTTCAGCACTCAAGCATAACTTGGGTAAAAATATCCTTGGTCACACAAGATTGTACTGGATGGGGCAGGATTAAGTCCCTGGAATGTTAATACCTTTAATTACCAGCTGTAGCTGGAGAAGCAGAAAGCAGCCCTGGATGCTGCCTCCCCCAAACCAGCTAACTGTGGCTTACTTGCTAAGAAATACCCACTGCTGACTAATCCAGCAACTGAGCTTACCTTCTGGCTTGTCCTCAGAACCAGCACAGCCTCCTTCTGTCTGAGGAGCAAGGCTGGCCCCTCCCCAGGGCCTTGAATCCCCCTGCCAGGAATCTCCACATATCTGCATTCCCCAGAGCAGTGTGGCTAGCAGGGACCTGCCCAGCAGGCAACTACACACACACCTGGAGGCTGCTCACCCATGGTGGGACCCAGCATGTCCCTCCACCAAGCAAGGGTCCCTGCACTTGTTTCCATACCAATGACTTTGCCAAGTTATGCACCCCCACAAAAGCCACAAGTCAGGGCACTACCTTGGCGTTCTCAGGGGCTGCATTAAGCTGATATCATGCAGATGTGCTTCCTGCAAGTTATCCACATTCTGCCCATCTATTACTAATCCATGTCTGCTTCCAAGTGCCCTCAAGAACTCCTGCAAGTTTCCTTCCTAGAGCAGCTTCCTTCCAGGATCATACAATAAACCCCAATTATTACACAGCATATTACAGCACAACTCGCACAACAGTTGGACTAACAATGTCAATATCTGAGTACAAGAAGAATTGCCTCTTTTCTGCAAATCACTGGGCGCATCCAAAAACACACACACAGTTGGGATGTATCCTCATTGCTTAGTGTCCCAGAGATGTCTCTGCTTTGTACCATTGGATGGCAATCTGATGCCCACAGCATTCAAACTGCAGCCTAGAGACATGAAGAGCAATTTCAGAAAAACTAAGGAGCAGCCTACCATGCTCAAACAGCAGAAAGATGACAGTAATAATTCTCCCTGTGCCATAAATAAGGAAGTGAGATAAGTAAAGGGATACCTTTTTGCTCTTAGATATTACATCCCTACTGCTACGTATATATATGCATGTGTGACAACCATGGCAGTAATGGCATCTTCTGCTCATGTAAACTCAGGGCACAACTCACCTGTTTCTCTGCTGGATGACCCTCCCCATTTAAGGGAACTTTTGTCTCATCCTCCCAGCCAGGTGCCCTCTGCACATCGGGATAATCTTGGACGGCCGCTCCATTTTTACAGTCCATGACCTTCATTTCACAACTAAGCTGCTGACTTGAGAGGTGGTGAAAGAAAAGGCTTTTTTGTGGCATGGGCAGGAACCACGCCGTGCCAAAGGCAATGGATATGCTGGTTAAGGAGATAACGTTCAAGCTGAAGAGGGACCATCCCGCCACTGACACAAGGACCTGCCCAGACACCGAGCCCACTGTGTAGCCCACCAGGGTGGCACTTCGGCAGTAGCTGGTGACCTTTTGGTACAGGTTGATATCGACGACACTGTAGATGTAGGAATAATAGGCGATATCGGTGGCAGTCCCCATCCCATAGAAGAACTCAAGGAACTGGATGGCCCGCAGTCCCTGGGCGTACAGCAGCATGAACCAGGTGACGATGAGGCTCAGGCCCTGCAGCAGGACCACAGGCTTGTACCGCAGGTAGTCCGTGGCCAGGAATACGGGGAAGAGCAGCGCCAGGTAGGAGTAAGTCCACACCGGGTAAATCTCGTTGAACACCTGCGGGAGGGAAAAGCCGGCGCTGACCGCCAGCACTCGCGTACTGCGAACAAAGCACAGACATACAGACACGCAGACAGACACACACCCCGCGGGGGGCTGGGGGGAAGGAAGGCACCCGGGGACGCGGTACCTGGGTCTCGGAGAGGTTCTTGTGCGGCCCCAGCAGGTACCGCGTGACGAAGGGCTCCGACGGCCGCACGCTGCAGAAGAAGCCGTAGGCGCAGAGCAGCGCCGTGGGCAGCGCCCAGCAGCACGCGCCGCCGCCGGCAGCCCGGGCGGAGCGCCGCGCCGGCCGCNTCGTTCCCGGAGCTGCTCCCGCCCCCGCTCCCCGGGACACGTGCGGGCCTTCCCTGGAAACCTCGCACGGAGATCCCTGCCGGCTGGGCTGTGCTCGGTCGGGCTTTCCTGGCCCGGACGCGTTCGGCCGCTGACCTTTGCCGCTTTCTTCCCTTTCGCGAGATAAGAGCTTGAATCACTTCTGTGGTTTAATAAAGCAGCACCTTGTTGTCCAACCAGAAGAAATATTAGACAAGCGGGGAAAATAAAACTATTACATTCGAAGTCATTATCTAAAGTTTTGCCCAGTACTACTGTTCCTAGAGCTCTGCCAGTCCTCTGAACTATTTGCTGTTTTTCTGTTCAATCTATTCCTTCCTATCTACTTGATTTGCCTTTCCCTTTGCTCCACTCCCTTGATCTGCACGACATTGCTACCACTCCTAGGGCTTCCTACTTTGTACTTACAGTGTGTTCTCCAACCTGGCTGATGCCAGAGAGAATTCACACCAGGGGTCAGGCCTCCCACCTGTGCAATTGCATATCCTGCCTCCTAGGCATCTGGATATACAGAGTTGGGTGGGAAAGAACGAGCTCTTCTCAGCCCCAGAACAGATTCCTGGTAGTGCAGAATTTTACTACTATCTATTACTGTTATATATTTATTACTATTTTATTATTGTAATCACCATAATCACACCTTAGTAAACATACCTACAAAGAGGATTTGGGCCATAAGATTACTCATCTGTCTGTAAGACACAGCTAAATATTTCGGTCTTGATCATCAGGCATCAGTGGTTTGCTGCTTTCTGGAAATCTTCTGGGTCTAGCAAAATTTCCTTGCTATTGTGAAAAATGCATAGTATATGATTGGCTTTTCACAAATATTAGAATGAATACTACATGTGTTATGTTAGAGAGTTATGTTATATTAATTTTTGTAATGCTATATTAATCTTTAAATGTAGTCTTTTTTTGTTAAAGCATAACATTAAAATAAGAGCCATGTAATGTAAAATTCTTTCTGTAACTAACTCAAAAAATGAGCAAAGATAACCAGGAAATTCCTCACCTAAAGAAAACAACACAAAGACACCAAAAAAGAGTTATTGCCTCTTATCTTTACCTTCGTAGACACCCTAGAACCAAAACAAATTAAAAGACAAAAAACAAACGAAAAACAAACATATAACTAAAAAACCCTTCGTTTAAGAGAAATGTTTGAATCATGTATAACGAAGTATGAATATGCAACAAGCTGTTGCTTTTAAGGGGTAACCCTTATAAAGTGCGGTGTACCTTTCCCCTTTGAGAGAGAGACACCCGGACGTCCATAATTCTTTGCTTTTTATTGTCTCTTTTATTGTCCTAACCCAAATTATCCTAATTTGTATAACCTCAAATTTTTACTATTAAACTTTTAAATTTTTAAAAAAGAAGTAAGTGTGAACCGTTTTTCACACTATTGTTCTCCATGTTCTCTTCTGTGGAAAACCTGTAAGGTTTATTAGGAAAAAAATAATGATATTTCCATTTCACTACCATTTAGCTTGAAGCAAAATTCTCCATAGAAAGAAACAGTTCCTGCTAATACTGGCATCCATTTCAGCCACAGGCAAGGAACGGCTGATCTTTGCAAACAGCACGGATAGAGTGAAATGGGCCGAAACAACGACTGATAAACGCGTTGCCAGGGGTTGCCTCTCACTTAGCAGCGCCTCCGTCCCGCTGGCATGTGGCCCAGGAGCAGGGAATGAAGGGTATGGGCTGTTAGCAAGGTGTTGTGCAACCTCTGACCATCGCTCCGTGCCGAGCAGGGGCGGGAGGGAAGGACACAACCTTGGAGTTCTTGGTGTGCCCTGCCTTGAGGCAGCAGTTCCCACAGCTCCCAGGCTGCTCACAGGACCTCATGGGCGGCCTTGCTCTTTTCCAAAACAATCCTTAGATCTGTGCCACTAGAGCTCAGCTGCTGTTTCCAGCGGATTAGAACGAGTTACATCAGTTCAGCCCTTTTCCTTAAAAAAAAATTACACAGTCAGTGAGGCAATCTAGATTTCTCCCCCAAAAACTGGAACAGAAAAATAAACTGCAAAATTTTGATTTAAGTACTTCATGTTTTCTCAGGGTTTCTCAGTTTTGTTCTCAAAATAACTCATCTTGTTTTATTTTCATGGAATATTTTCGGCCTTTGGGAACAAGATAAAATTTTATTCCCTAATTTTTTACTTCTATCCTTTCTTAGCCTTCTTCCACATTTTCTCTTTCCATCTCCCCACTCTACTAGAAAAAGTAAGGAGAGGTTAAACATGTTTGATAGTAAAAACCTCAACAAATCCAATATTTTTTTCTGAAATGGAAGACATAAGATATGAAAAGTAGGGGTTTTCACACTTTCCTTAATCTTACCTATTTCCTTCTTCTCTCAACTTCTGGCCTGCAGTGTATAGTGGAGGAATTAATAAAATATATGTGCATGAAAAGTTCTCCTGAAGTCTTGCCAAGTTGTTTAGAGAAAATCTTCTGTAAATTAAAAACTTTAACAACTGCACTCTTGTGAAGCTGTTGTTCAGAATGCTTCCTCAGTATGTGAGAGCACAAAGATGGTACAAATATTTCAGAAACTATCCAGAAGGAGAGAATAAAACAGATTTGTCTTTTGCTGAGCATGGAAGGAACAAAGGCACAGAAATGTGACAAACAGCAGCAACCACTTTTTTTTTTATTATTTTGGCCATTGTAACTAATCTGGGGAAGTAGACTCCGTTAACTAGTATCCATGTTGGAATGAAACAGAATTAACAAGAACAAAACAAAAATCCAAATTATTTCTGAAATGCAGTCTGATTAGTTTAGATCAAAGCCTGTAGATTATAGCTATCTGTTAGAACAGCAGATTGGATATAACTTTGAAGGCCTCTGTCTTCTACTTCCAACCCCCAGTTTATCCTTTGATAATCTGGGGGCTTTCAGCAGGAAACTCATAAATATTATGCAGCAGTAAAGGGTCAATTTAAAACCCCTGTGCATGGAGGGAAAATGCAGCATTGTAGTTCACTGGAACACAGCTGGTACAGAAGCCAGTCTAAAATCCAAGCTTCCAAGACCTGCAGAAGCAAAAGGACAAACAGCCATCTCTCCAGAATGCAGGAGTCATTAGGAGACAGGTTACTATCAAAAGCCTCTGGCAGAGAACTTCCCTTCTGCCCCGCACACCACGGCAAGCTCTGCATTGTGTCCAAGGCAGACTGAAGCAGAGAGCTGTTAGAGATGAGGCATTCATGGCCTGAATTTGAGGAATTACTTGCCACAGGATATCAGAATAACTCCTGGGCTAAGATGGGTCATGTTGCACAGCACTATACATTTCCATTATGGATGTAACAGTTTAAAATATTTTGCAGTCAGCTACATGAGGAAAAAATCAGAAAAGCTGCTTAAATCTGCTACAAACAGTGGAAAAATTTTCATGAGAAGTGCTAAAAGAAAGTACAATAGTGATGTTACAAAGAAAAACAAGTGCTTAGAAGAAACATACCCTGTACTTTTATTTAACCAAGAAGCAAATAGATTGGTCTGAATTACTTGGTGCTTGGTGTATGTAGGTCACAGTGGGCTTAACACACTATCTCTCCCATTAGGAATTGTGTTAGAGATGTGCTCAGGAACCCTGAGAATGATCCCGTGGCCTGTTTTGGAGAGTGCTGTACAAACATTCAAGAAGATGGAGTCCCTGCCTGGAGGAGATTGTAATTAAAGCATGATTCAAGCACTGGGTGTAACAAA
Source organism: Leptocoma aspasia (assembly GCA_013399835.1). Taxonomy (NCBI): domain Eukaryota; kingdom Metazoa; phylum Chordata; class Aves; order Passeriformes; family Nectariniidae; genus Leptocoma; species Leptocoma aspasia. The sequence goes on along the minus strand of VXAX01007538.1, from coordinate 197,218 downwards.
TGGAGAATGGGGCACAGTAATGATAGGAGAGTGTAGGTGGATAAACTGGTTATGATGCAGAGCTAGCAGGAATAAACACAGCAAGGAGTATTTTACACTGATTAAGAGGAGTAACTGACTCACACAAAACAGCAGTCGGTCTGCATAGGACAGTGCTGCCTCTCGTTTCTGTGGTGCTTCAGAGTAACACTGATAAACAGTGACACTGATAGCACATACGTGGGCATGGGCAGAGCCTCTATCTTCCTCTCTCAGGTATCTTCTGTCATGAAAGACACCTTATGAGTGTGAGTGCTTGTGAAGTTGCAAGCCCTCCTTTTGTCCCTTAGCACCATCCTAAAATTCTGATCAACCCACCAGTGTTCATGGCCATTTCAGGGCGTGCTGGAGGATGCTCAAAAGATTGGTTATTTGTCTGGAGTCCTGACCACATTCCCATTTGATGCTTTTTCTGCAGAGTTCTCCTGGCACTTCACTCAGACATACCCTTGCCATGCACCCTCACGGACATCTCTAACATAAGAAGAGCCCCAAAGCACAGGTTCACCTTCGCATCTGTGCCGATGCAGAGTTCAGGTTTCTGAGTGGATGCAGAAACAGGATCTGCATTGGCTCTAATCCATGGGTAATATGCAGCTTTATGTCTCCACCATGCTTTGCTATGCCAGCGGTGTGGAGGGAACCATCCAGTTTGCTGACTCCTGGGAACCTTGGTGAAGGTGAGCTGGCCCAGCTTCAGGGCAGGTGTCCCTGCAGTGCAGGTGCTACATTCAGAACAACCAGCAGAGAAACTGGCCAAAATGGAGGTCACATCTCCTCTAAAAGGCAGGGGTGTCTGTCCCCATCCACACAAGACTGCCTGCATCTTTAGACTGTACAGGGCACTTTGTACAAACCTGTCTGGATACTGGACTACTGCATCAGGCTCTGAAGAAACTACTGTGGTGCTGCTGTCAGTACCTTTTTCAGAGCTGCTCAACTGTCTTCACACATACTTCCAACTCCTTTCCAATCCAAGTGCAGACACAACCAGTTTCAGTGTGTGTAAAGGAGTACAGCAACCACCTCTGGAAAGAATACGGAAACATTTGGTTGCACCTAGTAAAGGTGGTTGTGGATAAAGCATAAGGCTTCAAGCACAGCCACCCATGTGCTATTGTCACCTGCAGATGGTCAGCTTTGGACACCCTGCAGCCTCTTGGAAGCTGGAATTAGCATTAGAGGGCAGCAACTCCATTGTGACACTGAGGCTAAAAGCAGTGAACTTTGGACCTTTGGATCAAAAGGCCAGCGTGAAGGCCTCCATCCAGAGTTGTGAAGAAATTATGTGCTGTGTTACTCTGAACTTTGGCATCACATTTCTCCCTCAGTTCAAAAGAGTTTATGTTTGTTAACCTTCATGTTGTCACGTGCATCTTTAGTCTCTGAGAAAACTGCAGGAATTCTTGCTCTCCTTGTGTATTTTGCAAATAATCTCAACATACACAGAATTTCATTCCACAGTGTGTAAAAGGCTGTGCAAGACTGACTGTTTTAACTACCAATTTTCAAAGCCTTGGCAAATTCAATCTAAGACAGCTGCTTAATAAAATGAAAATACTTTGTGTACGTGGTCCAGCTAGGATAGAGTTAATTTTCTTCACAGCAGCCTGTATAGTGCAGTGCTTTGGTTTTTTGACTAAACTAGCACTGATAACACACGTTGTTTTAGCTGGTACTGGCAGTGTTTGCTCAGTGCCAAGGCCTTTTCTTTTCCCCACCCTGCCCCACCAGTGAGGAGGCTGGAGCTGCACAAGAGGCTGGGAGAGGACACCGCTGAGCCAGGGGATGTAATATCCCAGACTGTGTGACACTGGGCTCAGCAAGAAATGCAGGGGGAAAGGAGAAGGACGAAGGGGGAACGTTCAGTTTTTGTCTTTGTCTTCCCAAGCAACTGCCAGGTGTGTGAAGGCCCTGCTTGTCTGGAAGCAGCTGAATACGTGCCAGTTGATGAGAAGTGGCAAATGAACTCCTTGTTTTGCTTTACTTGCATGTGCAGCTTTGATTTGCTTATCAAACTGCCTTTATATCAACCCACAAGTTTCCTTTCTTTTGTTCTTCCAGTCCTCTCCCCCAGCCTGCCAGGGGAAAGCCACCAAGTGACCGAGTGAGGACTTAGCTGCCAGCTGGGGCCAACCTACTGCAGTCCTTTTTGGTGTCCAATGTGGGGCAAGAGGGTTTTGAGATAACACCCCTGATCAGAGTGTGCTAGGTAGAATTTATAGCTGTTATTGGCAGGGGTTCACGGTTTTTTGCCTTACTGTCTGTAAGAATCCGGCACGTTAGTGACTGGTTTGGACTTTTGCTGTTTTTTGTAGCACTTATCATCTTACTCTGCCGTGCAAGGGAACATTTTGTTATTAGCAATGGCCACAGGTCTGAGCTGGCACAGAGCCCAGACATCCCTGCTCTACTGGGCAGGCTGGAACACCACTGGAATGGGGTTAATTCCCATCATAGGTGCCCATAGGGTGTTGTGGCTTAGATTTGTGACTAGGGCAGTGTTAACAACACAGAGGTGTTCTAGGTGGCACTTAACAGTGTCTGCATGGTGTCAAAGCCTTTGCTTTTTACCTCTCTGCCCTGCCAGTGAGCAGGCTGGGCACGGACAGGGGGCCGGGGAGGAAATGCAAACAGGACAGCTGATCCCAGCTAACTAAAGTACTGTTCATTAGTAAGTAGAAGCAGAATCTTCAACTTGTAAAATTGATGCAGATGTACGGAGTCATGCTCCTGCAATCAGTTTTGCAGTTATGTAACTTTACAGAGAATTATATGTGTGTGTGTATATACGTATATATAAAGAACTAATTATTTATTTAGAACATTAAAGATCACTGCCTTCTAAAAATTAAATGGTTTCACAGTTATCACATAAAAACTTGCTTCTGTTGAAGTTTGCAAGCATTTATTGACTGTTTTCCAGGGTAAAACCTCATTCCAAAGTTTACATTTCTTTCTTTTTTTTTTTAGAGAATATGGCTCGTGTTGCAATTTCATGGCAGTGTCAAACAAAAATAAATTAAGCACCATTACAAAATACTAAGAAACCGACCTTTAAAGATGAAGCAATTATTCATACTTTTTCACCATTTGAAATTAATTCTAATTGGCACTCAAAATTTTACTTTCCTGTTGCAAAATTTCACTATTACCAGAGCTACTACTATAGAGGCAAATATACAAAATAAAATGTTGACGCCTTTCATGCTACAATATTAGCTTTATTTTCCAGTGGAAAATTACAACAGTTTGTGACATAGTAAAAAAAAAGAAGAAAATACTTGTTTAGTTTTTACACTTTTTTCACTCCTGTTCTATACTTTCTCTTTAAAATGCATGTTCTGTAAGATAAAGAAATGGAAAACTACTGAAATAAAACTGGCTAACACTATCCATGGTTCAAAGACAAACTAGTTTAAAAATCCAGCCTGCTCAATGGTATCTAGTGTGATAAGTGAAGTGCTGCAAATAAACAATTTACAGGATAGAAGCCCAGAACACTACTGAAAGCTTAGCTAAAATTCTGCTGGAATAATGAGTTCATGGACTGTGTATCTATTTTCAGATGTAATTATCCTGGGAAAAATCCTTGTAAAATCTATGCACAAGAGTATTTCCATTAGTGAAAACACTGCTAAATTGTAAGAGAAAATGCAGCTCTTTCTGTTACCCAGTTTCATCTAATCCTCTTCTGCCACCCCCAGGCTATGCTGTCACTGAACAGCTGCAGCTCTCAAAGCTTTCCTCATCAAGGGAGCTCCCTGCCCCCACATTCTCAAAGTGTATATGGGACTGAACATCAGGAGTTCTGAATTCTTGTTTTGGTTCTCCCATTGCTGTTCCATGACCTGCCAGGTTAAATCACTTCCCTTCTCGTTTCTGGAATGGAAAGGCACTCCTGACACCCTTTTCCCTTTCCAGGGCACTGAAGATGAATTGTGTGAAATCCACACCATTCAGGTGTGCTGGGTGTGCAAGAACCAAACCAACAATGCCAGCACAAATTCTCTGAGAATGGGCTGCACATACCCCAATGCTGAGACATGTCCTGCCTTTGCCACAGGGTAGGTGAAAGACGTGTGGAGGAGAGGCCATCCCTACAATCATTTCTCACCAAGGCACTTCTGGAATGCAGCACTACAGCTCCAGATCAGCACTGGTTTTCCCTCTCAGCCTTATGTATGGAGAACATCCACCTGCTATAGCTTTCTATTCCTCACCTGTGCTGCAAAAGCATTACAAAATGGAGATGTCAGGGCTCAGGATCAAGGCCAGAATCTCCATTCCCAGAGATTTAGGACTTAAGTAAAAAGTAAGACAGAGTACTGGTTATAATGAAGAAGTGATAATACTAAATCAGAAGGGACTACTATTTCTTCCCAGAGAAAAGAAGCTGCTTTCTAAAGCGTGTATTTATAGCAATGAAACACCTGCCAGAGAAATCTCTCAATCCTGCTGGTAAAACATGTTCCTCTGATGAAGCACACATCCAAACTAGTAAGCGTGACTGTTTTAAGGGTTTCTTAACAAACATGTTGTTCTGCATGATGACTGCTGCCAGGTTAAGAGCTCCCAGACTCATCAGTCCTTTTCACAGCCAGACCCCCACCAAAATCACAGCCATAGAGTTCTACCCGAAGGGCAATCCCACGGTACCATGTTTTCGGAACAATGCGGATGAACCTGGACAGGATGGGTGGGTTAAAAAAGTTCTTGACGTGCCCATTGCTGTTTGCATTACCCAAGAAAACCTGCAAATACACAAACACAATTAGACAAAAGGTGGCACTTGAAAAAAACCCTGCATTTTCTCTTTACAACAGTTCCAAGCTGTTGCATTAGTCACACCCAGGGTAGATGGACTGGCTCATTTCTGGTTTTAAACAAGACCACAAATCTCTTCCTAATATGCTGGGTTAAAAGTAGCTCAGGCCAGCAACAGCTGAGTCTGAATGGATTAAACAGCCTCTGTTTCCATCCACACCAGAAAATTTGCCATTCTAATTTCTAATGGACCAAAACCCCAAACTTTCCTTATTTCACCACTGCTAATAGCCCTTGAGGTTAGGTTGATGTAAGGCAATACGGGAAAAAATACAAAGTGCTGTGTCTGCTCTGCAGGTACCTGAAGTTCCCCAGCTCTGCTATAGCAATACTGCTCACTAACATTAATTTCACTTAAAAAATCAGGGCAGAAAAAAAAAACAACCCAAAACTAAAAGAGGCCCTGGGGAGTCCACTGTTCACTCAAATTAAATGTCCTTGTGAATTCAAACTAAATGTCCTCCTTTACAAACAGTGTCAGCTCCTTTTATCACAATGTTGGCTGCATTCTCTGCAGATACAGTGTTCATTCCTTTTATGATTAATTATGATCACTAAAATCAAATGGATACTATGACATTATCTGTAGTAACCCCAGCTCCCTATCACTTTACAGGCCAGTGAGAGTATCAATTTGGCTGGGCATTCTGCCTTTGAGCCTTGACTGTGTCCAGCACCTAAAACCAAACAATTCAATTGAAAACAACAAAACAATTCAATTGCCTGGGCTGACAGTGATACCTTTGGCATTGAGCTTGAACCCTCTGTGTAGGATTTCCACTCAGAGCCTTCGTTGCTGTACAGAAGAACATAGGTTTTCACAAAGTTTTCAGCTGACATGGATGTGACCCCCTGTGTAGCAATAGCAGTGATCTTCTTAACTGTGAGGAGATCAATTTGCAGCCACTGTTGGTTGTTGTTCAACTACAATTGATATAGAAGTTTGTGTATTAGCAAACATCCATGTGTCTGTATTTGCTTAAGTGAAAAGTCTTGTTTACAGGTAGTTAAAACTGCATTAAAATGCATCAAAACTGTATCAAAGAAGTCCAGAAGAGTAAAGCTGAGGCAAGTCACAAGCATTCTTAGTGACCTATATAATTAACTTCATCACTGCAGGTAGTCTACTTGGAGTCTTAAGATTTACACTTTAATTTCCAATACATAATGAAATATAACAGAGATTTACCTCTAGTATTAAAACCTAATACTTAATACTAATACCAAATGCTTATACAAAAGAGCAGCTTCCAGCAAATCTCAAGGTGCTTTGTGAAGAAATGCAGCTCCAGTTCAAAGACACAGAAGCTCACATGCCTTGCTGAAGGTCGCCCATGCCCAGATCCACTAGGCTGCACTGCCTGTAAGCCAACCCAGAATGGGTTTCTTTAACCCCTTTGAGACAAATATTCAAATTGCACTCATCTCCTGAAATTAAACAGGCTATTCCCACAGGGAAGTTCTGCAGACTGTGGCCCAGAGGAGATCATCCATCTCTTAAAGTATTTCACTGCTGTTGCCAGAGGCTCAGCAAGTTTTCTGCGGAAGAGTTGAGTGGTGCTCTTCCCCAGGGATGGTTGTGAAGTGATCCTATCACACTGAGCACTGGACAGAGCATGCAGGAAGCACCATGACCACACAGGCAGCACCAATTTATTAACCAGATGTCCCTGCTGCCTTCCCTGTTTTTCTCTTGTTACCTTGGCTCGCCAGGCATTCATCTTCCCATTCTGATTGAGACGAGCAAGTGAAGCATCCCATGTGTTAAACCAGGATGTCTTAGCAGATGAGGCTGTTATCTGGGTGTTCTTGATCTCCCCACTTTCCATTCCAAGTGGCAAAGAGCAGCCTGTTGAGAGGAGCACTGTGTCATCTCCAGTACACCCGAGTAGCCACAGTGAAAGCAACAATGTTGGAATGGAGAAGACCCACAGTTTTAGCTTTATTTAAAGTATTAGGTAAAAAAATTGTCAGAATGGAAGCAGTTGGCCAATTCTTACCATCTACTTCACAGCCCAGAAGCTCCATGCGAAGAGTAGGCCTGTTGTAGACCTCGGTGGGGTAGAGCCTGATGTACCTAGCAATAATAGGGGGATCGATGATGTTCTCTTTTATCTCATAGGCATTGGAATTACCTTCAAAAATCTGTTTAAAAGAAAAAAAAAAAAGAAAAAACCCACATATACTTAATTTAATGCAAACACAAGTTTGGATGCTGACAGCCTGATCTGTTACAAAAGTAGTCTTTTTTATGCCCTTAGCCTCATCCACAGTGACAGCACACCCTATGCTGCAGGGCCACTTGCAATATCTCATGGTCCCATCTTAGCATATTTGGAAGTGTCTGAAGGCCTCAGTTTAAATAAGCAACCTTTTTTCATGTAAGTCTGTAAAAATACGTGAGCAAACAGGCAAAAGGAGAGGTAAAAGACAATAGGCTGTCAGTGTGGGAGCTGTACCACAGAAACCTCAGTGTAAATTGAAGGGAGCTGTAATAGGTAGGGCTGGAGCAGCTGGGCATAAGATGAACCTCTTTCAGTGTACAACCACACTCACCACACAGGCCTTCTGCAGGCAAATCAGACACTTCAACATTCAGCTGCTGGGACAAAAGAAGGGATGAGAAGCAGAATCTAATCCCAAATGAGGTAAGGGTTTGATTTTTAGTTCAGCTTCCTGCTTCCTTCAAAAAAGCTGCCATGGGCTTAGGAAATAATAGTAGGGAGAGATGCCTGTGAGAAAGCCAGACTCCACACAGTCAAGGTCACAAGGGCAATCCAAATCCCAGTCCAGGTAGCTCCTCACCTTACAATCTGTCTTCTAGTCTGAATTTCATTAGTTTGGTAAATGCCCTTTGGGGCTTCAAGCTGTACCTATTAAGGCTCCAAAGGCCATATTTTTTTCCACTCTTTCTTAACATTAAACAAGACTCACTGTATCACTCAGTGATGCTGCCTAGGTTGTTGCAACCCCCATGGCACAGACAGACCTTTCCTGTTGGCGAGCTGTCTCCTTTGAAGGTGCTCCATGTCCGTTTGTCTTTGCTGTAAACAAGAAAATACTTCTGGATGTACAAGGACTTAAAAAACTGCTTGGCTCCCTGTGTTTGTATCCCAGTGAGCAAAACTTGTCTTCGAAAGTCCACCTAGGAACAGCAAAGAGTGTTTATAAAGTCCATAATGCCCAGCAAAACCCATATAATTCTTTGGCATTTACACAGTAGCTCTGAGCCCTGCATTTTAATATGCACAACACTAACATTCTCTAAAGGAATAATAGATATCAGAGTCCAAATTAATGCTCTCTCATTTCATTTGTGTATTTGCGTGAGCATTTAATTTCAGAGGGCATTTTACAGGGTTCAGCACTGTACCACAAAGGCACCTCAAAAGTATCTGTGTGTCTGTGGTAGGCACAACTCCCCCCCTGCCCCATTTTACAGATAGGTCAAAGGAGCACAGAGCAATTAAAGGCTCACACTTTTAGAAGCCACCTCTAATTTTGGGTACTTTGTCATATGCCTTTCTGCAGCCTTTCTGAAGTGCTGAAAAGCCACCATTCCTGCTGATACCATATCTAAGCACTTAGCACATAAACTTGAAGGTGTGCCCATCAGCAGTGAAGCTCTTTCCTTGGGACATGCCTTCCACATCTCTGCATGCTTCACTGCACTAACCTCAGCCTCTCACTACCACAACCCCTGTTAAACTCTTTCTCTTCCCAATGTTATTTCCAGTTCCACATCAGAATGTGGAATTTTAATGAGATTTATAAGAAATCAACTATTCTCCCCAAATTTGGGTGCAAACTGGCTATGTAGTGCAAAAGTCACTTCCATGGGATGGAAGAAAAACACAGAAGTGAGGTGACTGAATGATATAGTGCTTGGAATCATAATTATAAGCTCAGTTTCCCTGTGAAGACAACTGAGCTCTGTCAAGTGGGACAGCAGCATACAAACCAAGCAAAAAACTATCTGAAGCAAGGCTTGAGGATATTACACTTTAAATGATCACTCAACAAACACATACATACAAATATGTGCTGTTATAGGCAAAGGAAAAATGAAGTAGTAGAAAGAATGACTCAATTTATCTACAAAATGATTACAATCTAAATTGGAGAGTAACTGTCCAGTCAATGAGCCTCAACAGCAGCAGAGATGGGGCTACCCCAGGGAAGAAGAACAGTTCATGGCATCAACAATCCTGCCACATCTTTTCAATCTTCCCCAACAGTCTTCTCAGTGACAAGAGCACCTTGACCTTCTCTAACCCAATGATGTTGTACCTTACCTGGATCCAAGGGAGTTCTTCCTCCACTGTAGTACTCCAAGCATTGTATGTTCCATAATTATTTAATCGGGCTAACTTAGGTTCCCAATAGTCTAGACAGAAAATATGAATAAAGCAAGAATTTTAAGAGGCATTGAAAAAACATAAACTGAGGCTGTTATTAGCTTTGAGTGCACCATTTCCCAACCTCCACCCAAAGGATAAAAAAAAAAAAGAAGAAAAAATACAAAGAAGAGACTCTAAAACCGTAATCTAGGACAATTTGGACATGGTCAGCAACTGAAAGTCATCTGTACCCTGCAATGCTTTAAAGTTGGCAAAATGACAAAAATAATAGTCACTTATGTAATATAGTGTCTGCTAATTTGAACCAGGGTCTAGAGTTTTCTAAACAAGTTTTGGCCCCCAGCAGGATCAGACACAAAATGTGCTCTACATTCATGGATGAGAGCTCTCCTCTGCATAACAAGGTTTGCAAGTTAAAAACTGGTATAGAATATAAATTACAAAACAGCTTTCAAGCCTTCATAACACTCCATGAGGAAACAAAGAAAGAAAATCAAATCCACAAAAAATTAGGTTTTACAAAATAAGTAATTTATTTTTTATTTCAAGGGAAAGGATGGGCATTCCTGCATGTGTGAGTAACCTGTACACCTTGATTTGACACTGGCTATGTAAAATTCTAAGAAAATTCTCTAAGTAATGATCCCACTTTTGTACCACAGATAAACTTGACAAATTGAAGACTCTGCAATTGCTCTGGATGCCAGGGTTCCCAAGTCTTTCATAACATATGTATTTTTTCTTTTCACATCTCATACCACACGCAAATCTCAAAAGCTTTTTGAACGCTTGGTGTTATTTTCAAGCAGGGAATCCAAGGGACAAGAAGAATGCTGGATTTGTTCCTGCTCATCCAGCAGGCCACAAACAGAGCAGTCCCTGACTCTCAGGCTTGTGACACTGATAGCAGACCTGTGACACTCAAAATACAATGGTGATGGCTACCTAACAGAGCTCCCAGTCTCTGCTTGCAGCACTGGAGAGCCTTTTAGCCTGACAGCTGATTCACTGCTGAACTGATCTTGAAAGACGTAGGAGATGCCAAAAGAAGACAGAACTGCAACACTTTGCTGGGGATGCTCAAGAGCACACACAGACATTTTCAAGGATAAACTCACCTATGTGATGTGAAGCATCGATCTGCGAATCGAGTACAACTCCACTTGCCAGGCCCATTGGAATCCTGCACTCTGAAGGGAGCACAGAAGTGTGTTGTTACAGAAAATGAGGGCTATTCCCATATATATTCTGGTGAAATCTAAGACAACATCACTCAGGACAATAGTGTAATTCTAGTACCCTATTAATTACAATAATTGTTGTTATTATTATTATTATTATTATTATCATCTAGTAATTCTGTAACACCACTCTCTTCCCAGAGAAATCCAAATTAATCTCTGCAATTTCTCTCAACAGATTAATCCACTGGTCACTGTAGGGAAACCTCAAATTCAAAGCTAGCATGCTAAAGGAATAAAGGTAGCGTGCTAAATAATTCAAAGCTAGCATTGCTGGAAGCTAAAAATCTTTTCTTCTAGAACAAATTTACAGTAACCACTCCCCCATGTCCTGGAATGCAGATAATTTCCTAAGTTTTTTTGCAGAACAATCTCCCAAATTTACTTTCAGTGATCCTGAAAGGGTAGAGAAGACTTCATAGCTTGACTTTCCCAGCCAAAACCCACTGTAGTTCATACCTTTCTCTATAACCAAATAGGATGCTTGCATTCCTGCTTGCTGGTATTCCCCCACTTCAGTGTCTAAAAGCCACCAGCCAGGTCTCTGTGGTTTCATTTCAATTGTTCTAAATGAGCCTTGAAAAAAGGAAATTAAATGTATCAGAAACATTGTCATGACAAGGCTGATATCAGTGAGGCTGAATTTTAAACCGAAGACCTTCCTATGACCTAATCCAGAAAATTTAAATACACATTGCAGCAAGAGCAGTAACTTCCACCATCTCAGTGGTTTTTTTTCTTAGCAAGCTAGTTCTAGTTGGAGACTGAGATTGGAATCAAGTAGTCAGATCAGAACCCAGCCTTTGCTGATGGTGCAAAGTACAAAACCTTGGCTGCCTGTATGTAACAACAGATATCTGCACATTAACTACAGTGCTGAACAGTGTAGTGAACAGTGTCTATTACATAATGCAGGGATGTTAAGTCTGTGGTGCTGGTTATGATTTTTACTCCTGCTCTGCCAGTGTGTTGTTCCAGTAATAAAAAGGATGGATGTAAAGAAGCCAAAAGTAGAAGTGGGAAAATCAGAAGTATGGGCCCTCCCCTCACTTTCTGCATGCCCCAGGAGTGCCCAGGATTAAGCAGGAAGCAGATATGGTTTCAGTTGCTTGATGCACTTTTTAGAAAGCCCAGGACATGTTCTCATGGCTTTTCTTAAATTCCTAGTTACTGCAGACAATTCTTCATGTAATTCCAGCTAATTCTGGTTCCCATTTAAATTCCATAAAAACACATAGATTTCACAGTGAAAAACACTACTTTAAAAATAATTTAATAAAATAGTGAATAAACTACCCCTAATGTTCACTAAAACTCCTAATATTCCAAGCCAGTCCCATTATTTTGATCTCCTTGTTGTCTTTTTTTTTTCTTGGACTCTTGTAGCTGGCAATACAGGCTTCATAAATGATGAAGCACTGTGATGTGTGCAAAGGACTTAATCCTGTATTCTAATGAATACTTATAGCCTATTTCTCCCTGGAGAGAGAATAAGAATTCTCCTAGGGGTCACAGTTGTTCTTTCTGTTCTGTATCACCTACCTGGACATTAAAACCCCCAAACTCTCACCATATGGAGTCCTTTAAATTGGTATGCTAATGACAGACTGCAGAGGTCACCCTTAGAACTTACTCTGCTCTGATGCTTACCTGGGAGAAGAGTGTATGTACCAAGCTGATGCTCTGGCTTTCCTTGTTCTATGAAAGTCTGTCCATGAAAATGAACAACATGAATGTCTTTTGGCCCACCCATATTCAGCAAGTGCCATCGGACTGTTTCACCTTCATACATCCTCAAGCCTTGCAAATTGTAGGTAATCCCATTAATGGCTAAAAAAAGAGATTGTTAGTCAGAAAAACTGCTCACAAAACTGGTCTCAAAGTGCTACAAAGCAATTATTGAAATCAGCAATATCTTTAATGAAGTAATGTGCTTGGGAAAAACATAATTTTTTCCAATTTCAAGTGCAACACACTTCATGGTCTATGTACATCAATTCAGAAAATCCAGGGACCTCAGCAGAAGATTTGAGCACAGCTTGGTAGCAACACATGGCAGCCAGGAGAACTAAAAGATTTAAATGTCAGATTTCATATCAGGGAATTAAATATTTGGGAATAGCAGGCCCAAAAGAAAGGACAGCCATCCAAAACTCTTTCTGCAGCTCCCATTTCCGCAGGCACACAGTCACAATTGACATACCTCTATATGCACAGAGAGGTGTATGAAGGGCTGTTCTACAACTGCTTCAAATTCCTCAACAGAACTACCTGATTTGTCAAATTATTAAAATATCTTTAAATTTCTTGTAAGAAGTTGTCAGGGTACTGGTTTCTTACTGCAAAGAAGACTGTTTTGTTTCTTTTTTCTTTTAATATGGGGGGGAATACATATGCGAATGCTAGAGCGAAGTTTTCTGTTGAAAGTTCCAGTCAAATATGTCATTTCTTCATTTTAATACCAAATTTCCCATCAATGCTAATTTTTACATGTAAACCCATGACTATTATGGGTACAGTGGATAACAACAAAAAAATTCACATAACTAATGTGTGGGATTTATGCACATTGAAAAGGACTGTGAGCTATTTCCCCTGACATCTTTCCCTCTACCCCAATAAACTGCATATTTGGCAAAATGAAATAAGTACCATAGAATTTGTGGCATTGCTGCATTTCTTGTGTCTTCTCATTACAAGGCCTTCCAGAATGTTTGTCGAAGTACCAGCTTTTCTCTTCATCAAAGACCATGAAAAGCAAGAAAAAGTCTCGGGTGTATGTCCTGCTGCTGTTTGATTTGCTGAAGGCTCCTTTTTCACAGATCAGTATTGGCCCAATCAAACCAGACTGAATGTCTTTCTCCTAGAAGGTAATAAACTCATATTTGAGGTAAAAGTAGATTTCCCAAAAGATGTTAAAAAAACCCCATAGCATTCTGCAGGAATGCCTCAGCCCCTAAAAATCTAAAGCAGGTCCTAGAATTACTGCTCCCTTCTATCTTTACTCTCCCCTGTTCAGTCTACCAGAGTTGCCCAGCTCAAATTCTTCCATACCTTATGTCCTGCTTTAACTGAGTGCAAGAGATTAAATGTCAGGTGGGAACACCAAGCCCAAAAGAAAGCACAGCTATAAAAAACATCTTCTGCAGCTTGCACTTCTGCAGCCATGCATTATTTGGAGATATTCAAAATCCAGCTGAACATTGGTCCTGGACAAACTAGTCCAGCCAACCCTGCTTGAGTTGCAGTGGTGCACTGGATGGTCTCTAGTGATGCCTTCCAACACAAGTGTTTCTATGATTCTGTAATCAACCCCAGCAACACCACCACTTCTATTTTCATTCCCTTACCAGGTTTAAATCAGAGTAGTAGATCCAGGACCTACAAGCTGCTCCTGACTGCACAGGGCCTGACCGCCTGTTTGCATACCATACATATATGTAGCTGTCATTTGGCTGAACTTCATCTTCCTTAAACCAAGCAGAAGATTCATCATCATAAACGCTTCCCTCTGAGGACTTTTCATAGAAGACTCCATGGGCATGGAGGGAATATGGTCTGGATGCTAGATTCCTAAAATGAACCTAAAAAACACAAAATAGATTCTGTTCAGCAAACTCAGGCCTAAACCAAAGTCCCCACACACTACATTCCCATGAGCTCAAACCAAGATTTGCATAAAGATTACAGGCTACATTGTTCATGGAAAAGCCAGCAGAGAGAGCTTTTGGCATCTCCACCATGCAGAGTCTCCACCTTTGATGCAGGTAGTTAATGAAAAATCAGAAAGCACGAGTCTAGCTCCCTGTCTTCCACCAGGTCGAGGCTCCCAGGACATTTACTGCTGCCCCTCATACCTGGAGATGCTTACTTACTGCCAGCAGGGAAATGGGGAGTTTCTACCTCTAATGCTTTGCTGCAGTCGTTACAATACAGTAACTCTGGACCTCTGTATGTATCATTCTTGCTGAAATCAGTGCTTCCCACTTGTCCCAGAGAAACACTTGTCCCAGAGAAACAGATAGTGGGATTATATTATTTACCTCTTCTGAGAGAACTACACTCCCAAGCTACAAAATCTTTTTCTTCTCTTACTCATGATTTAAACATAGCTTGGTGAGTTCCTGTTGCACACCATTCCTACTGAAATAAGCAGAAAGCACTGAGATCTACTCTCCCTACCTAAGTCCATCCCTGTGTGTTGGAAGAGTAGATGAAGAAGGATAAGAGAAGGGAAATTTTAGAGCAGTGTGCTTCCTAATGCAAATATACCACAGTATCACCAGGGATATGGTTCCTCTTCATCCTTGTTGATAGTTCTAATAAAATCCCACACATTTACACAGCAAACCTTTTTAGAGGATATATTTTCCCAAAAAGCATATATTAATTTTGAACACTAATGTAGTAGTGTTAGTATGTACTAATTTTTGAGTTTAGAAAACTCATTTTTCATTAGCATTAAACCTAAATCTTATTTTGCAGTAGACCAATGAGCGAGTATCTAATGCCGGGAAATATAAGAAAGAAAAACAGAATTTAATTTTTGCTGTGGTCAGGAGAGAAAAAAGATGTGTTTTAAAGAAACACATCACAGTGCTTACATGCCTAAAATGCAACTTCTAGCTTTGAAAACTGTTTCCCCTTCATCATCTTTTCAAAATCTGTGGTATTTTTAGATCCATTCTGTCACACTCCAATGTAATGTAATCATTGTAATGTTACATTACATTGTAATGTAAAGATCAATCACACACAATCAAAACATTGACCTACTAGGATAACATCGTCCACTTCAGCCCGAATAACTGGTCCCAGGATGCCAAGATGTTCTGTATATTCATCTTCATCCTGAAGAGTTGAAAAGGTACTGTCTGTATAGCTCTGGAAAATCACCTTACGTCTGCTGCCATCTTTACAGGTTTTGTCATTCCTCGTTGCACTGAAAGGAAAACCCCAATTAAAATCCTACACAGTGAATCAGAAATAATAGCTTTGATGAATCATGAGAACTCATACAGCAGAAACATTTTAGAATTCTGTGAATATAAAAAATAAACACTCAAATGGCTTCAAACTGTGTCAGGGAAGCTTCAGATTGGATATTAGCAAAAATTTCTTTACCGAAAGGGCTGCCCAGGGAAGTGGTTGAGTCTTGGTCCCTGGAATTGTTTAGAAGATATGTGGATGTGGTTCTGAGGGACATGGTTTAGTGGTGAACCTGGCAGTGCTGGGTTAAAGGTTGGACTCGATGGTCTTAAAGGTGTTTTCCAACCTTCTGTGAATCTACAAAATGAGTGTCAGATGATTCTGAAAATCATGTTTTGCAATGTTTAAGCAATTCAAGTTCTACAGCTGGATAAGAGATCCCTCAACCATTTGGTCAACTATCACTGAAAAACTCCAACAAGTCTCTCAAAACCCATCTGAATTCTATTCTCCTTTTTTTCTTAGCCTTAATAATCTGAATTGGAGCTTGGCTGAGTGTAGTGAGCCTGTCACCTACACCCCACTGTGTCACAGATCTTTACATCTGATAATACCTGCATTTTGCATCACAGAGCTGGTGTGGTAAAACAAGCTTTTGGACATTCAAACTGTTGTTCAGATCTTAAATAGAAGTACTGGAATGCTATTATAATTATCTACAAATCTTGCTTTATTATCAATTCTGCAAAACCCAGAAATTTAATGTAAGTTACATAGGAGAAAGGGGGGGTTTTAGCTCTTCAACACACTGAGACAGGATATGCCATGGGGTCTGTTAAATTCACAGAACAATGCAGCTCACACCAGCTCAGGATGAACGTCTCTGGAGAGACCTGTATAGAGGTCTAAGCATAAAAAAATTATTGATTTTCCAAGTGCCCAAAGAAACTGCCTTGTTTCTGCTATTTTTGCAAGTGCCATTTATATGGATTGAGACGAGGCAGGAGTAAACCTGAAGAATACTGAAAAAGTTTTATTTTTATTTCCATCAAATGAAATGGAAATTCAGTTTAATAAATAATGTATGTTTGGAGATTCATTTTGCATAATGAAAATTTTCTTGCTCCCGTTTTGGCTGCTTTTGGTAAAAATCCAAAGCTGTGCAAATTTTGGTTCAGCTTTTTGATGTAAAGTGACAAGGAATTCTATGCCTTGTTGGGTGAGCACTGATCCTAACCTGTATCAATTAAGAGAGTGAAGTTTTAATAGAGTGTTTCTCTTAGTATATTCTCACATACTCTTTGCTGTGGCACAGTAGACAGTCTTCCCTGTCAAAATGTAAGAAAATCCCTCAACATTAGGATTTGTGATCCAGTCACCTGATTTCTCTAAACAGCAGGAGCAACAATAATACTTTATGCAGCTTTGTTTTTACTCTTAATATAAGGCAGTCACCAGTGTGGTTAAACACTTTGCAGCTTTCATATGCTTTTCAATACTGCAGCCTTGTGAAGTTGGAAAGTGCTGTTGTCCCATTTCCAACAGCACTAGTTTCTAGTGCTAGAAACTGATTTAATCTGCCTATAAGCACATCCCATTCTAGGTTCCATCAGTTAGTCCATTAAATTCCTGGAAAGACTTTGCACAAGGAGGTCTCTGTCCTGTGTACCAAGAACTGAACCACAAAGTAAAATAGGTCATTCATGTATAACAAAATAAGCTGCAAGATTCCCTCTTGACCTCTTACAGTGAGTTTCCTAACTGATGTATTAAAGACTGTTTCTAGTGAGTCTAGAAAAGGGGGTTAAAGAAAAAAAAAAACCCAAAAGAGTTCTTAGCTGTGTTGTCCTTGATTATAGTAACCTCACTCTGACATTTCTAAGGGGTGTGAGTCTCCCCTGAAAAATTCTTACGGTTCTGCCACTGAAATGTCAGAAATCAGATGGCACATTACAGATGCTTTTAAGTTTATCAGCATGTGAATCAACATTCTGCAAGGAGGTTTCAGGGCGGTGTGCCAAATGAAAGCAAACGATTTAGGCAAACCTTTTCTTATATCCTGCATAGTTCCAGCAGACCTCTTTGGCTGCGATGTAATATCTCCTCTCATTGCCTCTGCTGCGCAGGTAGTGCTCAGCAATGTCATCAGGGTTCCGCTGCCTGCTGATGTTCACCTTGGGGTCTGTCGTGTAGGGGTCATCAAAGCTCACATAGTAGTACTCGTATTCCCCAGCCGAGCTTTCGTCGGTGTAGGACTCTCCTGTCACATACTCGTAGTCTCCATCTGCTCGGGGAAGCCCGATTGTGATGGATGGCCTGAACTGCCGCGGGGTGAGGGTGTCACCTGGCGCCTCTCCGTGCCTGGCTCTGCTTGGATCCACCCTCTGGCTGACCCCACTGCCTGCCTCGGTGCCGTCCGTGCAACACGGCACCGCAGTGTGGTTGGTCCCACCCGGAAACAGCGCACGGCCAAACCCTGCCGTGGAATTGCCAGGCTTTTTGGGGTTTCTACTCCTTGGGCTCAGCAAGTAGGTAATTTTTGCGTCTTCCTTCTTTCTCCTTCGGATCTTGATGAAGGTTCCAGACGAAGTCAAGGTGTCATTGTTGTTTCCCTCCTTTCCTTTCTGAGTTGGGTGCATGGGGCTTCCTTTCTGGTTTTCCCCCATCAGATGTGAGAACCTTTGATACTTCTTCATATCCTCCTTATTTATGGATGCTGTACCATTTCTGCCATAATGATTTAACTTACCACCAGCAGATTTATCAAAGCTTGCCTCTAATCCCAGATTCATCTTTGTAGACACCAAATTCCATTCCTCACTAGTCATTTTAGATGAGTATTTCCCAGTCCCGGGCAATGATGCTTCTAGTAAGTTCTTCACTACAGCAGGGCTGGAATTAGGGCTTGTATTGTCTAACATATATTCTGAAGAAAAAACATCTGCTGGTTCATCTTTGGATATCCTGGGTTCAGAAAGGCTGGATGCATTAGACCCACCTCCTACTATGAGGTCCAAACCCAGCGTCAAGTTAACCGTGTGCACAGCATTTTCCATCTTCTTTCCTTCCTCTTCCAGATCATCATCATATTCATTTGGCAGTTGGCCAGTTCCCACCATGGCTTCATTGGATGTGTTCTCTGTATGATGCACAGAATGAGGTGCATCAGTCTTGTCAGAAAATGAGACATTTTTATTTCGGACATGATTTAGGAGCGCATTCATCTTTTGGACAGAGTAAAACTTAATGGCCAGTGAGCTTCGCCTTTTCCTTTCCTTGTTAGTGGTATAATTTCCTTTTCCTGTCCTTTGCTCTTGATGTTTTTCTGGAAAAGGTTTACTGTCCTTCCCACCAGTTGGAAGCTCTTCTGCAACATCTGCAACATCTGCAACAAAGGCAAGCAATGGGCCTTCCCCATTGCTCAGCAAGTGTTCACCTGCAGACATGTTACTGTGAGCTATTTCATAGTTGCTTTGGCTTCTATTCTCAAATACCAAGTCAGCTTCTCCATCACTTGCAGTAGCTAAAAATAAATCCTCTTCTGCTGTGACTGGTGTGTGATTTGACTGGAATGTTTCAGCCTTGACTGGGGGAAGAGGAGTGATATGAGTTTCTAAGAACTTAGAGTTGCTTGTTGTTCCACTGCTATTTATAGCTGTCAGACCTGAGCCAGCTGCCACCTCAGAACTCGTGGCATCAGTGTCTTCATACTGCTCCCAGGCCAGTGCTGTAAGATTTTGTTTTTCTTCATCACCTGCTGCCTTTCTTGAGCCTCGGATGGAGTAAAAAGAAGCCAGGTAATCCTGATAATCCGATTCCTCCTTGTTTTCCTCGTTTTCTTGCACAACTTCCTCAGCTGAGGTGGTAACAGCCTTTCTTTCAGTCTTGGTGGGACTTAAAGCCACGACACCAAATGTTTCATCTTCCTCATAGTCACATTTAGCATCCCTGAATCTCAGCCTCATGCCGTAACTCATTTCTGGGGTGCCCCAGGATGCCAAAAGCCAAGTACCTGCAATTGAAATAAAAGTGTTATGAGAGTGGACACTGTCTACCATGTAAGTGGCCAAGGCAAGTAGTTGGGGTTGCTTCTACAGCACCTGCTATAGCAGACTGCTAATCTTTATCTGGGATATTCATGAGCTCTCAGTGCAATGGAAAATAATTATTAAAAGTAGACAAGAGCACATATAAATATATCTAGGAGATGGAACTCTTTTCCATAGATTAAGCTGTAACTAGAACCTGAATCCAAAAATAACCCATGAAAGAAATGGATATGAAAAAGAAAGAACCAAATTAAAGGATCCTATGTTTAGATCTGGATGTAGGTGTGAGACCTCTCAAGATAAAGTTTCAATTTTATCCTGTCCTTACTGGTGCATGCACTGCTAGATAAATAGAACATTCAGAGCAGAGCAAATCTATTCTGAGGCAATGTTGGCAAACATCTGACAAACACAGTATTTTAAAAGCTTTTGAATGAATAATGGATGATCTTTAATAAGAATAAAGCAATTTGGATTTCCAATCTGACACAAGCTATTAAGCTGCCAATATGAGGCATCTCAGATTAATTTAAAGGTTTTAATAATTCCTCCAAAACTTCGTCACAAGGGAATTTCTCTATTGGAAACTAGAATCTTCAGAAAAGAAAATAAAATCTGTTTCCCTAAACAACATCAAATCAAGTTCTTTGCTTGTTACACCTTGCTTTTGGAACTAGCAGAAATTACAGAATAGACAGAACTAACACCCTGAGGAAAGGGCTTTTTAATTAAAAAGGTCACATACAATTCTTCCTGTATTTATCAGCTTGAAGTGACCTGCACAGCTTTCCTGATTTCTAACAACAGCAAATTTATCAAAGAAAACTGGCCCTAGATGGAAAGAATAGATTGCATACCAAAATCAAGAAAAAATACTTTATTACTGGGGAGGTTTCCATAGTCTAATGGAGTTTTAATGATTTCCTAGTCTTGAGCAATACAAGCCACTTAAACATTTTTAAGTTATAAGGTCTTGATGCTGTGCAATACCTAAAATATATATTTTTTAAAAAAGATATTTTAAATGGGATAAGGATACTTAAACCTTGAGGGATTTTAGAATGATCACTCAAAGTGCACAGACTTCAATGACAAAGAATATGCCCTTTTGCAAATAATGCCTTAAATGTGGACTACATGGGTTCTGACGCTCCCTCTTCCAAGATATGGTGACAATTCTGGCTGGACACTGAGATGCATCCCACAGAGCAGTGACCCCGTTCAGGCAGTCAGAGTTCACTGCTGCTGAATGACCACAAGCCTAAGGTCAGGTGTAGCCATTTTGCCCAGTAATGACCAGGACAATTTGACAGTTTCAGCCCATTTTAGACTGCTCAGAACAGACAAGGATGTGGCAAACCTGGAAATTATACAATGGAGTTGATACTGGTTTCCAAGAATCTTGCATTAAAATTATCATTACTAACCCCAGTATTAATTGTGAAGCAAAAAAAAAAAAAAACCAAATTACAAGACGACCAACAAAAAGAGCCTCAGTACAGCATACAGTTATGCTAAGCTGGTGTAGCCAGCAAGACTCTATGCACATCACTTGCACTGGGGAATGAGTCAACGTTTTCTAGCACTGTGTTTATCAGAAGAGTTTTCTCTCCTATTTAGATAAGTCCTTATGGAGATTAAATAATGTCCTAGAAGAGCTGTCAAACACTACAGTTCCACCACTTACCACCATTGTCCATTTCCACTGTGACTGATTCTCCGCTCATTGGGAAAAGGTTCAATGTATCCTCATATTTCCCTTGATACAGAAAAGCATGTCCAGCAAGGCGAACAGAGACAATCTCATCATGAGTGCCAACACTGGAAAAGTGCCACTGAACCACAGTATCTCGGCAAAATCCAAGGATTTCACTGCTGTCAGACACGTAGCCATTTATTGCTAAACGGAAAGCAAAGTAAAAGCTGTTTCAGTATGTTTATTTTAAAACTGTTCTTTGATGTCAGTGCATGTTTGCATGAGTGCATGAGTCAGACTCATGTTTGCTCTGGAAAGAGACAGGCACAGGGCTGCAAACATGGTAATTTCCATCTCTGAAAATATTATCTCTAAGGCAGCAGGGTGCTGCATCAAAATTTAGTTAACCCTTGTCTTTGCTTCAGGGTTCAGAGCCAGCCTAGCTACTAGTGGCAAGGTGTGGGTAGGCCTTTTCTCCCTGGCAGCTAGCAATAAAAGAAGGGGAAATGGCCTCAAGCTGTACCAGGGGAGGTTCAGATTGGATATTAGGAAAAATTTCTTCACTGAGTGTATAACCATTGGAACAGGCTCCCAAAGGAAGCGGCAGAGTCATCATCCCTGGAAGCGTCCAAAAAACAAGCAAACGTGGCACTCTGCAATATGTTTTAGTGGGCATGCTGGCATCAGGTGAGAGGTTGGACTTGATCTTGCAGGCCTTTTCCAACCTTTCTTAATTCTGTGATATTTCCTATTCTGTCCAGTGCCACCTGGCATGGTTAGAAGTCCACAGACTCTCTGGAGGATTCCCCAATGTACTTCTGAAAACAAGCAATCTCTGAATGCTCAGGTTCATATAAGCATTCCTATTATTCATTCAGTATCCCACTCACTGTGCATTATATTCGAGTTATAGAACTTGGGATCATCCCTTTTAACAGTGGCTGGGTTGCTGCAGTACTCCTTGATGTTATCCTCTAGGTACCAGCTCTTATTTTCATCGAACACAGCAAACACTGCCTGCTGCTCCTCATCTGCCTTTTTCTGAAAGACAATCACCACAGCAGTTACATTATATCAGCAGACACACATATTATGAACTCAGTCCTACAATCTTTTCCTTACTATGTAAGCAACATAAGCTTCACCAGAGTCCTGGTAAGCGTGATCCAAAGGCTGAGGGGAAGGGAGTAGAGGCTCCAGACTTCAATCCTACTACTGCAATCAACCTGCAGTGGAACACTGAGCAAGCCTCTAGCACTGCTGATACACAGTTTATGGTTTATGACTGGGCTCTCTGTAACAGAACCAGGCTTCTGGTGTGAACCTGACAAAGCTTCTGACATTTTTTTCTCTCAAGTGATGCTTAAGTCTTTGCCAAGCAAGATTTCAATAACCGGTAAAGGGAAGCCCTCTCCCAGAACTCTCCCATGCTGTTTTGGTTGTTCTAGATTCACTGTGCCTGAGATTGTCCGATGCTGTGGAGTTGTCTCTGTTACAGAAAGAAACCAGGTCAGACCTGAATATGTTCAGAGTATGAAAATACAATAGCAGTGGGAAAATTTATTATCAAGTCTAAAAATAGACTTTCAAGTCAGGCTGACCTTTTGTTGACCTTTCTTAGCTCTTGCTAAGAAACATAGAACATAATTCCTTTACTGCTGTGGACAGTTAGAGGACTGTTTCTTCACAAGCCTATTGGTTTAACTGCTCTCTACAGAAAAGTTCTCTGAGGGAAGTAAAACTAAATTCAGTGTAGACCAAATAGCAGCATTTGAGCAAAATCTGCCCAGACAAGTTACCTGCACACCCTTTTGTGTCAGTGCTTCACTTTTACAAATCAGAAGTGGGCCAATCAGTCCAGAGGCTATATCTCTCTCAATATTTACAGCACTGTGATACAGCCTTGTAATACATTGTGCATCCTGTGCAGTGGGTTGGTCTGTTTTAGCAATTTTCCACTCATAAGTGTACGTCTTCCCTGGTTCAACTCCTCTACTCTGGGTGCCATTGCCTAAGGGAAAACAAGAACAGTAATGATACAAACTCAGAGCCAGATCTTAATATCAAGCTGCACCTTCTAATGGCATTGGTGTAGTTTGGCCATTAAAAGCTACCTTGAGATAACTGAAATTCAGCAAGAACTTTTGTCTCTCTGAAGTCACAAACAAGAACAGAAAACTAATACAACAAATAGAGGGTATTTGTCTCTGCTTTGCAGATAATACCTTGGTTTCTCTATAAGGCAACACAACAGGTAAGCAGAGGCAGAGCACAGAACTGAGGTCTCCCAGTCATGCACATTCCCAGCCACAGCACCTCCTTCAAAGCAACAAAACCATCCATAGCACTTAGTGATATGCAAAAATATATTTCACAATTTTTTTACTTGTGGGATCCAGAGGATAATCAGCTCCTTCTGCATTCTTTGCAAGTGTCACTCCATGGAAATAAATGCTGTAGGGTCGACTGGCCTTATTTTTGAATACAATCTACATTGATAGGTAAATGAAAAAAAGAATTAGGATTCAACAAATCCTTGTCTGAATACATAATGAAGTTACCACTACAGTAGAATTTGCCTGGGTTTAGCCCAGAAACTGCCAGAAAGGCAAAAGGGTGTCTTAAATATTGTTTGATATATAAACCCAAAGAATAAATGCTGTTACCATTCTGCTGGACTTTACAGACCCCACCGAGTGAAGGTCAGCTGCTTACACCTGGGCTCTGGAAGGTCTAAAAAGAACACTTGTTCTTCTAGCTACTAGGCACACACTGTCTCTGGAAATATGAAGTTACTGTCTGAAGTTCTTAAAAACCTTCAATATGGGAGAAAATAAATTTAAAATCAAAGCTTGTCCCAGATTCTAAGACCCAGAGGGGATATGTAAGAAAAAGGCAAAATTTCCTGCCTATTCTTGACAAAATCAGGATTAAAAAAAAAAAAAGAGAGAGAAAGGGAAAAGAAAAAAAGGAACTTGCTAAGCTCAAATTCAGAGCCACAGAGTCATGGTGGAAATAATAGAAGTTAAAGGTCATGGAACTTTGTGATGCATCATTAAATGACAACAGTAAGACAAGTGGATGTTGCAGCAACACAAGCTTGTAATGCAAATATTTTGTAGTTTCATGGTATAACCTCATGAAATAATACTTGATTATGGAAACTGAGTACCTTTGTCTAAAACAGCTGGAAAAAATATCAGCATAAGAAACAAGAGGCTCATGTAGTTCAGCCTCACATACAAATCCCCTCAGAAGTCCACCCAGGTGTACGTTTTTTTTCCCATTTTGGACCAGTGTAAACATATATTTTACAGAGTGTGACTGAAGCATGTTTATGTTGTGAAATAAAGCACAATCATGGAAACTATAGAAAGAACACTGCAAAATGCAAGGTAAACACTGTTACTTGTGATCATACCTTTTAACAGGGCCAATATTTAGAACATTAGCTATATTATTTGAAAGACAACAAAAATCAAACTAGTTCCTTTGTATCTCTGCCTCAATGAAAAACATGCTATAGTAGAAATAATGTCTGTATTTATGTTACTTACTTTGACTTTATCATTGATTTGAGCTCTGATAATAGGGCCCAAGATTCCAGTTTCCTTGGGACGAGGATTTTCCAGACGTTTAGTGAAGCTGGCATCAGTATATTGCCTAAAAATAGCCTTTTTATACCTTTTACCTATGAGATTGGAGAAGTTGTCCAAGTGTTGTGATTTATAGTGTCTTAAAAATGAAGGAAAAGAAAAATGATCAACAAAACTTGAATAGTAGCATCTGTTAAAATACAAAATTAGTGTTCAAGCAACTGGTAGAAATCTCACTCCTTGAAAAAGAATCCAAACCCTAAACTAACCTAATGCTTTTCACCCCAAATTCTAACCTAAATTAGGTAAGAAGAATCTTGCACCATTACTTGTGTTTTGGTATTACATATGAGCAATTAATATCCAAGTTTACATTTAATTTAACAGTGTACATACAAGTATGAAACAAACTGAAGCAACAGGTACACTTTCAAGGTAAGATAGAAATCACCATTCTCCTTTTTCAAAGGCCTAGTTGAGCATGAAGGAAAAAACCCCAATCTGCTCACAGTAGCACAGCCTCCAGGAGAAATAGGAACATAATCTCAATCCCAGTCAGGCACCACACAGTAAGTAGTGTTACACTGAGGTTTCAAACATTAAAATTGTTAAAGCTGAGAGAAAAACTAGAGTGAACACTTTGAATTTACACAGGGCAACATGTTTACTGTCACTCACACTTCAAAAAAGGTTACTGAAAAGGGATAAACTCCGCAGTTTTGAACAAAGGAGGAAAAATCAGAGCACTGAGGTGGTTAAGTAAGGCAGTGTTATGGGCAGGAAAGATATAAAACTTTGTTCTGTGCAGTTCAAGAGCACATAAGGGCAGCAAATAATGCCAAAGGAGGAGGAGTTGTGCAAAAACTGTATTTCTAAGGAGGTATATGAAACCAGAACCCTTACAGAATAAGGAATTTGTTTTGTTATGCTTAAATCCTGAAAGATTCTTATGAATATCAGCTTGTAAAGGCTCGTAAAGGCACAAATAGCACTGGGGAACTGACAGATGGCAAATTTAACCCCACAGTGCACTGATAGCACTGTATACCATGACATCATGTATGTTACAGACTTCCTTCTATTTGTCTTAAGTTGAGCAAAATAGCCCAATATGCTTATTTATTATGACTTGCACTGCATCTACCTTGGTACCATGCAGAGGTCATTTATAGAGAGCTCTTTCTCTTGTTCCCTAAACACTTTATTGTACTGAACTTTTAAAAACTTTTCATCTCCAGAAATATTCCCTCCCTCCCTTTCTCTTCCTCTTAAGGAATACTTATTTCAGCAGAATTGATGCTGAAAAGTATTTCAGAAAACAAGCTTGTACACTACTTTGGACAATTCCTCAGTCATCTTGTTATTTTGGGCTCCCTGTGAGAGGCAAAGGAATGTGTCCACTGTTGGGCTTCTCAGCAAAGAAAGTCACTGACACTGGTGAGAGTCCAGTGAAGGGCCACCATGGTGACCACAGAGCCAGAGCACTTGGCATAGAAGTAAGATTCCAGTTTCTTCAGTCATGCAAAGACATAGCTAAGGGAGCATCTTACGTTTAACCTCAACTATCAAAAATATTATAGAGAAAGCAGGACCACATGCTTCTCAAAGCTGCATGGGGAACAGATGAGACACAACGAACACGAGGTGCAACATGAGGAAGAACGTTTAGATATAAGGAAAAACTTTCTCACAGTGAAGTTGCGAAGGTGCCAAGAGAAGCTGAGGGGTCCCTGTACTTGGAAAAAATAAAAATGCAACCACATAAGGTCCAGTGCAACTGGATCCAACTTTGCTGTT
The DNA here is from genome assembly GCA_013399835.1 of Leptocoma aspasia. Classification (NCBI taxonomy): domain Eukaryota; kingdom Metazoa; phylum Chordata; class Aves; order Passeriformes; family Nectariniidae; genus Leptocoma; species Leptocoma aspasia. Next base: position 170,683 of record VXAX01007538.1, on the reverse strand, counting down.
GGATACCAAGTTCTTTCCAAACACAATTATCCTGTGATTTCATGTTAACATTCCCTATTATACTGACAAACTATTATTTTACCTGTCAAGGGTGTCTGGAATACTTGGAGCATAATCCCAGGTAACTTCTTCTGCAGCAATGAAATAGTCCCAGGTTTTGACCATAAGACGTTCTCTATAGGAGAGACGACTCTTCTTCACCTCTTTGTCCCCACAGTCCTTTACAGTGAGGTAACCATGCATTCCAGCTATTTGAGAGGAAACAGGACCATAGTGATTTCCCATCTGAAGAACTCTTACCACTTCAGCTGTTTTTATACCCCCAAAAGATATCTCCAGATCTTATAAGAGAGATATTTTTCTCATTCCTTAAAACAGAATTCTGATAATTGCTGAAAGATACCACTTCCAAATGATGAACAGAAAATATTTTCATCACATTGAAGTACCCTGAGCTGAAAGTACTCAGTCTCTCAGGAAACAGGTGGTTTCTTACTAATTTTATAGTGGTTATCTGAACAGTCCACAGAGACTTAGATGCTGGAGTATTGAATCACTGCTGCTCTGTGATGTGGACACAGCAGTAAAGCTGCAGATAAGAACATCTTTCAGTTCACCATGCACTTCCAACAGAACGCCTGGTTCTTGGTCAGTTTCTTAGTGAAATGACAAAACCAACTGAAACAGATTAACTGTACTGTTGCAAAGCAGTAGAAGCCATTTGGGACATAGAGAAGGACAGCTTTACAGGTGCCTAATAACTAGATGTTTCCTTGCCTTGCAGGTGCTTTTGGACAAGAGAAGATATGAGCCACCTTCCTTCCTCAGTCACTGTCATGTTTACGGTGGTTGAGGCTCCTCCCACCAAGCTCACAGCAGAAACTCGGCGATGTTTTTGCTCCATGGACTGGCCATTGATATGAATGGAGAAGATTTCTGGCTTGGAACTCATTCCTATCATGTGCCAGCTAATGTTGTCATATGCACAAGCTTCTAAATCTGAAAGAGACATGAGATTAGGGTTCACAATACAGGCAAATCATGCAAGTTCCCCATGTACCCTAGGTTTGAAGTGAATCTTCACTGAAAACATTAAAAAAATTGCTGTGATCAATGTTTGCAACAAGAGGAAGTTTCAGAAGTGTGTAAATGGAACAGATACCAAAATCATGTGTCAGTGGAAGAGAGATGTTTAGATCTTTCCTGCAAGTGACAAACCGACTTACAATGAGCTGGCAAAAAAAGGAAAAAAATGGTGCCTTCTTTTGGAAAGCTGACATGTCCTTGCCTGGGGAGTGAGGGGAAAGCAGAGCAGGAAAGGTAAAGAACAAAGCAAGGATCTAAGCTAAAGATTGATGTGGTACCTAGTGACAGTAACAACCCTCTTCAATATTTCCTTTAAAAAATCCCCACTTAAGACAACCTTTTACATTTGTTCAATGGATGGGAGAAAGATATGAACGTTTCTTCTTAGGAAAACAACAGAAAAGCACTAGCAACAGAATAGCCCCACTACCATCTTCCTAGTCTTCTCACTTAATTGAATCTTTTAATGATAACTGGCTTTCCACTTTCAGGAAGTTTTGCACCCAGTATGTTCCATATGCTGTAGAACCAACAATTCATTTAATCAATCACTCTCTCACCATCAGCTTGTTAAAAAAAATGAGGAACTTATTAAATACTTTTTTTTAAAGTTAGTAATCCTTTTCCTCAAGCAGAAGTTTTCTTAGAAGTAATCTTATTGTTCCTATCAGTAATCTGGCATGACTTCCTTTCAGCAGCAGTTTTCTTCCAGAATTTAGATGCTCACAGACAGCTTCTAAAAAAGGCTGTATCCCATTTCTCCACATTGCCATTCTTGTGCATGAAAAGCAACTAAAGGTAATATTCAGTGTTCATAAATGTTGGTTTCATTTCACATGAGCCATTACAGTACCTGGTAACGTTCCATCAGTATAGCCATTAATTGTATACTTGACTGATGCTGATTTTTGCCAACTCTTGTTTTCATCAAACACACCAAACATCAGTACATATTCCCTGTCAAAATGTTTCTGTGACCCATCCTCATTTAGACTTCCTGTGAAGAGAAACAACAGGTCTTAAGTTGAACCAGAAATAAAGCAGATTTCAGAAGCAGTTGCAATAATGTGTATTTAATGAGCTTGTTTCACCTGTTAGCATGTACTGACTGAGCCTGATAAAAACAAAGCCTTAAGAATGCTCAAAATGTGATTTTTATTTCTGGAAGTACTTTTGGATTAGGTAACCACAAAATCAAAAGTTTGAAGTATTCCAGAGAAGATAAACATCACGCAATGAATTGTCTCAGACGATTTCTGGCAATGTGTTGCAGAGATCATCTTAAAGAAGGGGAGTGTCAAACACCTTCAGTTCACAATCAGGTGCTGCCCTCTCTTTTCAGACTGTGAGGCAAGAAGAACAGTGATGGCAGCGTCACCAGCAGTGTGAACAGCACCTTTTCAAGCACTGAGGTCACCAGCACCTTTAAAAATCTTAAAACCAACCACTCAGCAAACAACATTTACACACAAGAGACTTCAACAGACACTGCTGCACTGGATCAGTTACAAGAAACTGTCCTGGTTGATTTTGTGATACAGATGTAATTTCTGTCAAGAAGTAGAATTCATTCTGGACATGCCACACAGAATTGGTGTGATTTTTACTGATTCTTTCTGTAGATTGCTCATCAAAAACTGCCACTTGCTACTTTCAAAACATAATCTGCTCCCTCTGGATTGCAAGATTGAAAAATTTGCAGACTTGTTGATTATTCTACCTAGGAAAAGAGGCAGTGGAAGAAATTATCTTTAATATAATTTTTTTTATTTATGAGAAGATACAAAGTTCCGGTTTTCTTCACAAAAGAAGCCTCAGATCAACTGAGGAATTTTCTGCTTGCCATGCAAAGAACATTCAGGCAGCGCTTTAACTCAAAAGTCCACTTTTTATAACCTTACTACCTCTTAAATGTGTCAGACCATGGGGAGCTGACTCCAACCAGCAGCCAAACACCCACTTCAATGCCTCCCCATCCCAACAGGACAGGAGAGAGAACAGGAAGAATAAAAATGAGAAAACTCATGGGTCAATAAAGATGGTTCAAAGGTGAAGGAAAGAGGGGAAGACAACAGGCAACACAGAAGAAATCACTCATCATCTCTCACAAGCTGACCGATGCCCAGACAGTTTCTCGAAAACAGTCACCTTGGAAATCAACACCCCTCGTTCTCCCCACACTGTTGCTTCCTCCTCTGCCTCCAGTTTTTATTGCTTATTGATGTTAATGGTAGAAAAATAACCCTTTGGCCAATCCATTTCATCTGTCCAGATGGGTGCCCTCCCAACTTCTTGCCCACCCCCAGCCCACTGTTTGGGGAGGTCTGAGCAGGAAAAAGAGAAAGCTTTGACACTGTGCAAGCACTGTTCAGCAACAGCTCAAATATGGGTGGGTGTATTATCAATGCTAATGAGCCACAAATCCAAAATATAGCACCATATGAGCTGCTGGGAAGAAACTAAACTCCCTGCCAGGCAGACCAAATACAGAGGTACACTGCACATCTACCAGACACAGTGCCCAGTCAAAAATCTGTGTTCAGAAATCTTAAAAATATGCATAGTGAGCTGTTTGTCTGTGTTGTAGCCAGAAATATACACCTGAATTTTCTTGAAGGTAGTGGTCACACCAGTCCATCTCAAATTCATATCCTACTCAAGCCCAGATTGCATGGATTTGAGAAGCCTGAGAAGGAAGTAGTTTGAAAGTATTTGCCCAGATTACCTCAACCTGTACACCATAAAATATGGATATACACAGAAACCCAGAGAAAGAAAATCCAAGAAAATTAGGAAAATAACAAGTCCTAGATAATACTAAAAGCACCAATCATCAAAAAAATTCAGGAGGAACACAATAAATACTAATGCAACTCCTTTGAGGTGATAAGAGTAGGTGTGCTCTGCATTAAAATGGGTATCTATGGGTGAGGAGAGTGTCCTTGTGCAACCCACACTGAACCAGTGTTCTGTTTATTTTCAGGGAAGCTCCAAGGTCCAAGTCCATGCAGTCTACAGTCTACACAAAATTTTTGACTCAAACGAAATCAAAGTAAATAACTCACAGCACGTTCACCACAAGGAGGATATATAATTTGGAAAAACCTTGGATTTAAGGGACCAGTAAGCAGTTTAAGTACTTTACACCGTGGCATGTTGTTTCAGTTGTCCCTCAAACCAAGGATATGTATCTAGCAGCTATTTACAAGTGCTACAAGACACCAGTTATTAGTGGAGATGGAATTCAACGGTTCAGACTGCTAAAATCTAATGTCTGATCACATGCAAAAACAATTTTAAGACTTATAATCTGTTCAAATTTGGCCATATCTTCAAATGACTAGCAAAAGACACACTGCTCTGCAATTTTAAAGCCATGTTACAGAAGAGAGTGTTCCAAGTTCTTGATCAGACAGTCTTCAAAAGACAATGGGTAAAACAATTATTTCCTGCCTTATTCTCTGAAGTGGCTAAAGCATTTTGAATGAAGTTTTAGAAAATATTTATTCTTAGATAGGAAATTTGTGGTCATGCATTTAGCAGTTAAGCAACTGCAAATTCAACCAGTACAGGCAAATGTATCTATATATTAACGTTTTCTGCCCATCCTATAATTATAGGATGGAACTGCATGAAAGCTGGCATTTTAAAAACTTTAACATCTAAAAGAATGATGTTAAAAAACATTTGTTTTACATTGCATGTAAAGATGTAAAAAAGAAAATAATATATCTTCTCTCATTATCATACATTATCATCTTTGTTAGAAAAGAAAATGTATTACCTTACAGTAGTCTTACAGCATTTCATTACCTTTCTTACAGATCAGCAATGCTCCAATCAGACCAGAGTTAAAATCCATTGTCATGTTCTCATGAGAATAGTAAGCATAAGTAAGACAAGGAAGGTCAGCTTCTTTTGGACCAACTTCTTCTGATATATCCCACACATATGTGTAGAGCTGGCCTGGAAGTACAGCATCATCTCGTTTTTCTGCAGGTGATGTTCTGTCATCATACAGGGAGCCTGCCAAGAAAAGAGTCAGTAGGGTGGCATGAAGACAAAGAGCAATTAAAATGCCTGGAATATCTTCCTACAATCAGCTCCAAAAGCTTGGTTTGATCTTGTTTATACGATACTTCAGCTTCAAAGAGATAACTCATGATTCCACTCACACATTTTTGAGAGCAGCATGAGGAGAGTAGCTATTCCACCACTATCCTGTTTCTTACAGATTACAGATTTCCTAGAAGTATCATCACTGCCAAAAGGTTGGGCTCTTCATCAGCCTGACCAGGGTTAGGACGGGATGAAGCTTCAGCTTCTGCTCACTGATGCTCTGCAGAGGAATGCTGCCCAGTCTGTCACCTTTCTAACTGTCTATCAAAAAGCCACTGCATGGGCTGGCACTGTCTTGCTGCCTTAGGCCCTTTGTATACCGCACATCCACATATTGAGGCAGTAATGGCTTCTGTCTGTGCCTGCCATATGCAATAGATCTGCAATATGACAAAGCGGAGACAGAGAATTGAAATCCAAAATGCAAAAGGTACATTAACCAATAAGACAGTCAAACTGAATTGCCCATCACTTCCAATGAGATGTTCTGTTCAACTCCATGAGATGGAGTTGCAAAACTCCTTTTGCAGCCACACAACACACAAAGCCTTGTATGAATTTGTAAACTGCAGGTCAGAGCTCTGGCTCAGCACCCAGGGCAGGGCAATAAGCATGAGCAACCAAACTCACTTCGTGCTGGTACAGATATTTTACTGTCCACTTGGTCATAGTTTATCATCTCTTTTTGCTGGTCTCATGAGGGTGTGGAGCAAAGCACCACAAAGCTGAGCATTAAATGCTGAGTATCAGAACAGCATGATCAGCACTGTTAGGAAACTGTGCTCATGACACTCATATTCCTAGCGTTACACTGGTGAACAAGAAAGGAGCTGACAATGGATGTGAAGGTGTAATCCAGGATCAACAGATATTTGTGTTACACATAGCTTCAAACATTGATCTGGATCCCTGTCAACATTTCATATAATAGTCTACAAGTAAATGAGCAAAACATGGAGTTCCTACAGTATTTACCTTCTTCATTTTTGCTGTAAACTAGGCCTTGAGGATGAATACTGACTGGCTTGTCAGCCATATTTTTAAGGTGAACCACCAAAGTATCTCCCACTTCAGCACGCAGGGTTGGCCCCAGAAGTCCTGTAGTTATTCAAGATAAAGAAAAAGGGAAATATTAATAAAACAGTATGTTCAGTGAAACAAAGACTCTTCTCCCCCTTTAGAAAATATTAGCTCTTGAAGTACAGGTTCCAAAATTAATACAGAGAATGTAATAACACTGCAAAGAAGATATACCCATAAAAAGGCATGGGTAATTAAAGCCTGTAGTGCATATTCTAAAATGTTATAAATTATGTATCTGGTAATTAGCACTCAAAATTCACAGGAAAATAGTAGATTTAGGGGGAAAAAAGTTACTTACAGATACAGAAACTTTATCAAAAGATTCATCTTGAGGTTCATTGAAAATTTCTAGGCATCTTTCACATATAATTTAATTAAAGAGTTTTAGAAGATAAACATTTTATAGTGTAAGAGTTTAGAGGAAGGCATTCAAACACATTACTTTAAGTAGCACTCTGAATGCCAGAAGTCACAGAACAAAGAGATCTTTCAATTCCCAAATGTATTCCAAGTAAATAATCAGTTCCACACTGCAAATTTCTTGAGGCATTTCCTGCAAAAGATTTCAAGAGCTTGTATCCTTACTCCCCATGTTACAAAAATAAGCAATTGAAAAAGCTGCTAAGACAACTTTTGGCTTGTTAGTCTCTTTTTTTGTAAACTATTTTGTATATATTTAGTTTCAGGCCTTATGCTTCTTCACAAGGAATTCATAACATCATTGCTGAGGCTGTGCCACATCTAAATGCATGTGGTAAATCTCATCAGATGCTGAAAACAAAGGGAACAACTTTGTATGGTGCAACTGATTTACAGACAGCCACATCCTCTGAAAGCCCAACCTCTCTATGGCCTTTGGAAGCCTTGTTCTTGAACTGTAGAGACCTCATCCCCTGTGCCTGTTTCGTTTATGTGCAAATAAGTGACACAAAAGTACAAGCTTACTTAGGTTGCCACTGCCTTTAAAATAAGGAACAAATGAAAATACTCAGAGCATTTCATTGCTGTTTACCTGCAAATGTATTTGCTGGTTTTTCTTTTTTAAAATCCACTTCATATTCTCTGTAAGAAATTTTCTTAAATACAGGATCTGAATGTTCCAATCTGAAACCAAAAGAGTTACAAAAAATATTGAAAGGACAAAGATTCTCAGAGATGCCATTGCTGCTTAACGGAAATCTCAAAAAATGAATCTTGGAAATATATTTAATCACTTGCACATTTTGCTGAAGGCAAAGCACACAGTCCAACCCTTTGTAGTGTCTTCCCTTCTCCCTCTCACTCTACTGAATTTATGATGTTCCTGAACCAAATCATGTCATATAGGGCATCCAATATCCATACCTAGAACAGTTCACCACTGATTTTACCAGTGTTTTTCATGGGTCCTTTTGATTCTGGGGTAAAGATGCCTTTGTTTTTTCCAAGACACAGAGGAAGATGTCTCAAACATACTTAGCCTAGAAATCATCTGACAAGACAGTATGAAAGAGACCTGAATTTCCATTTATTCAGCCCTATGTTTGAACTTTAAGACTCACCAGAAGGGTATTACAACAGCATTAACAGCAAGCTCCTGCCACAGGAATGACTCCATGGAGGCAAGCACAAAGCTGCTCTCTGACAACAACTAAGGATGTCACAGCAAGTTAGAAAATGAGAAACACTGCAAAGTACCCTTAGTCTTGTTACATAAACAATCTGGCACCCAGGAGACCACACAATGTTTTCTTAGAAAATATTTAGGCAAGCAGAAGGAAACCAGCAAACGATACTTCTGCAATGGAAATAATGACGAGAAGAGGGCTGAAAGGATAACAGCCCTTCACATTTATTGGTTGATTTACTATAGCATGTATGATGACTGAATCCAACAGTAATTCCACTTGCTCTCTTTGTAATGTGCTTTCAGGCACATTTGACAGTGAGGAGCTGATGGGCTGCTCAAGCATGGGGAGGCTGAGCAGAGAGAACTCACTTCAGTGACATCCAGAATCCATAAGGGGGAGATCTCTTTTGGAAGAGATCTCTTGTAAATTCCTCTGCAACCCTCTCTTCCCAGAGCAGAGTTAGGCAGAAGCAATTGGTGTTTCAATTAATTCCTCCCTCCTTAAAGTCATTGACAAAATTTTGTTTAACTCTTTAAGGGGAAGGATGGGATCCATAACCTTCACTGACAAGAGCTGTCCTAATGTGGCAATGTTTGAGAGAATATGCATGTAAGACTGTAGGGCAGAAGAGGAAATTTATCAGTGGCAACTGTATAGTGAGGAGGAATAAAATACCTAGTGCACTAAGACTTCTAGAATATCACACTATGCAAGCAGTTCTAGTTACATAACTTCTAGGAACTGCAGCAGCAACACTGCAAGGTGCACAGATTCACTTTGTGCTGAAGTGCCTTATAAATAAATAAATAGCACTTGTACATAGTAACAAATCTCTGCAAAGAGAAAACTGTCACTCAGAGAAATAAGGTGTCCTTTTCTAGCCAAATTTAAGGAAATAGTTCAGGAAGAATCCATTTTCCTTTCAGCCTCTCTTCAGTTATTTAGAAATGAAAGCACCAAAGTATCAGATTCTTACACTGCATATAGACATTCAGCTTCTACTGAAACCAGCACAAGTTACATACTCCAATACCTTTGGGATCCAAGCCATTAACTCTTCCTCAGTGAGCATATTTGTGTTGTGAGGTTTTTTGGTTTTCTGTTTTGTTGTTGTTTTTTTTTGTAGTTGGTAGTTTTGTTGGGTTTTGTTTGCTTGTTTGTTTGTTTTGGGTTTTAGTTAAATTTCTGTAAGCTCTATAAAATTCATTAGACCCATCTGGGATGTGACTTGCTCTAAATACTTAGGCAAGGTAACTCAATAGACATTGCATATAAAATACTGCTGGGTTATCTCAGAGAACTTCAGCTGAGCTTTTAGACAGTCTCGAGAGTCTCTACTGCATGAAAACACTCCATCCACAATGGGAATTTAACCAAACAGCAGTTGATGCTTACATTGATGTACCCAGTGCAGAAGAGAATGAAGTTTTAACTACTAAATTCACATATCCAGGTCAATACTTAAATGGCATCTGGCTTCATGGTCCTACCTTTAAATCCTATTTTCTTCTGTCTTGCCAGTTTGACATTATGCTTATACCAGCTCTATTAAACTTTCAAGGGGGTTTTAGAAAGCACAGAAACTTTGTTATAATTAGCTCTTGGGGGAAAAAAAGTTAGAAAGTCAAAATCTGAACTGGAAGTATCTTTTCCATATTATCCTGAAATGCAACATATGTTTAGGAAAAAAAATCACAAAAAAAAGCAAGTCATCCACCTATATACAAATACATATATAAAAAAGCAGCAGTATAAAAAAAACTTTTAATGTAGGAGGACAAGTAAATTTTAATTAATTTTAATGTTTAATTTTTAGTAATTTCCCACCCCAAATTTAAACAGAACTTGAAATTACATCCAAATTCTGTAATCCATAACATTGCACCTGCAGTGTTTATAACCCTAAGGACAGTAGTAGTAATAAAAATAACATATTTTACATTCTTGATTGGTGGATGCAGGTAGGTTGGCCACTGTGCAATGCTATCTGAAAAAAATAAAATCAGATTTTCACTTAATGAAGCAGAGTAATGCTTGATCTTACCACCTTTACTCAGCAGAACTCAGAATGTACATTTCACAAAACTCCTGAACAACTCAGAAACTGTACAGCTAGTTACAAAGTTCATCTGGCTCTGATTTAAGTGAAAGTGATAGCATCAAAACTGGAACATAATTATTCATTCAGCAAATTCTAAAGTCTTAAAGTTTTTGAAATCTTACCAAACCATGGCTCAACTTAACATTGCTCAATACCCATGTACCTAAAATAAATAGATTAAAAAACCCCAAGCAACCAACATTAAGCTATGCAAAAATGACAAAAGCAAGTCCTGGAGCTTATTTAAGAGAAGTGCTCTGAAAAAATAAAAAATAATTCTATCCACTAATGCAGCAAATTTTAAAAAGCTTTTAATATATCACTGGCTCTAGTTCAGATCATGCTGTTTAATGTCAACCAAGTTCCTCTGAAATCAACAGACTGGGCTCCAAAGTCCTCTTGGGCTCTGCAATTCCACAAGAGATGAGAGACAAAAACCAGTTTTCAGTCACAAGGGAGAACTAATTTCATCCTTCTTATGCTGTACTTTGTTACCTGGACTTTTCCTCAGGTTCCAGTTTGTAGGTCCAGCTAGTGGTCTGTGCAGCTATATAGTGCTCCCTGACCTTCACAGCTCCCGCCACATGCTGCTCTGAGTCTGGCCACCAGGAACCAAGCAGAAGCAAGAGGAAAAGCTGCAAGCAGTGCAGTGTCATAGTAGAGACGCCTGTTGATGCTGCTGTGGAAGACAAGGCAGAAAACACTGCTTTTATTGCTGTTGTTGCTTCTAACTTCCCCTCAGAAATGAAATAATTATGATGCAACAGGGTAACATTTGCTATGCTCAGGTCATTGCTCTTCACCTCCGCCTCCCCGTACTGACAGGGATCCAATAGAGATAAAAAACTGTTTAAACTACCTTCCTTCCCCTCCTCCACACACCTCCAGAAAGAGACAAGCACCAAGGAGAAGCAGCTTCAGCCCCACTAGGTGGTTGGGTCACTGTGTACTGAAGCAGCAGGATATCAGAGGCAGAAGATTATTTAGATTACTTCAATTACAGGATGTTTGACTTACGTGGTTAGGAAGAAGGGGGGCATATTTTCTATCTTCCCAGAAAAGAGGAATCCAGCACATGGCTGGCATTGATGGAAATTTCCCAGGTAGATGCTACACCTCCTAAAAAATCATTCTCAGGTTAAAAGCAAAACACTAAAGAACGAGGTACAGGGAGTAGAATTGGGTGCAGAGCTAAAATCTAGTTCAGATCACCATGTACTGCATGCTCATGACAGTGAGGCAGACGCCTTTCCAAGCGTTGCCAGCTTCAGCTTGATTCCCATTACACTCCCAAATACCTCAGGTAATAGGTAACCAGTGGGCTTCTCAGTGGCAGCTACCAGGTCAGACTGGAGACTTTTAATGTAGTCTTGACTAGGGTCTGTTGACATTTATCTAGCAAGAAATGATTAGGAAAATAGCTTTTGGTAAGATAATTACCAATGTCAACTGTATTACCAAAAATGTTTCCCTGTTTTTGCCAGTGCTAAGAAGAAACAACAACTAAATTGTTGATCATGTTTCCCTTACACTCGATTACTAGAAAAAGAAAAAATCCTATCTATTTTTTTTTTGTGGCCAGAAAATAAAAACATTCTTTTCAATAATGCTTTCCTAATATTTTAATGAAAAAATTACCTAAACCCACAAATCAAAATAACTCCACAACTAGACAAAAAGGACATTTCATTTTGGACTACTTCAAAAGAAAACCTGATCAATTCTAGGTTTGATATTTTTTTTAACAGCAGAATGGCCTAACTGGCAGCTTGGTTAATTCTATCCAAACTATATGGTACCATAAGGCCTTGAAAGAAATAGAGAAGATGGCTTAAAAAAAAAAATTGATGAAGAGTAACAGCTAAATGCTCACTACCAAACATCAGGATCATGTGGTGCATAAACCTGAGAACAATCGTGCTCACTTAGCACATGACTACCAACATCACGGTATATTTCTTTAAACAAATCTTCCTGTGGTTCTGTTTAATGAACTAAGTGTTGGTGTTTGAAATTTCCATTATAAGTGGCTTCTAATAATTTTTCTTTTTAATAAAAAGCTAAAACATTGCAGGCTAAAAATTAATACCCAGATTACCAGATTAACACCCCCAGCTTTATGTCTGTGAGTTTGGAGTCATTAAAGCTGACATCAATTGGTTACTTCCATTTTATCCATTTTGAGGAATTTGGGAGCTGCATTTTTAAAGTTTCTTAGTCAACAAATTATGTAGTATCACTCTAAAGGTAAGAATTTATTTCATAAGTGTAGCTGATCATATTGATAGTTTTAAAGATCAGTATCAAACTGCACTAGAGATACTTTCCATTAAGCTACATTGATTACCATTTGTTATCCTTCTTTAATCCTTTAAGAACAAGAAATCCAATACTGGCTGCTTGCTTATTTTCTCCTCACATTTTAAGTATCAATGTAAAATTGACCTGCCTGAAATCATCTGCATCAGCTTTAGTTTTATTTATTTTTTCTTCTTTTATTTAAGCTATTCCATCACATTGTATCCTCTAGGCTTTATGAAGTTTCAGTGCTCTGAAAATCACTATTAGTAATCCAGCGATGATGTTCCCTTCCACCTGATCATTAATTTCTAATATCTGCAATTATATCCTGATGTTGTGAAAGTCTAATACATACATATATATTTTTTTTAATTAACATCGGTTGCCCGCAAGCTATTACTGTTAGTCCATGACAAGTGACTACAGAATACATTCTTTCAGGCTGGAGTCTTCCAAGACATTGCAACTTTATTGGCTATTCATATATTTAGCTGTGATCTTTTTTTCTACTTCACAACACTGCACATGCTGCGAACTTCTTATTTTATCTTCACTGCTTACCAACACGTTCAAGTGTAAATTACAAGTCAACAACATGAAAAAATCACGTGGTCAAAAGCCATGCACAGAGGAATGTGGGTCCAGTGCAGGCTGGCAAGACAATCTTTTACAGCACAATGAACAAGGCTATTCCCAAAACAAAGCAGTACCTTTGGGATGTACTGATACTGAAATGCCAAATCAAAATCAAGCATGGAAAGAGAAGCCTAAACAATATCTTTTAACACTAAGAGCAGGTCTGCATCTTCCACCTGGGCAAGATTATTGTCTGACACCCAGTAATTATGGTCCTGATTTCTTGTTATGCTACATGTGAAAACATACTAAGGGTATACTTACAGGCCTGCTCTAAAAGCTGACCTGTAAAATTAACTGGCACTGCCAGTTCTCCACCTAGGCTGGGTGAAATGCCTAGGCTGATTCTGAGTGATCAAGAACAGATCTTTAAAAAGAGATGTAAAGTGGTGATATGCAACTTGCTGCAAATAACAAATTAGGATCTACAACAAACTTGGGTCTACTTAATAAAAAAAAATACCCTAAGTGCCAGCACGCAGTCATGTCCTGATGCCTGCCATCAGCTTTCACAACAGGTGACGGAGAGGGAGCTAGTACAGAGAAGAAAAAGTTGTACAACAATTGTGGAAATGGTTGCTAATAATGCCCTAAGAGAGATCTCTCCCTCATTCAAACACACCAATCAATGCACAGCGGCGTACTTTGTTTAGTGCAGGGTGAACAGGCTTCATGGGCAAACAAGGAGTTAATGATTGAACCAGCAGTGAACACGTGGTTCTGAAGTAGGTAGAAGACAGAGGGGGCACTTACCAAATCTGCCAGGCACTAATGGGAACAGAGGCCATCAGACGAATATCTTCACTTTCTGCAAGCGGGTGCTAAAGCCAAGAAAGGTTAACCTGTGAAACAGCTCAGTTTAGAAGCTGAAAGTAGATGTGCTATGCCAAAAAAACATATGAGCAGGCAAAACGAAAAGATGGCACAGAAAGAAAGGCTTTCTTTCAGAGAACAAGTTACACGAAAGAAGATGTATGTGTTTTGTGACAGCCCACACAGGAACACATTGTGTACGCTGTTAAGGGAAGGCAGGCTGTGTGACTTCTGTGGTCAGAAACAAACTAAAAGGCAGTAAGAATGTAGAGGGCATTTCAGTTTGTCTTGGCACTTCAGAAGTGCTTCAGAAGACAATCATGTTGATTTAAACCTAAATACATACACGTTTTAAACTCTATTTTAAACACATATTTTTCCTTAGCAGAAAAGCAAATGTCCCTTGTCAGAATTGAGTGCTTCTCCAGCTGATGTTTGCCAAAACCAATTATTTAGCAGGACGCAAAATTATTTGCACAGAGATGCTGAATTCAATAAAGTGACAGGAAAAAAAAATAAACATGTTTATTTTCTAAACGCTGTAAAATCTAATTTCAGTGGTTTAACGAATTTGTCTAAAACCACTGGCTTGTGGTATGAAAAAAAAACATTTTAAGGAACAAACAAGGATATACAAGCTTCCTCTCTTCAAAAACTGTGTTAGTGATATCTCACGTAAAATTTTGGACTGACTCAAGTGAAGCCCATTTTTTCTTTCTGCGTGTTTAATTTTTGCCAGAAAAACTTCAATTTGACTCAACAAAGAATTTTGCTCCTACTCATTGCTTGTGTTCTCTGTGTTCCAGTTTGTCTTCTTTACTAAGAGATTTCTGTATTTGCCCAAGCTTACAACTGATATGCACCATGGGAGCAGCTGGCCCCATGCTAAGTCAGTCTAGCAGCATATTCAGCTTGGATTTCTTTCTGTAGAGAACAGTAAGGGTACCAGTGCAGGAGTTTGCAGGTAGGAAGATTCGTATTTTTTTCATCATAAATCCTTGTTGCAACTGAAACTGGACTATCAAGAACGAGAGAGTCTCTTACCAAGTTGTACACACCTACTTCCAACGATAAGGATGATATTCTGAATGAATTAAAGTTTTCATTCTTTCTACAGCTGAATTTTCTACATCCAGGTATCTTTTTTTCCCCCAAATAATAAACTTAAAACAGATCTTGCAAGTTACTGGCATAAAAGGCTATTTTCCACTAAAAAAGCAGATAGGCATGTTTCAGAAAGAAACATGAAATCAGTAAGCTTTTAGCATAATAAGATCCCAAATTATAAGGGTCCCTACAGACTCCACAACACAGACAAATTCAAAGTATTCTAGTTCTCTAGCAATGGCTTAGGCTGTTTGTCAGCAAGCTGGTTAAACAAACTTACTTTCCCATACCTAAAAATGCTGCTGCAAAAGGGCAAAGTTGAAATTGCCCTGTTTGTTTAACACTATTTCCATCCTTCATTACTTGTAGCTTAGGCTTTGACCAGACTTTTAAAATACTAAATACAGAACTGCACTTCCCACAGTTACTGCTTTGATTTTTATCTTCCACATTCATTTTTTATTGGAAGCAAGTATTTATTGGTATTTTAAAAATTTTTGCTATTATTATACTATCTTTACATTTAATGTAAACTGAAGACTAGATATCTGAAGCGTGACAATAGGCTGTGATGGTCATTATTTTACATCTCTGTGAGGTTATTTTCCTTTGCATCATAACTCATTCACTGTGCATAATCAGTAGAATCAAAATTTCACCCACACCTTCTCTGCATGCAGCACCTGTAAATGAGAACATACCCAAAGTCCAAGATCAAGAAACAGAAGGCAAGCAAAGAACTGTAAGGTGTGTAGTAGGAAAGTGAGTAGAGCAGAACTTCTCAGAAGCTCTTCTGATGCAGACACAAAATTCAGATAATTAATAATCAGGTAGGATTTGACAGAAGCTTTAACTGAAGCTCCTGTGTTTGCATGCTTATAGTAGTTCCCATAGCAACAATCTTTGGTTCTATCAGGAATTTTAAACAATCTCAAAGGAAGAGGAGGATTAAGGTACAGTACAACTGCTACAAGTGCATCCAGATCAAATTTGCTTGTAGGTACAGCCACTTGGATAAGCAGCCACGCAGAAGACCATGCCTTAGTCACCAAGGATTGGCTTTTGTGACACCAGAGAGTGCAGGGCTAAAAATGCCATAAGGCATTTAATATCATGGTGATGATGGAAGCCATTGGTAAGTTCTCTTGAGTTCTGCTGTGCCTCTTTTTCTGTTAGGGTCAGAGAAAAAGGTCTTCTTCGGTTTATACATTAAAAATAAAAAAAAAAAATCATGCCACTTGCTTTCATCAAAAGCCTGACAAGAATGTGGTATTTTATAACTTAACTTACTGGAGACTTATGAAACTAATTCACCTTCTAACAGGAGAAGAACAGATACCTTTTAGGGAGAAGCATGTTTCAAAAGATTCTGATGCATCAAAGGAAAAATATATACATCACTACTGGTTATTTTAAGACATACTCCCTCTCTTTGCCACCCTGCAAGCCCCCCTATTTATTGGGTGGAGGACAGCTGCTTCCTTTGTTACCAGAAAGCCCAAAACATCTTGAGATTAGTCTCATAGGCAAATTCCTATGGCATGACTCAGTGGGTGTGTTTTTAACAGGTTTCAGCCAGCATTACTCTTCACTTACATAGACATTGCTTAAGATACTGTCCATAAAAGAGGAAGTGAAGACAGATATCAAGAGGAAAGTCAATTTTAGCATAGAACACAGAACCTGATTACGTGTTCCCATGTAAGTAAGAGCATGGTACACAGAACAGCCAGAACAGGGACCAGCTGTGCCAGGACTGAGACCAATCTTCCTACCCAACAGTAAATTCAGACCACTGTAGACACCCAACTTCTGATTACTTTGCAAGATGGATGCTTGGGAGACAAAAGTGCTTTCCTGAAAGCCAGTTTAAGTGAATCTAATGACTATAAATATATGCACAAATATATATACAGAGACATGATGGCCCTTTCCTCCAATTTTCATTAATATAAACGCTATATTTTAAAGGGCAGAAAGCGGCTGCTAAAGCCTGGATGCCTCTGCAATATCTGAATCCACAAACAACTCCATGTGTGTTCATTCCAACGAGGAAACCATGCTATTAGACTGGCAATTAGTGTAGCTGAGGAAGACAAATAACCAAGATTGAACCTTGCTCTGCCATAGCCATCTTTTCCCTTTACCCTCATGCTGTATTTTTGTCAATAAGACTGTTCTTTATTACAAGAGAAACAGACTACATAATCAATATTCCTCCTCTGTCTCCTCAAATACTCCATCTCTAGTCCTGCTCAAGTGTAAATCACCTTTCAAAGACTGGTTAGTTACAGTTACTTGTTTAAGCTGTAGTCCAACTTTCTTAACCAGACAATCACTTACTTTTTTCATCTTTCAAAATATTTCTCCAGCTAGAGGAAATGTAACCACTCATAGTTGGGAAAAAACTCCTCCATAAAGCTCTCCAGTGAATTTAAATGGGAGGGAAAACAAAAAAAAGCATTTTTAGGAATCAGCAACAAAGCCAAAACTATTAGGCTTCTACTACAAAAGTAGATTTTGGTTTCTAACACACATGAAAATAATCTCATGGAAGGAAATTAAGGAATTATGGAGAAAAAAAATCCCACCTCTTAGTGTAGCATCTGTACTGGAATGGAAGTGATTTATTTATATTACACACAGATTTTTATTAAAAAGGCTGGTAATGGAACATTTTATTTTAATGCATCAAGCTGATAAAAGATTAGTTACAGAAATTGTGTATAATGTTGTATAAGTCACATGGATGGGTTATTTAAAAAAAGATTTGATAATTAGAGGAACGCATCTCTTATTGTAGTTACATCGTAAAGTGCCTTGTGTAGTCGTATTCTATCGTTGGAATGACCGCCTGTACAAATTTCAAGAAAATAAGAAGGTACCTGAGTTTCTTATTAAGGAAAATGTACAATAGCTAGAAATCCAGCAAAACAAAGCAGAAGTCACATTCAGTGGTCTGCTCAGCAGTATTTCTTGCTAATAGGAAAATAACACCTAGCTACTTTAGAGTTAAGAGACTGGGAAATTAATATTGCAGAATTCTGGTAATGACATCCGATGCTTGACCAAAAATAGACATTCCTGGTTTAAGTAAATGCAGAGAACCAAGAGTTATTTTCAATACATCTTGCAGACACCACAGAAACATTACCAACTCCATTTACATGTTATTAACAAATGCCAAGGTGAACTGTACCCAGCAAGGCTAATCCCTAGCTACCTTCCTGTAGCTGCAGGGAAAGCAGGCTCCTATCCTCAGTGCTTCAGGGGCTCAGAAAAAGAAATCAGCTCCTATTCTGAGCCATCATTTGAAAGAGCTCTTGCCTGTTCACGAGGGAAAGTACAGAGATCAGCTTTACCAAGCTGAACAGTCTGCCTTTGCAGAGAAGAGTTCCCTTGTATATATCACTTTCAAATACATGTTGGGCCTGAATTTGCAGTCTGGAGTATATTGAATAATTAAAATCTAAAGCCTCTCTCCATGTGGAAAGAGGCAGACAGGAAACTGAAAAATTAATAGAAATCACTACTTTCAGCTGAATATTAGGTTACATTGGTACTGGATGTAAGTAAACCCAACTGTTTTGACATAACAGTCTCACAGACCTTTTCTTCACAAATGGAAGATACATGAAAATGTATCTTTAAATCTTGGGGCATTTAAAATGCCCCAATTTGTTAAGTGATTTAAAAAAAAAAAAAGCTACTTGCAACTACTGAGGACTAGGAGACTTGAACAACCATGACAGCCAAGTTATTTTCCAATTCAGCTCCAGTTGCTTATTGCACAAATTGAGCAAGTCTCAACTCATACAGTAAATGAGAATTTTACTGATTCAAGACCTTTAGCTGCTCAGTAATTACTGCTTATTTGCCCTACAGCAGCAAAGAACACTATTTTGAAAAGACACACTTGCTTTTATCACAGAGGTTGCTCCAGTCATAAAGTATACTATTGATTACTACAAAGCATAACTAAGATCACTCAGTGTCCTGAAAGAAAATTTTAATTGTGAGGCATTTGATATTGATGTTCAGAGTGGTTTAAGTGATTTTCATTCCTTTTTGTCAGCGATGTTGTTTTACCAAGATATTGCTGACATGCAAAATAGAGAATAGTGGGACCTCTACACCTTTAAGAAATTAATTTCAGATTAAAATACAAAATAATGCAAAAGCTGCTCTTCTTAGCAGTGATTACACTCTGGATGGAGTCTGTGAACCTCCAGTCTCACCCTACTACACTGAGATCTCAATTCATGCTCACAGCTACCTCTTTCACACCCTTACAAACAAGGGCTCAATCCTGTCCCTTCAAACCTACCTGCTTTCCCCATTGCTCCTGCTGTACACCACCTCATGTTCCCCCAAAAACTTAATGGAGTCTGTTTGCAACAAAGGAGCTCATCCCACAACTCCAGCAAGTACTACTCCAAGTAGCTATACACTGCTTTCACACACAATTGTGTTTCAGCTTATGAACCTTGAGGTAACAGACCTTACACTGCAAGAAGTGTCCAAGAATCTGTGTAATAATGAAAAAGGATACATGTGAACTCCAAGTTCTCCCCCACCTTCTGCAACAGTCTCAATTATTTTCTTCATGACTTCTGCATGCCTGAAAAACAGATCAGAAACAAAACATTTTAAGGAAGAGGCAACTCCCTCTTCATCAGCAAGAATAGGTTTTGTGCAAATTAAATAATTTCGGACCATCAGCTTCAGAAGCAGCCAGAGGAAATTTTCAGTTTACCGAGAACGTAAAATAGCAACAGTAACTGAAAATTAACATTAAGTGATGAATGTAACATTATTTAACAGCTCCTTACATTCCCACCGAAAGCAAAAAATGTTGTATGCTACAACGTAGACTGAGTGCCATGAGAGTGAATGCATACTGCTTGACACCAGAATTGCTAAATGCCAATAAAGCCCCCAGCTAAGTCCCCAGAAGGTAATACTGACCAGCAGCCAGCCACCAGAATTCCCAGATGCCCCCTGAAGATGATGTCTAGAAACTGCTGTAACATTTTTAGCTGCCTCTGCTGAACTCGAACTTGTAAAGCCTGAAGAGGTTTAAAACACTAAAACAATTCATAGTTTCCTAGGAAAGGCAGATTAAATCAACCCTGCATAAATTCAGAACTATTGCTCTAGGACTGATTTAGGGTATGGAAACTTTCTTTGGCAGTAACTTGAGTTCTATGGCAAATCAACAGTTTCTAAGCTACTTTCTTCTTTCTTGTAACGCTGTTACTGTAAAGCTCTACAGGGAAGGATAAACACTTCCCCAAGTCACTGAGTTTTTACATTCTCATCAGTGACATCCCAGACCTACTATGAACCACACAATATTTGTGTACAAAGCCGGTCCTGGGAATGCAACACAAAATTACAGAATAGCCAGGGCTGGAAGAGACTGGTCATCATCTAGTCTAAAACCCTCCTTACTCAACAAGCAGTCAACTAGAACAGATCACTCAGGACCTTGTCTGCTATGGTTTGGAATATCCTTAATGATAAAGACTTCAAATTTTTTAATGACCAGTTACAATTTGGAAGCAATGTTCTTGTGTTCAAGGCAGCTCTCCTATCCCATAAACTAACCAAAAAGGGATGAAGAACATATCAAATCAGAGGGGAGAACTACTGTATGTTAAATTATGTTTTATTTATGTACCTTTAACACAAACTCCCAGGCTGTATAATTAATCTTACTTTTATCTATACTTCAACTTTGTTTTAAATAGAGGTAATTTCTGCAGGTAATTTCACCAGTGACATAATACAGGGCTATGGGCATCCATCTACACAGCACTGCAGGTTAGTGAGCAGCAGTAATTTAAAATACCCATCCCAAAACAACCAAAGTGCCAACTGAGAACAAGGATGAGTGGGAAGCAGAGTTTGCATAACTTTCTGACCATGCCTTGATACCAGTACGTCAATCTAAAGAGCTGACCACCAACTGGCATTTAGTAATTACCTCCAAAGTTAATCATGCTGCCAGTGGCTGCAAACAAGGAAGGAAGCTGTTGCAAAGTTACCAAGACACACTGTAAACAGGAACATGCAAGTCTGGGGAAATATTAAAGGTCAGCATTTGTCATTTACTGTTGGTCTTTGCAAGTCAACTAACCCTCAGAGCTGATTCCAATTCTGGATCTCCACGATGCCCTGCGGAACACATGCCATTTCAGGTGCCAAGGCCAGCTGCTTCTCTGTAGGAAGCTGGCCACTGCCAACACTTAAGTTTTGACCTTATGCATAACTGTGGACTGTTTTTTTTTACTGGCACAGGATACAGGTCACCATGCAGCCATTAGAAGTCTTTAACAGCATACTGGCTCAACTTCATACTTCTCAACAACATTTGCTCTTTTCTGTTTTTTAAGAACCACTCAGGTACCTCTAATTTTATAATGGCCACAGAGTAATGGTCATTCTCGCTGTCATACAGTTACTCATCAAAAGCTTTGCAGGTGCTTTATAAACTTTGTGAAGTTTGTTTCCTGTTTTCAGCCTCCTTCTGTAAGAAAATTTGGAGGAATGAACATAAAATATATAAATACACTACAAAGGAAAGAAATAACTTTTGAAGAAATGTAAGCTAAAATATCCTACTATCTAGAAATCTTTCCCTGCAGATATTTAGAGTACATTAGAAGCAACAAGAGCTTGGAAGCCTATCACTATTCTGAAATGGAGAAAAATAAGTCCTTGGAATCAGTGCAAGTAATTACGATTTAGTTGTAAATGTGTTTAGTAGCTAACCTGCTTGATAGTCCCTTGATAACACCCACAGAAAAAGCTGAGAATCGTGGTTAAAGCAGTTTACAGCAATTAATGAGGAAGTTAACCATGTTCTTTCCAGTACCATAAAAATGCTGACAAGAACTACAACTTACAGAAGAGCTGTCAGATGAACAATTTTCACTAACTACTCAAAATAGAAGCCATCTCAAGCTGCTGACGGTGGCATCCGACCACTGTTTCTTTCCTTTCTCTGACGCCTGACACAAGGATACTCACATCACAAAAAAAATACTTGGAATCATACAAATATCCCACATTACACAATTTCTATAACATGATGGGAAGCAACAGCAGCAGATGAAACTATACACTCGTAGTTCCCAGCTGAATTAAAAACAAAGCAACAGTTTGGCTATTAGTTTTTATCCAGACCTTCTGAATAAGCCCAGACCTTCTCAGCTGTTAGCCTTATCAATTTGAAAAAACAGAATCCCTCACGTTGGAAAGTAAGAAAACATTCTCAAAACCTCCATTTCAGATATGCTGTTAGCCTCTTTCTTCACAGCCTCAACACTACCTTTTAAACTCTTTACAGTGTTAAGCAGCTGCAGATCCATGACAGCACTCTTTGAGGGCTACAGTTTCCTCCACTTTTAAGACTAGCAACAAACCTGTCTCGCTTCACTATCAATCATCTCCTTCATGCTTAAAGCTGAAACAAGTCTCATGATGTAAACCATTTCTTCAAGCATAAGTGTAGATTACATAAAAAAGGAACTGGCACTTTACTGGCTTCAGAGGAAGTGAAAACATGACCACAGGGCGCTCACCTGTGAAGAGACTCAACCCAAATTCACAGATTAGCAGTGCACTGCTAACACCTCTTTAGAGTAATAATTAAAATTAAGCAGATAACATTGCAGCCCAGTATAAACCCCACGGTTCTACCTAGTCAGTGACGGCTGTCATGCTGAAATATGTCTGCATCTTTCTTTGTTCTGAGAGTGCCCTCCAAATATGCATCAACAGGAGCTTCTTCCCAAACAATTTACTAGCAAGGCTTCCAGCAAACACAAAGTAAATTAAATTCTGGCTTCAGGATTTTTTCCTCCTTTTCTCCTGTTAATCATTTTCCCCGTCAGTCTGTTAGGATGTCCAACATTCCTTCCACTTGACACTCCTTCAAAAACAGTAGTTGCACAAAAAAGCTGCATCCATTTTTTGTCCAAAATCCTTCCGACAGCAAACAATAGGATAGTCAAAGTCACTAACAGGTTGAGATTAAGACTGGTATGTTCATACTAGGTACAAGAACACCTTACTGGATCAAACCAAAGATCTACCTGGTTCTGCTTCCTGTCTTATAGTACATGCTCAATAAAGAGGCTGGAACAAGAACTTATAAATGCTCTTTCCAAAGCACTACTCATTTCCAGCAGTATGCTGGAAATTACCCAGGGACTTCCTTATTCTGAATCCCTCCAGTAACTACACTTTTAATAACCGTGACAAATTTTTATTTCATTAACATGCTATTGCTTAAATACGTACTTAGTTTAGTTAGGTGGTGTGCACAGAAATTAATCCTTTCTGGCTTTGAACACGCCAGCAGAGTGGCTTTCAATGCCCCCAGTTTCACTATTGGAAGAAAAGTTAAATCCTATTACTTCACCTCCTGTGTCATTCATAGTGAAGGTCACCAATATCACAACTCCCTGCTCAGCTACTTTCAAATATTAAGGGTCACAGATTATTCAATCATTTCTTATGGGAAAGAGCTTTATAACTTCAGTTATCCCACACAATCACCGTAACTTTTCCAGTCTTAGTCTTCCTTCACCTCGCAGACTACAGATGACCAGAGCTGTACTCCAGTATTCAACATGTGGTGGTCCCACAGATTAACAGAGGCCTTATGTTGTTTTATGTTCTATTCTTTATTATTTGCTTTACAGTTCTCCCAGTTCTGCTTCTTGTATTACTCTTGAGCACCCAGAGTGACATTTTCATATTAGTACAGACTTAAACCTGATAATTTAAAGACCAAGAATAAACTTTGTAACTCTAAAATTTTCTACTAGACCACTAGAGGGGAAAAAGCTATTTCCCAGTTGTACAACAGCTTCTTTGCTCAATACTGTCCATATGTAAGTCTGACTGCTTGGCAAAAGCAAACACTTTTGAAAAGCAGTGGCTAATGAACCGTGAACTGCAAGAAACATGAGATACAGATTTACAAAGGACATGAACATATATATCCTCCTAAGACCAAAATTAGCCATAAAACACTTGTCACAAAGTTCCCTTGCTCTCTTCTCTAAAGACTGATGAACAAATAAATGGTAAACCAGAAGCAAGAAGGCTTTGAGTCTGTGAAAATGACCACAAGCTTGTCAACAACTAGTTGATTATTTGACACTCAGCTAGCGACATGGATATCCAAAGTGCTTAAGTCAAAGGAAATTAAACTTAAACTGGTAATCTGAACTCTGAATTTTTTCTTTTAAACATATGAAATCATACAAAGAGTATCTTTTCTTAAAAGGTAAAAGCCCCAACTTCTATCTCCAGGAACTGCACACTGTTAAGAGGAATTACACTGTTTCAGATACTGGCTCTGTATCACTAAGACACCTAAAAGGATATTAGGGCCTACCATCTAAGAAAAGATGTACCTTTCAAAGACCTAGAAAAAATATCTGTGCAGCAAGTCGAACTACAGGCTCCCTATGTCTTGGGTGAGAAATACGGAAAATGGAACATTAAATACCAAAAAAAACCAAGTGTGTTTTGCAGTTGTGTTCAACAAATATTTTGGTGTGACAACGACAGGATCTCTATTTATAAGTGCAAAATTTAAAGGGGAGCAGGAGGTAGTTAACATAAAATAAGAAACTGCTATTTAATGTTCAAATAGCTTTTTCTGCTGCCGAAAGTATACGCTGCACTTCTACCCTCCCCAAAAAGATAAAACTTTATTTCATGGAATTCTGGTAGTCTGCCATCTTCTGGAGTACATAGGGAAGCTGAGTTAAAAAAGCAAGTTGATCAGAGAAGACAGTGCTAACTGCAGAACACACTTGCTGCAGTGAGCACAGAATGAACTCAGAGAATTACTTATCCCTTCCTTTCATACTGCTACCGCAGCCAATTGTAGAAATATGTCCAGAAAACCTGAACAAAATTCTTAACAAGAGCAACGAAGTGCCTTGTATCTGTAGGGTGTATCAGACCAGAAACAAAGACTTACCTGCATGGATGAACTGAGCACATGGGAGGTGGAGGAAGATGAGGATGGTTTTCAATGGTCACTGTTTTCTTGACGTGATCTTGACTAATATCTTCATACATATGCTCTACTGTTAAAGGCTGCCGCTGCTATGGAGGAACAAGGAACATGAGAACAAAAGTGTTACTAACAAAGAATCTTGCTCCTTTCTAACATCAGAAACAGATGATACCCCAAAAATTACAGGCAGCTAAAATATAAAGGTTCTGAAGGTACAATGGAAGAACTGAGTGTGTTAAAATCCATATGGCACAAGAATAGTACTGCACAGATTTTCCTTTGAGTCAAGTCATTATATTTGACTACCAACTAGGTTCCCACCTCGGTACTTGAGCAGTGGGCCCTACCCAGCTTTAACTCAAGAAACCTAGTGATTAAAGGGAAGAACTATTTATATATTCCTTTCCTTCTGAAGGTGATGAAAACACATACCTGCTTACTTGACTGAGTTTACAGGGGTAATTACCAGTTCTACAGTGCTAACAAAAACGCCAGCAGCTTCTTTCAAAACATGCTCAGTTATCCTGTCCAGTTTTCAGTGAAATTGTTCCAACTTGCTGCAGGTACAATAAAAGTCCTGCCTACAAGCCTACATTGCTTAACGGTTTTCTCACCCTTTTTTCCTTTAAATTTCTATTGTGAATAAGCAACAAAATAGCCTTTCTATTTGATACAGTGAGTCTAATTTCATAGAAGTAGGGAAAAAACCCCAACATAGATATACCTCATCATATCCAAATAACCAGAGCCTTGGAGTTTGGTAATATTTGTCATAAGTGATGTAGAGGTCATAGGTTCTAGTCTGTAGAATAGCATCTTCCCCTCCAACGTCAACTTTAGTTTTGTTAGCTTCTACAATCTGTCGTGTGTCAAGCGTTGCCTGGTTCAAGGTAAAAATAACAAGATTAGAATAATCTTGCTTGAGTTCCCTCCTTTCCCATCCCAAGTAGTTATGTAAAACTGTAAAACTTGTAATAATGTTCTTAAGTGGGCACAAAAAAACCCCAACATATGGTTTGGTTTCA
Organism: Leptocoma aspasia; assembly: GCA_013399835.1. Classification (NCBI taxonomy): domain Eukaryota; kingdom Metazoa; phylum Chordata; class Aves; order Passeriformes; family Nectariniidae; genus Leptocoma; species Leptocoma aspasia. The sequence goes on along the minus strand of VXAX01007538.1, from coordinate 144,754 downwards.
TTTCTAAATTAGGAGTATCCGTTTCGCCCCCAACAAGTATTTTTTGGTTTTATTTTTGGTGATTTTTTTTTTTACTTTTCAAAACAGGTTCAATTTCTTAAGGAAGTAGGCAGCTATGTTGTTACACCCCCTACCTTCTTTCACAAGTAGCAGAAATTCAGAATGCAAAGGTGTCAGTTTGTGCAGACTCATGAAGACCTTGGCATAGTACCACAAATAATGAGGCCTTCTGTTTTCTCTCATAAAAGTCTGATGGATTGGTGTAATCTGCTGAACCTACAGGCAGCTCATCCTCCCTGTGTAAGCCCCAAGAACCACCACTGCATTTTTTAACTTCTCGTGAATACAGTGTATACAAGCAGAGCAAAAAGGATTAGCAAAACCAAGGAAAATTTCAGTGGGAAAAATCTTGGAGGACCAAGAGTTCAAGTTAGTGCAGCAGACTGGCAGGAGACAAATCCATAGGAATCCAAGCTCAGTAGCCCTACTACTCATAAGCTTGTTATTTCAGCCATTTGTCATCATTATTTTTACTTTGTGCTTATATTGTAACAGGCAAGATAGAGAACTGTTCACTCACATCATCTGTCTCCAATAGCCCACTTTCTTCATACTCTGAAAAGAAGACCCATAAAATTCTGTGTTCAGCTTGTAGCCAGTCATTATATTTGTCATTCATGAACAACTACTTTAAAAAAATCTACATGTATCTAAAGAAGTTTTATTCAGGTAACCTTCCCAATCCCCAAACCAGACTGTCCCTTTTTACACACAAATTTGACCAAGACTACAGTAAGTAGGTGAGGAGCAATACTTCAGTGATTTTATATAGGCAGATTGAGTTTTTTAAGTGTAGGTACGAAGCTGGAAAGAAGCTGTACTAAATCCCTAACTTATACTTTCTTAGATCTGTTCTGCTACACAATTTTCCAATCACTAACATTCACTCAGGTTTTCAGCACACAAGTTAGAGTAAACACGCATCAATAAAACCATACAAAAGACGCTGAAGAGCACAGGCCTACTGAAATTTTTCAGCATTAATTCCTTGCAAAGAACGAGTGGTGTTTTAGATTGTACTGCTTTAGTTAAACACCTGAAATAAAATACGTCCCACCCAATTAAAGGAAATACCTTCCATATCTGCAGCTTCTCCTTCATCTTCCTCATCATCATCTTCACAAGATGCTGAACACTCTGGTATTTTTATATTGTCCTTTAGAAGTTAAATTGAAAATACTGCTTTAATGACTGTTGCATCTACATAGCTTAACAGCCCCGAAAAATTGAAGGTGTAAAGTCCAGTCAACACATTCAGTGACCCAGAAAGATAATTTCTGAAATATTAAGAAGGACTACACTGAACTCAAATATTTGCTTAATAACTCATCCTTGTTTCAAAGGCCTAGTATGACATTAACAATTAATTTAAAAAGTTTTCCTTTTTTGCAATCTGGAATGATTTAATTCCTAAACAAAGAAAAACGACCATAGTGTTAAACAATCAAAAGATCCACCTATATCAAATGAAAGGCAGTGACTAAACTGCTAAGACTAAACATGTAGGTTAAGATTTTTTTAAGTTCTAACCCACAGCCAACTATGCAGCAGTTGCCAAAAAATATCTCAAGGAAGGGACCCATAACAATGATCGAGTCCAACCCCCTCCTCTTTGTGGGACTACATAAAACTCCATCATATGACTAAAAGTGTCACCCAGTTTCACACACTATAAGCCCTATCTATTCCGTAATTGTTTTAAAACACAAGAGAGTCATAAAAGGTATCACATTTTGATATAATTCTGCAAGGAAACATAGGCCAACAGAAACAAATACAGCACAAGCCCACAGGCAACTTTTGTGTCTTGCATAACATTAGAATCCAATGGACAACTCCAATGAAATTCAGAAAATAAAGGTTTCAATTTACAGAGATTCCATAAAGATTTTAGGAGAATAATCCAAATAACTACTACAGTTAGAAGCTCCTGTAATTCTGAGCATCAGGTGGCTGATTTTTCATTTAAAAAACCCAAACCACCAAAACCAATAAGAAACTAAGTTACAAAGTGCATTGTCAAACAGAACATCAGCAGGAAAAAGCTGTCCTCCTGGACTGGACCTGCAAGCAAGCAAGTTTTTCTACATACAATAGGAATAAAATCCAATGCAAAACACACAACAGCAGTTATGAATCACAGTAACATTCTGCAAGTATTGTGTTTTGCAGAAAAAGTGATCAACTTTAGTTATTCCTTGAGTATTTCTTCCACCTGCATGTTACTGACTTGTAAAAAAGCAATATTTTTACTATATTCAGCAAAGGATTCATTTGGAATACCTGCACTTCACAGTTCATCAAATTGATAGCATTTTGAGCTGTTTATAAGTCTGCAGTAGCATGGGGCAGCCCATTTTTCCCCCCTAGCTTTTAGAATCCAAAGCTTCTTGGATGCTCACAGCACACAGACAGAACTCCCCTTACAAATCATCTTTGAAAGCATTTTGTGTCTTTGTAACTTTTTTCATGTTTCTTAAACATGTCAGCTGATACATTTACATTTCAAGTACTTCCTGAGGACCTAAGTTTTAGGTTTTTCTCTTGCTGAAGTGACTTTTTGGAAATGTGCAGAAACTGAGGACTTCCTAACATGTATACATTTAAACAGGTAAAGTTCTAAACTGAAAGGCATAAACCTGTCAAACTGGACCAATGTGCTAAAAGTCCTCTTGCTGTAGTTGAAGATCACAAAGAAATACTTTATATTCCCACATTACTTTTCCATATAAAAATTTCTTTACACTGGATTTCCAAACACTAATGTCTTGGAAGACGAATGCGTGGCATCAGCGTACACAGAATTTCATTTTAGTTTGTAGAAGCCTGGCACAGGAGCACACTGGCTAAAGACATTTCAAAAAGACAAACGCCTCAGTAAACCCAGCAATAAGGAGATGCACACGCTTAGACTAACATCACAGGCTCTGGGGGTCAATGTACATCTGCAAAACAACTAGTTATGAGTATAATTTAATCTTTCACAGGGAGTATCGGATTGCCACTGGTAAAACTACTATGACCTTCAGGTCTGTAATAAAGCAACAGAAAAATTTAGCAACAAGTACCTTACTGTCTAGTGTGATCTCCTTAACTGCTTCTGTTGCGCCCACTATACCTGCAAATTGAGCAAGAAGTTTGTGTTAAAAAAGCTTGGTTCTTGGTTAGAGAATAGCATAGAAAAAGTTTGCAAAGATTTCAGAAAGCAGTGTCTCATCTTTCCAAGTCACATCTCAACAAACTTGATATGTGAGAGGCTGTTCATCTGGTATTGGTAACATGCTTAGTGCTGGACATCCCTAAGCAAACCAGACCAGTAACACAGAGCACCACAGCACAGATGTGCCATGTCTTAAAAAGTCCGTCATGGAACTCTGCAAATTTGGACTTCTATTTTAAGGTATTTTTGCATAAAAATGAGTTCAGGACAGGCACTCACATCACAACAAGGAAACTCAACTTCATGAAAAAGGCAGGCATTTATGAGTATTTCTGAGCTTCCAGAAAGCAATGACAGAGCAAAATGTAGCAGAACACTCAATGCTTTTAGCTGAGGGGAAGTCGGGGTATGAAAACCACCCCAAATAATAGAAATGTCCAGTCTTGAGTTCCTCCCCATTAGCTTTTTAGTTTTACTGCAGTTCGCACACAGTACCTTCTGGGATACATGCCAAGATTCTGCTTTGACAGAGTACATTTATCTGACTAACTCTTCAGCTGTGGAAACAGATTTTATCTCATCTGACAGCATTTAGAGACCTGGCAAGGTTTAGTCAGGGTGTTACAGCTGTGCTGTACTGTATGGTGCCCAAACCAGTCAACTCCAAAAGGAAATACCTGGCACAGGAGTCTATTCACAGCAGGGATGGATACTGCACACTTAATTCAAGGACATGACAAAGCTATTCCAAATTATTTCTCTGGTGTGGGGGCATTCAATTATGAACTATGATGTCCTTAATAATTGCCAATGATGAAAAATGTATGTCTACAGAAAAAAAAGGCATCATCTCCAACCCTTTTTTCTCCCCACCCTGCCAAACTATTCAGAGAACTTCCTTCACATTACAGCAAAAAAAATTTCCACCAAGTAAAAACTTAGAGGAGTACTTTTGGAAATGGTGGACAAAACATTGAAGGCCAGAATTGTATTAACACATGATAGAACATCAAGGAACGGACTAAAACTAATATAATTGCCAATTAGAAAAAAACAGAAGTATTTATAAGACACTGTGCTAGAAAGGTCAGTGAGATAGATTCATATAAGCAGTATTTTTTAGACTTCTTTATAAACACAAGCTCATTTAAGGGCTTATTGTAAAAAAGGATCATCTCCCACTCTCATCTCTGTACTTAACATCTTTCTTTTTAGTACAGCATCTACAATTGACACTAACATCCTCTTCACAGAATTTCCTTACTAAGGAATGAGTCACTACACAGCTCATATTTTAAAATAACTTCCTAGAACTTTAGTAAGAGAATACTGAAATAATTGCCATAATCTCTGAAAAGGAGCCTGTTTCAAGTATATACATCCACACAGTTAAACATAGTGTACCTATCAGGAGAGTAGCTGATAATGTAACTTACTTCCTCCAGACTACATATTGGTACACAGACATGTGTATATGAGAAAGATTTTACTTTCAAGGAGTGGAAACTGAAAAATCAGATTACCAAATGCAAAGCCTGCAGCAAGACCTTGAATACCTGCATTGTGAAAAGTGTCTACCCATCCCCCATCACCATCATCTTCTTCTATAATTGCCTCCTGCTCGTCTGAGTACTCCATCTGCTTACACCTTTTATAGCACGGCACTACAAAAAACGGCAAAGCAAAGAGAATGCAGTCAGTCATTCTTATACAAAAGCAGACTGGAGCATCATATTGTCCTACAAGGCCTTCTAAAATGTGGCAATCTTTCATATATCCCTATTTAAGGAATCCTAAGGCTGTATTTCAAATGCAAAAGTATGAACATCCAAAAATATGTTGATATGCTGTACCAGATATTCTACTTCATGTAAAATACAATGACTGCTGTAGCCTTAGAGGTTCATCTTTCTGTTAAGTATTAGAGCAGTTTCCTCCCATCTCTTAAGGATTAGAAAATAATTAATTTCTTATTTGCTAACAACTGGAGAGAACCTGTAAGTTTTTTTTCACACTGGTAAACAACTAAAGACAACTTTGCCTGGATTTTCATCAGTTTTCCAAACTCATTTAGCTTTACAATTCTGCTAAAAGTTTGCATCAGCTATTTATGCAATACATTAGATATGTTTAATTATAATTTAACGTGTAGAAGTTTAGAAGATCAGAATTCATGAGATATTAAGAATAATTTCTGTCATATGCCTTACAGAGCCATTAAAATAGAGATTTAGATAGTGTTTTCAGAAAATAGTCAAAGACAGACTGAAAATCTGATTAAAGCAAAGCAGGCATTTTCCAATAGTGTAAACAAGCACTATGCAGAAAATGCTCCTTCCTTTTCTATTAATGTGGAGAAAAACAAATTTGCTGCATAAAGTGCACATTTGAAAACTGCTCTGTAACCTTTCAGAAAGGGATGAAAGGGGTGTGAAAGTCAAAGTGAAGTCATCCAAAGACTTCTAAAATGAGGTCTGTAGGATAGTTCCCAGTCTCAACTACAGCCCACAACTTTTACTCAGGTGGGAGGCCAATGTGACACCAGCAGCAGGAAACACATTATTTTGGAATGTGATCAAGAGGATCAGAGCAACGAGGAACCTCAGTAGTGGCAGGAAAAGAAACAAAGCAGGTCAGCTGGCCATCAAACCATGAGGCCCATGTCAGGAAAATGTCCAATGCTACTGTAGTAATTTTCACATGATAGTGCACTGCAAGACTCCAAAAGCCAGCGAGGAAAATCCAAGCATACAATACAACCCTCTGCAGGCAAAAATCTCCTCAGGCTTTCTTAGTGCTAATGCTTCATCTAATAGCTTTGACACATGTCAATACAAGATCTTTTGGATTTCCCCATAGTTGTGCCAGAATGTTATCCTTCTAATCCATTAAAAAGGTAGTCACCACATGTATTATATAAACACAACTGTGAAGCTGATAAAAAATTAATTCAAGATTGTATTTATATGATTCTAATTGACAAGGATATTGACATTAACTACATACTTGAATTAGAAGTATCAGTGTCACTATGAAAAACATTTTGAGAACTCTTTAATAGCCTCAGTTTACAAAGGAAAGAGGAAAATAAATATATTTTCATTTTAGACACTGAACATGAGTTGAAGCAAAGACAAAGCAGTTAATAATGTTTAAAGTTAATTTATACTTCATCAAGGCAAGCTTTATGTCTCGTATAAAGCTCTACTATAAAGTGGTCTAAGAAAAAGAATTTAGGAGTGCAGGAAAAACTTATTTAACATTGCAAAGCCGGAGCATCTGAAGTGTGAGGTATTTGCTTCCCCTACCAATACAGACAACTGGTAGAGTTGACGGCGCAGTCAACCATGCTGTCAATTCTAAGAACACTTATACTTAAATTTCAGGCTTACCATTTTTAGTTACCAAAAACTGTTTGTCTGTTGGCAGATAAGCTTTGACTTTTAGTTCTTCTCCTGAAGCCCTGTAAAATGAAGTGTACCATTTGAGAATTTGATGACCTTCTATTTTCACATTGTGTCAGGAGCATTTTATATAATCCTCTTGACCTATTCTCAGAATTGGTTTGCTATGACTTCACTCTTCCCTATATACATTTGGTATGGTGTTAGAAAGCTTGGCCACCCCTAACTGTTCTGAGATCAAAACCATTTTATGCCTCAAAAACCACTTTCACCTTGAGATGGCCAAGCAAAGATGGGTTGACAGAAAAATTTATTCTATATACAATTTTCTAGGATCAGCAACAGCAAAGCAGCAGATGTCTGAAGAAAGTAACTTCAGAAAAAGCAAGAAATAGACCTCTATAGCCACAGTCACTAGTGCTTAAATACTGTTAATCTCACATTACTCAAGTACTTGCCTTCACCTTTATTGGTTTTTGGTTTGAAATAAGAGTAACATTCTAAATAGCCCATTCCAAACTGCTCCCAGACTCAACATCACGTTTTCTCTCAGGAGGTGGCAAAGGGCCAGGGAAACAAGGATTCAAACATAGTAATTTTTCCTTCAGCAATTCAAGGCTCAGTACAGAGCCAAGATCCTGATGATACCAACTGCACAGACGATGCTCATTTAGGAGCAGATTAGTTTCATAATGCAAGACACCAGTAAAACATAAGGAAGCACCTTATTTGCACCCTTACTGTACACAAAACAGAAGGGATTTCTAAGGGCAATCACTGCACAAAGTGAATGGCTGTGGGCTAATTTAGAACTACTGCCTAGCAATTCCAGTTGCACATGGCCTTTGCTTTTTCAATCACCAAGAAAAAACTGGAGAGACATGCTGCTACTGCAGCTATGCACTAAAAGTATTCACAGTACGTAACAGATTATTTCCCCTAAAACCTTAGAAAAACAAATATAAAAATCCCCAAGCGAATCCTCATCTCAGCTACTGTTATACAGCAATTAGTAAGCCCTGCCTGACTTAAATATAGGGCCATCATAAAAGTTTTAGTGGAAAAGTACACTTACTGCTCTGAAATGAGACAACTGTACAGCTAAATCCAATGGAAATACACCAAAGCAAAGGCAGGAATGCTAGCTCTCTACAATTCTTTCAATTTTACTTACCATTGCCAAGTAGGACAGTGGTGAACTAAGTGATCTCCAGCTGCAACAAACTGTTAAGGCAGAAAAAAAATTACTGTTAAATATGGCCGAAGGAAACAATCTCCAATTTTTTCTCAGCATTAGTATTTCAGTTCCACATTCTTTTGATTGATTAACTGTGTAATTAACAAATGTTTCAATCAGCATGATGCTTTATTTTAACCCCATATCTTAGCTAACCATGAAAATGCAAAGATTAAACCAACTTCACCCGAAATGCTTACTAACCACCATAGCAAATTCAGTGTTTCAAAAGCTGTGATACTACCTGCCAGTCTTGTAAGAACCAAAAAAGTATCTGGACCTAGTAAGTTTGTTTACTTTGTAATAAAGAAATTATTTTTATTTGCCACTATTCAAACTTTTACAAAGATAACAAAGAGCTTAAGGTAAAAAATATATTTAATTCTCTTTCCTTGTTCAAAACAATTTTGCAGTAAGACAAGCAAGACCATCAATCCACTGAATCAGTGAGAGAAGTAGCACAAAGAAATAAACAGCACAGATTTTACATAATGACAATCACTATAACAGCTGATCACTGATGTTAAGTAAAAATGAATTACCACTTACTTAGTACACTAAAAATCTTACGGGTAACCTTGTTCTGAAGAAATAGTTTAAAAAAATATTCACTCTGCTTGTTCTTAGTATCAAAGACGAAGGCCTCTATAAAATTGCATTACTATTTCAAAGTGATACCATCACGTTAAACTTGCCAGCAATGTCACGCTAGACTTGTGTACAAACTCAAAATTCACGCAGCAAAGTCTAACCCTCCGGGCTTGTTTTGTGTACACATAAATTGAGGAAGGCAAGCCTGCACTCAAGTGACTCTTGTGGGCTTTGCAGCAGTCCCTTTGGAATATGAGGCACACAGCTATTGCCACAGGTGCTCTCTTGTCTTGAAGTGCCAGTTGATAACAGCACCCGCCCCAGCTGCCCAGAAGCTGCTGCAGTGTGACATAAGAGGCTTGCAGCAGGTCACAGCCATTTCCTCACCACGTCCTCCAAAGGGAGGCGGATCAGCACAGCAGAAAACACCACACTGCGCAGAGCACACGGATTAACAGGCTTAATCTCTGCAAAAGTGCTTCCCTTTCACCTATTTTCAACAGAAGCCTCTAGCAAAACTGAATCCTTTAAAAAAAGCCCAGCAAACTCTCCCAATACACAGGGAAAGTTTAAAATGCATTATTTCTTACATAGTAAACATAAATGAAACTCCAGAATTATTTAAAATTCTCTGTTTGAGGAATTCAAACTCTGTTTGTGACAGCAATGTTGAAATATATTACTGAAGATGAAAAGCCAGTGTAGTTTGTGGGTCTAACAGATACATAGGCCTAAAACAGCATTTGAAATTTCATTTACATTTTTTTCACCTTAGGCAGCAAAATTATCTCACTGGTTTCACTTTCTATTTCTCAAGCACTGATGCTACCTCATAGCTGAATCAGGACTGGAAAGTGGAAGGAGATGAGTTTTAGGACAACTTATTTCTAGTCCTGAAGAGAATGGTTTTAACAATTTCCCTGTATTTACATACATAATTAAAACAGATGTCATTTTTTGGAGGTATTAACTAGTAAGAACTCGTGACAGGCAAGAATTTTTTGAAATTAAAGCAAGTACACAGATAAGTGAAAAGAGGGAGTAGGTGTTGAGTTTGATTAACGAGTCATCTTTAGTCTTAATTTATTCATCCTCAGAGGCAAGCCACAGGAACCCCACAAAAATGTATACACCAGTTAGTATCTCAGACTAAAATACAGCTTAAATTATCCAAGAAATCCAAACTCATTCAAAGACAACATCCTAGTGTCATTATTCTTCTTTAGCAACCATTCTTATAGAAAGACTGTCGAAGGGACAATCAGCAGGTCCATGTTCCAGCTTCATCTAAATTTACCAAAAATTCAATATTGCTGTATAAACCAGTTCCCTTGACTACTGTTTTGAAGGATCCAATTTATTCATCCCAGCAGCATCTAACTTGACACAGAGAACACAGACTATTCACATTCTTAGTGGTGTTTAAAGGCTGCAAATTGTTTAATGTAATACAGTGTGGTTCTTGCTACGTTCTATAGAAGGTGACTTTTCTTATAACACTACTGCAAATTCTTCTCCCATAAATCATGAAGAGATTAAGTACTGGTAGAACATTTGTCTAGACTTTCTCTGTTATTCTAGTTTATATACAATAAAGAGCATGTATTGTTGTTTAACATCTATGAATATTTATACACACACATACATATGTTATCAGAACAGAACACCATGTTGCTAAGCCTGTTTTTCTGTGTGGTACTTCTGTGTCAGAGGGAGGGAAAGTGTTTGCTTGCCAGGCAACACAGCAGAAAAATGCAGGCACCAAAATTAGGAAAAATACTTCTGTCCACATTATCTACCTGCATCATTGTTTGTTCCATTTTTTTTTCCAGCTCATCTGTACGACTTTTTATTACTTCATTTTCCTTTCATTCTACCTAACAGTCTTGACACTGTTCTATTACACCTCTGTAAAGACAAAGTATTTGCAGATCAGTAGCACTTTAATATGAGAAAAAGCGTAATGGGGAAATTAAAATAGCTCAACACACTCAGTGCTCTTACTGTTCCAGGAAAAAACATCCTGTTTGTTGCTCTTTGCACTGGAGTTCTTAAAAAAATACAACTGCTTGGCTGCAATCCAAAATACAAGCAGCCTAAAGCAGCCTATAGAGAAGAAGAGGGAAAAATAATAATCATTGGATACATGGTGAAATATATGTAATGATCTTCACAGAGCCTTGGGAGGACCCAAAACAGAGGTATGCAAAGACTGTTCCAAAGATAAAAGCTCCCCTTGGAGTTCCTCAGAGGAAAGACTTTAAAAATCAATACATTCCTGCTTCAGTCCTGAACTCCCATGACAAATGGAGCTGTTGACCCAGCTTCTTTACAATCTTTTCACAGCATAATAGAGGAAAGAAACATCCCACATTCAGATGCCTAATGCCATCACAGGAGAAATTATGTTGATCTACCTCAATCTGTAGAGTAAAAAAGGCCACTTAGAAATTTCACTTTGTGGAAATTGTTTCAAGAAGCAATAATTGGCAAAGGCACGATCTGTTTAACATGGTCATTTTGCATTTAAAAAAATGCATCATTACTTTCAAAATAAATTTAAGTCTCTAAATACTTACTTCTTCAGGTGTAATTACTCCAGTTTCTTTAAACTTGGACTCCTGCAAGAAAAAAGTTTAGAAATTTTGAGAACTGCTGACAAATCAACACACTCCACTTCACTGGAAAGACAAACATCTTCTTTACTTTCATTTTGCAACTAGTTCTGTCCAGAGATCAAGAATCAGACTGGAGGCAACCTCTGCCACGACTGAGAGGCATCTTACATAGAAAATAAGGAAGTAGGGCTCCCCAAAATTACTTGTTGCAAAATATGAGGTATTATGAAAAATGATCACCTACACAAAATAATGTTTTTTGCTACTGCCAATTATAGCAATAATGAAGAAAAGATGACTGGCACTCAGTATTCTGTTTGCCAGAAAAGCAGTTGGAATCAGTGATTCTAGCTGTCAAGGACTCCAGAGTGCTAGGCACTGAACAGCACTGCAATGCCTCAATATGAGGTTTTGCAGTTAAGTCATGAATGAAAGACCAAACCAGCTCTTTTAATGCCCATTTCTGTGCCTTCTTCATGCACCCCCTGGAAATGGCTTCAGTTTCTGCATATTGTCATGAGGAGCTCTGTGGATGAAAGAATAAATGGCAAGCAGACACCAGACTTACTCTGCATGGAGAAATGAAGTACTTTGGCATTAAAGGCAACATTTATGAAGCTTAACACATCTTGTATCATATTCAAATCTAGACTAAGCGTATTATATTTTGACTTCTGGTTGTTTGTTTCTGAAGAAAAGCCTCAGGTACCAAGGTATCCTACTGTTCCCCAGCATTAGAGCTATTTAAAACCAGCTTTTGAAAAAGAATACGATTCCAACCATGGCAGAGCTGACTTCTTGCCCTAAGGAACCTATTCTTTTTCCTATCAAGACTAAAAGCATTAACTGAACATGTCTTGCTTCCAGCCACAACTTTATCATATTCTATCAGTCAGAAAACACTGAAGAAAAGCCCCAGCTTTTTAGCCCCAGCTAAACTTGGTTATTCTTGTTCCTTCCCCCAATGTGTGCTATCACCTGTGCTACAGAAAATGAAAGGAGCACACCTATTTCATATAGCACTGATTACTGCCTTTCTGCCTCACTTCTAAGGAAGATACACTTCAGAACAAGATAAAGATAGGAAAAACAGCAGCTGTACAAACATTGTAACATCATTATATGCTAGGTGACTGAAGTAAAAGTAATTTCAATTGCTATAAAACTCAGAATCCTCAACAACACACTGTGCAACACCACAGTGGAGACAACTTACTGGTTCCCCTCAAAATGAACCATTAGCGGTAGGGAACATGCACAAACTTGTGTCTCTGGAATTACAGAAAGAAAACATGTAAAATATCCATCCTCTGCTCCCTGAGGGTAAATAGTTCATTTCTCCATCTAAGTAAATTCTTCAATGGTGAGAGACACAGGTCTAGCTTCTTTCAAAAGTTACCAAGTTGGAGTATTTATTTCCCCCTTGTAAAGGGAACATATAATATCAACGCCTTCAATTTCTGGAGGGTTCTACTCTTACCTCCTCCCAATAATCCATCTGGACACATGGATCCATCCACTCTTAGACCAGCTATGCAACAACAACTGTGCTACTAAACAACTCACTTCACCTTCCCATGGCATAACTTCACTGCAACCCACACATTTCACATTGGTGGGCAACTTTGGGAAGGTCCACTATCCAGAGAAGAGCATCCCACATACCACAGAGAGACAAGTTCAATTAATAATTGACTGTCACTGCTATCTGCCCAGAGATGTAAGCCACAGGCAGAGACTGTTGTCATAAACATAAACAAGTGTTTTTTCAAAAGCGTGCAGAAGTACCAAAATCAGCAGTGAAAAAACTACTGCCAAGTTAAGCATTCACATACAAAGTTGGGGTTTATATAAAAAATTGTCTGTAAATAAGAGCCAGAGAATGGGATGTAGTCTAACAACTGCAGAAAACTATAATTTGTTTCTACCTAAATATGCAGAAACAGGAACGATAACAGATATGCTACCTACCTTTATAATGACCCAGTGGCTTATTTCTCCTATTCTCAGCTACTTTGGTGCACAGAGACTTGTATTAACACTGTAATTCTGACACAGGAATAAGCTGTGCCATGTAAATCTTGCTCACATAACGAAGGCGTGGCTAATTTGGTTGTTTTGGTTTCGGTTTTTTTATGTCAGCTGAAAAAGTCGCCCTTTACCCAAAATAACCATTGCAATGCAATGCCTGAAACCAGGCTCAAGCCCGCCTGTACTTTGGGATTTCGATTCCCGGACACACAACCGCGTGAAAGTTTCGTGACTTTAACAGAAAACGGCGACACATTTAAGTCATTCCTCGAGAAGCAGGAGCAGCGACACCTGTTCCTCGAAAGGCCCGCCCCTCCCAGGTGGATGCTCCCCCCTCAGGATGTGAGCGCCAGCCGGGGTTCCCCATCCCCTCCGGCCCGGTGCGGGCTCAGGGCCGATGGCTGTGCCGGCACGCCCAGCCTTCCACCGAGACCCGCAGCCACGCAGCTCCTGGGGCCCGGCCGACAAGGGCACGGACAGCGGGCCCCCGGGCAAGCGGAGCGGCTCCCGGGGCTCGGGCAGGGAAATGCGCCCGCCGGCGGGGGCGGCCATGGTGTCCCTCCTCCCCATCCCGGCTCCCGCGCAGGACCGGCACCTTGAGCACGGGCGTGAGGTACTCGGCCACCTCCAGGGCCTTCCCCTTCACCGTGTTGATGACGTTCTGCATTGCGGCCGACAGACGGACGGACGGGCGGACACACGGACACCGGCCGCCGCCCCGCCCTCGGCACGGCGCTCCCGCGGCCGCCGCCCACGNCGGGGAGGGGGTGAGGCGGGGGCGCTGAAGGAGCTTCGCGCGGGACCCTGGGGGGAGCCCGGCCCCGGGCGGCGGGGATGAGTGAGGGGGACCGTGCTGCCGCAGCCTCCCGGGACCCGGTGCGCCGGCGTGCTCCTGGCCGCGGCGTCCGAGCACCGGGCGCCGCTGCCTCGGAGCCCCGCTCGCCTCGCGCGGCCGCCGCCCCGCCGCTCGCGGCTGCAGCCTGAAGCAGCGACGTGGCAGGAGGCGGTCGGTAAAGCCCGGCGGGTGTTCCTCCTCCGCTGCGGAGGGGGTGGCGAGGTGGGTGTCCCGCCGGTCCGGTTAGCCGCGCTCCGGCCGCCCTGCCGGCATGGGACGGGCTGTCACCATGGGACGGAGCGCAGCCCGCAGCTGGCCCAGAGGGGCTCTCCCTCCCCGCTCCTCCCTCGGCCGCTGTTGGGGCCCGGGCCCGTTAACGGGTCGGGCGAGTAACGGCGGCGCCGGAGGCGGAGGACGCGGCTCCGGTGGTCGGCTCCGGCTGCCCCGTGCCTCCCCCGCCGCTGGGAACGAGCCGGTGCCAGGTCAGCTCTAAGGGGTTAGTCTCGCTTCGCTGCTGTAGCGCTTCTCCTTGCTGGGGTTAGGAGCAAGAGCACTTGAAAAATATTAAAGAAAAATAAGCATGTGAAATATTTAATCCTTTTAGCTAATCGGTATGCCGCAGTTGCAGACTTCTCAGGAGCCAGCCTCCTTGTGCCACCTTCAGAGTCCCTGCGTATATATCGCTTATCCCCCTTTGACGGTCCTTGTAACATATCCTCCTCTCAGGGGTGACTTTATCGCTCTCTACCTGAAAGGAGGGTGTAGCCAGGTGGGCGTCAGCCTCTTCTCCCAGGCAACCAGCAACAGCACAAGAGGACACAGTCTTAAGCTGTGCCACGGGAGGTTTAGGTTGGACATCAGGAATAATTTCTTCACAGAAAGGATGATTATATATTGGAATTGGATTTGATGGAGTCACCATCCCTGGAGGTGTTTTAAGGAAAGGCTGGGTGTGGCACTTGGTGCCATAGTCTAATTGACACGGCAGTGTTCGGTCATAGGTTGCATTCTATATGTATATTTTTTTTAATGATAAAACAATAGTTGCAGAACAAGATCATGGCTTGCTCTATGATGTAAGCATCTTTGTATAACACAAAGCAGTAAAATACACTTATTTTGCCTCGTGTAACCACTTTTTGGAAGTATTGTTTATAGTGGTTTTTTATCCTGCCATCCAAAGGGCACTGACGGTGAGGCAGCAGGATGAAGTTGGAGTGGTGTAGTCGATTTGCCCTTTGCTCCAAGACAACCAGCCAGACCTTTCTGCTTGGAGGAGTGTTCATTGCATTGGGCTCAAGTCGAATCCTCCTGATGAAGTATTCTGCCAATGAAGGTACTGTTGGGCAATAGCCATGATGTACCTTGAATAATAAAACGTTGATGTTTGGGCTAAAACATACCCAAAAAACCTACTTCTCCACCTGCAGAGTTCTTAGCATAAATATCCTATTATATTTATAGGGATATGTGTTTCTGCACTGGAAAATTTCTGTCTAGCCAGTGGTCTACCATAAAGGTATAACTTGGGTTGCAAGGTGTATGATCTACCTTTAAAAGGTGAGGCAGGTGATTTATTTTATAGCTAACTCTACAAAGATGACATTATTGTGTAAGCACTGTTTGCAGTACATTATTTGATTGAAATATTTTTCTTGCAACAAGCTGAGGAGAGAAGTGGTATCCTACTGGATGAAGTGCTAAAACTGGCTGGTATTGCCAGTTCTAAAAGAAGGTTACGTCATTCTGGAACCCATTTTGTGTGAGAGTTAAAAAATACCATATTGGTCTTTGGGGAAAGCCTTCCCATTTTAATTTGTTTTTGAAACAGCCATGTTCTTAAGTTCTTCTGAAAAAGTTCTGCTGTAAACTGGGACCAAATGAGGAAAGATTTCAACTCAGAAAAGAGGCTATTCAGGAAGTTGTATGTCATAAACTTTGAAACATTTATAACAGAAATTCTGACAAAGGCTTTTGTGACTAAAATTGTGATTGGAATGGTTAAAATAGATTCTTGCTGTAATTATGAATGCAGGAGGCAGAAACTGATTGTGTACTCTCTGATCTGCTGGATCCCACAGATAACAAGTATGATTACCTTCCTACAACAGTGAACATGTGTTCTGAAGTAGTAAAACTGGTCCTATGTGTAGTGTTGGCACTCTGGAATAGGAAAAAAGGTAAGTACTTATGTTTTAAATAACTAAAATGTGTTGACTTTCTAACATTTGCTGTCCTACAAACACTTTTTTTAACTATAGATGACATTCTCCACTTGCCACAGGTTTTGCATTGCAGGTGATTTTTGTTTTTTCTTTATTTTCTTTCCTGATGTAAAAACTACGAAAGATTAACTATTTCAAAATGATCCAGCACAAATATTTAAATTGGAAGAGGGCATCAGGCACTGGATGTTCATGTTAAATTGAACTGTTGGTTTTGTCTACTTCTCCAGGAAACAGTCATGGCTCTGGCAAGCTGATACAATTTTCACCTTCACCATTTAGTACAGACTTACCTAAGACAGTAAATATATTTAGTTAGTGTTTGCCATCATTGCCTACTGCTGACTGCATGTTTTCTGGTCTTCTTTCTTTTTTTCTTTTATTTTTAATCCAGATGTCTGAGTTTTGCTGAACTCAATGTGTCGGTGCTTCAGGAGAGGATTAGCTACGATTGGGTAGTTTTAAATCTGTGCTAATAAAGTACTTCTGGCACCAGCTCTGGAGTAGGCTAAAGTTTATCACAGTCTTCCTCCTAAAGTTTGTATCCTGAATACCTAAGTAAATGTCATTCTTTGTGCTTTGTCCTTTCCTTCTTCTTTTTTTCCTATATGTTCTCTTTATACCCAGATCATGTGCTGTGGTCTGCAAGTACTGAGTTCTGTTTTATTTTGTACTTCTGACTTTACTAGCTGACCTTTGGGTGCTCTATGAAGGAATCCACCGTCTGTGTCATTGTTCCTGTTGTAGATTTGATCAATAATCAACAGGAAGTCACACCCAGTAAGGATGTCACTGTTGTGTAGGGACTCTGGGGTGCTTTTTGGCTCTCAAATAATGGTTGACAATGGAATTTTTGCTCCCAGTGGACAAACGCTGTGATGGATGTAACAGGTTCTGTGATGTTTCCTCTGCTGAAGCAAGGAGGTGAGCACCACACAGGGCTGCTGCTCCAGCTGTGTGTTCTGCCCTGGAGCACAGGTTCCTGTGTTGCCAGAGAACTGTGGAACCCAAGGGTTTTCAGTCTAATGGTGTTCCTCAAAAGATAACAGTGGTACCTATTCTGTAACAAGGGAATGGGCTTTCAATAATAGGACTGATGTTTTTCATTCTGATTTCTTTTCCTTTCAGAAAAGGGTTGTATGGATCATCTCTCTGAATGTTTTTCCTGGAAGAATGTATGCAATTCCATGAAATGGTCAATTCCTGCCTTTCTTTACTTTTTGGATAACTTGATTGTCTTCTATGTGCTGTCCTACCTCCAGCCAGTAAGTATACTTACACTGAATAACATGACTTCTAATGTCATAGTGGGTCATACTGCTCTTAGGCTGTCTACAGTGGTGACACTGGCAAGGCAAGATTGTAACTGGGGCTGTCTGCTGCTTTAACACTGGCAGGTGAAAGAATAACCTGTTACCTTCCCATTCTCTTGCCACTGGTCAGTGTGGTACAGCTTTCAGCACAGAAGACTCTTCATATTTTCTCCATCCAACGTGATTTAGAAATAGGGTGAAGTGCTTAAGAAGTGGGAGGGTTTTTGGTACTTTTCCTCCTTTGCCTTCTTCAACTCTGTATTTCTCTTTCAATCCATTTGTTTCTCTTGCTATTATTTGAGCTGCTCTTCTCTGTGGGGCTTTTACCACTCCATGTATGTGACGTAAAGTGAGTAAACGTAATCTCACAAAGGGAATAGGTATAACAGAAACTGAGGAGGGAATGAAGAAAACTGACTTAATTTTTTTAGGTACAAAATTTAGTTGGTGCTTTCTTCTAGCTACCCTCATCCTTTTGGATGAACCTGCATGTGCTCAGGAAATTGTACAGGTTTTGTGCTTGCTTTTATTTTTGTATCATGATACTTTTTGGTTCAGAATCTATGTTTGCAGTAAGATGGAAACAGATGGTTTGTGCTTGCTATAAAATACTGTGGCTGCCCCTGTTGAACATTAAAAATAAACAGTTTTCTACCTTCTCTATCAGAATTGCTCTTTAAAATATTGTTCTCTTCGGTGTATATTTCTGCCAGGGACAGACCGTTCCAGAGTCTAGAACCAGACTCAGCTGAAAAAACCTAATAAAATCAAGAGTCAGATATCTTAAAATAACATGCACAGCTGCTTGGTTTTGTGGTTTGTTGTGTGGAGTTTTTTTGTTGATCGGATTTTTTTGGTGGTGGAGGTGATTTTTGGTTGGTTGGGTTTGGTTTTGTGTTTTGTTTTTTTGTTTGTTTGTGTGTTGCTTTGGCTTGTTTTGGTTTTTAGTTTTAGGAAGGAAATTCAGCGATAATATTTGTAGAAGCAAAGCCTGATGCGTAGGAGGTTACAAAAATGCTATTTTTCTGTTAAGCAATTTCATGTGGTTCAGTTAAAGTAATCCTTTGTAATATGGACAGCTTTTGTTTTATGTATACACACCCAGACATACCTTGTCTCTCTCCCCTCAGAACATGTGCTCTAAGATTCCTCTTTTTAGAACTTCTAGCATCTTCTAATTAGAGAAATTCTATGATGGTTAGATGAAACTATAATTATGATAAAGAAGTATTAAAATATATAACTAAATATCTCTAAGATAGAATATCTTGGTAGTGTACAAGACCATAAATGTGAAATGTGAAGGTGCTTAAAAGGAAAATGACCATACCTGACTGAACTTGGTCATGTGACTTTAAATACCAAGTAGTTTTGAGACTAAGTAGTACCTGGGTGAGCAGTTGCTGGAATTAAAGAGTTGCTTTGGTGAGATTTTTTTGCTTGAAACTTCAGCTACAACTGTGGATACTTTTTAGTGACTAAATTTCCTAGGGACTTCCTTTTGAGACTTCGCTTGTGATGTGCAGTTTAGTGGCATGGGGAACTTTGATATTGATATTCCTTTTCATCTAGGACAGAGATCTCTTGAGGTTTCAGAGAACAAAGTGACTCAAAATTAATTTTCAAATATCCTTCTAAAGATTTTACTCATAATGTTACCAGAGATGTTGGATGGGGGGCATTTACTGTAAAGCAAAACTAGAGTGTGCCTGGAGCACTTCTACATTTTGCATAAACACTTTTTTCCCCAGAGTGATTTCTGCCAGATTTCTTTGTTTATTCAATATTTTTCTGCTTCTACAGTGTTCACCTAACATGAATATTTACTGAGCTTTAATTTTGCAAAGTAGAAAATTAAGATGTGTTTAGTTAGGCAGGTGTCTCGTTGTCAGTAAGTCTTCAGCTGCCTTGAGAGCCTGTGTTGTGCTGTTTCATTAGAATTGTTGTTCAGCGGAGAGTATGTTGGGATAAATTGGAATGAAGATAATGAGAAAAGAGTCTGTGCTTTTCCTCTGGTGAATGAAAAAGACACTCTATAGCAGAATCAGGAATGTGAAAATTATGAGGAAATTCAAGAAAAAGTCTGTGTTTTGTACTCCTGAATCCATATATGCTTTTGTGTAAAATTGTCTAAAAAGGTGAGTTCACTCTGGGTCTCCATTGGACCAAAAACTTCAGATGCTTGGATCTTTTGTACGTGTACTGACTATACAGGGCAGTCCGGAATAACAGACAGTTTGCAAAACACCCCCACCCTCAAAAGAGGATTTTTTTTCCTACTGATCTTGGTGGATTCTGATCTTTGCTGGTAACTGGGGTGCCTAAAAGAGCCTCTTCTTGGTCTGGTGTCCCAGTATAGAGTGTCTGATACAGAGACAAAACAGACAATCCTTGCCACAAGGAGTTTGCAGCTTGGGATCATGGCCATGGATTAGACCACTGATGTTATTATATAGTTATTCCCAAATTAAACACAAGCTTTAGAGTTGTCTTCAGTTGTACTTCAAAATAGATGACTTTTTTTTTATTTCAGTTGCAGTCTTGAAAATTTAAGCCAAGCACCTCTTTATCTTTGATAAACACTACAGCAAGAGCACTTGACATGCAAGAAGTTTGTTTTCTGCAAGTTTGTTTTGGCTTGTCCAAGTCTGGAATTTCATGAACACTGCAAATGGCACTGCAGCCAGGAGCAGCCTCACCTTGCTTTATTCTTTGCTTATTCTCATTTTGGAGCAACTTCCTCCTTTGTGCCAATGCAGCTGTTTTTGCAGCTGACTGGTCAGCCCAGCTGGGGAACTTATCTGACTGAAAACTTAAGTAAGTTTTCTGTTGCACTGGTTTCCTCACATCTTCATTTCAGCATAGCTTTCCCCACTCCAGTGGAGCTTGGGCTCTGTGGTTTCCCTGAGATTTTGAAAGGGAACTTGAACATCATTTTACAGGTGTGTTATTGCACCATTTGGGTGAGGAAGAAAATTCAGTACCAGTGCTTTTCACTCTGGCACCTTGCAGGAAGGTGAACACTTGAAGTCTGTAGGTTTTTGGTGTCCACAGTGTGTCTGGAGTATAACTTTTTTCCTCTCCTTCTCTTTCAAGGCAATGGCTGTACTCTTCTCAAATTTTGTCATTATAACAACAGCTCTTCTCTTCAGGATAGTGCTAAAGTAAGTAGTATTTGCTAAAGTAAATGAAATTTAAATCTTCCTAGCTTTGAAGTTAAGCTACATTTTTTTTCTTTGTCTGATGGGAACAGTAACTCTCTTTTCCTGTGGCTATACCAGCTTGGAGAGGTGGTTTTGTTTTCTACATAGGAAGGTGTAGGAAATAATGTTATTAGGAGTCCCTTCATGTGTCTACACATTTGGTCAACTCTAGTAGAAAACAGCTGAAATCATGATTATATAGTCATTGAATGGTAAGAATAAAGCTTTCATTTATACATTAAATATCTGATTTCATGATTGCCAGTACTTCTTACCAGTCTGTTGCAGTTCCTAATTGAGTGTAAACATGGTCTAGTAAGAGGAAATGAAATACATAAGAGTGAAAGATAGAGGTGTGTTTGGTTCATTATTCATGTGACAAAAGCCAGACTACATGTTCCACTTTGCTGAATTTGTGCTCTTTATAGTATGATTTAGATTCAAAAAAAGACTGTCAGGGAAATGGGTATTAACTTTACACTCTAAAAGTTGCTTATGTTGAATATGGCACTAGTAAGCCTTTCCTATAGGTGTTAATATGCCAAAAAAGTGCCTGATAGTCTGACTCAAAATGCTTTTTCTCATTTTAGTTTTGTGTCTCTGTGATGTCACAGTTCACTTAATCTTCCAAATTTTTGATTTTCACCAAGATAAATGGCTTTGTTTGAGTGGAAAAACATAATTCTAATAGTTCTTATGAATTACGTTTGTAGATTTATAAGAGTTACCATCATAAAATACTAGAAAAGGGCTCCAAATCATGGGGGAAAAGAGCAGTATAGTGAACATTTTCCAAAGAAAGATGGTAATTATTTGGATGTCTGTGATTTTTTTACTTTATTCATCGGTCTTTTGTTGCCATGAAGACAAGAGTTGCTTCTAAGTTGTTAGGCAATCAGTATGTAGAAATAACATGATCTTGAAAGGCCTTCTTATTTCTTCAGAATACTTCATTTTGTACTTCTTTGTTTGCCAAACTCGGCCCCCTTTGCCATAGAAAATCATGTTGCATTTTTGCATTTTATTGTATTCTGAAAAGCCTTTTCTTTACACCTGTCTCCTTATCTGTGGCATGATGTCTTTTATATGTTTTATAGATCTGGATGTTCTGTCATTTAATTTACGCCACTGTGTTTCTAAATTTAGCGGCTTTTTTGTGTACCAGGCGAAGACTCTCTTGGGTACAGTGGGCGTCTCTGGTGATTTTATTCCTGTCCATCGTTGCCCTGACTCGAGGAACTGGAGGCCATCAGCACAGCTTGGCTGCACATGGATTTCATCACAATATGTTTTTTAGGCCATCTAACCACTGCCTTCTCGCTACTGGACCTGAGGAAGCATGTGCGGAAAAGGGCAACTGCGCAGCACCGAGTTTCCTTCACAGCTTCCAGTGGAACGTGACCAGTACCATGGCAGGAGCATTGAAGCCTCTCCGCCTCAGCCTGGGCCATCTGCTTATTCTAGTGCAGTGTTTTGTGTCTGCCCTGGCTAACATCTACAATGAAAAGATGCTGAAAGATGTGGATCAGCTTGGGGAGAGCATCTTCACACAGAACAGCAAACTCTATGCCTTTGGGGTGCTGTTCAATGGGCTCATGCTCGCACTGCAGGCTAAGGACCGGAGACAGATAGGGAACTGTGGCTTCTTTTATGGGCACAACATCTTCTCCGTGGCTCTTATATTTGTCACAGCTTTCCTGGGGCTGTCTGTAGCCTTCATCTTGAAGTTCCGAGACAACATGTTCCATGTTATGACTGCTCAGATCAACACTGTCATCATCACCACTGTGTCTTTCATCATCTTTGACTTCAGGCCTTCTCTAGAGTTCTTTTTGGAAGCTCCTGTAGTGCTTCTCTCCATATTCATTTATAATGCCAGTAAAGGAAGAGGCGTGGAATATGCCACTCTGCGGGAAAGGGGAAAACTCATCAAAGGAGATGCATGGGAGAGGTCAAGTGGGGTAAGGCATTTCAGTACTTGTCTCCTTTGGTTTCTCTTTTGTTTCACCTCCCTTTATGCTATGAAATGTTTGGAAGAATCAACTTGTGTGTGACTGGACTCATCCCTCAACACCAAAGTTCTGCAGTATTTCTTAAAATCTTGGGTATTGCTTTCCACATGCCACTTTTTGAAGCCATGAAGCCTAGGTAAGCATTGCTTTCCTGCTGGGACTGTAGACAGTCCTGTGACCAGCTTCAGCTTTTTACAAATCTTTTCTTGAAAGCTTTATAACCAAAAGAGTTTACTTACCCTAGGCATTCAGATATTGGAATTGATGCCTGGGAGTTGTACCTAAGTAGGACTGGTAATTGTACCTAAGTAGGACTGGTAAATCTGTGTAGCTTAGGCCACGTAATGAGGAAGTTAACACATTTGATGTTAAGGTTCTTTCTACCATAGCAGTCAAAGATAGCTGAAGACAAAAAGGCAATGTTTAAATACAGAGTTTTAACATGGTTTGGGTTTTTTTCCCTTGCTATATATTTCCTCCAGGCCTGCTAGTGTTTTTTCTTCTGATTTGAACAGTGATGTAGTTACCTAGAAGGCGTCGGGGACGGCTTGCTCTTAGAGCTGTCATTCAGCTGGGCTGAGCAGCCGCCTGATGGGAAGGGTTCATGTTTGCGCAGGTCAGCCCGCGGGTACGGACGGGCCGTGGATGCACATTGTACCAGCAGAGAGCGCTGTCCCCACTGCGTTCCAGCAAACATTGAACTTGGAGATGTTTTTCAGAAATTCCACATGGTGCCTTTTTAGGTTGTTGTTTATTGAGCAATAAATAACACAAGTTCATATATTTTTGGTATGCCAGGTGTCATCTATTTTAGCACTTACAACTAAGCAGCTGTTGTAGAAACGAATAACACTATGTGAGCATGCAAAGCCAGCTATATCTTGGGCTGCATCAAAAGCAGTGTGACCAACAGGTCAAGGTAGGTGATTCTGCCCCTCTGCTCTTGTGAGACCCCACCTGTAGTACTGTCCAGCTCTAGGGGCTTACATCTGCTGGAGTGAGTCCAGGGGGAGATGATCAGAGGGCTGAAGAACCTCTCCTATGAAAACAGGCTGAGAAAGTTGGGGATGTTCATCCTGGAGAAGAGAAGGCTCCAGGGAGACCTTCTAGCATCCTTCCAGTACCTTCCAACCCAAACCATTTTATGATTGTATGGAAGAATGGGCTACAAGCTGTTTTAGGCAGCGAGTCACTAAAAAGTGTTAAAGATGCAGGGAATGTTTTTTATGAGTATGTGTTTCCTAAACACACAGTAAGTAAGTAAGTAAGTGATTTAAATTACAGAGTCTTGATTTTGCTTTAAGTGATACCTTTGGAATAAACCTTACTTTTTTTTTTTTTTTGTGATATTAATAACTAGGTGACTCTTGCTCACATTGTTCTCTTTTGCTTCTGGTTCCCGTAGGATGGAGAAGAATTTGAGAGGTTGAACAAACCAAGCAGTGACATTGATACAGATGAAGATTCCCTCTAGCATGAGGCTGGCTTGGAGGAGTGCTGTTACTCACAGTGAGAGAGTTAATCTTTTATTAACATAGGGAAGGGTCGTTTTTCCCCACTGACAGACTATTTGGAACTGTTTCGGGGCTGGATGTCAAATGTGGATGAGGACAAAATTCAAACTATATATGGAGAATTGTATTCCTTTGTGCCTGTCTCCCAGTGTCTGGGGAAATGGAAATCTAGAATGCCTTTGTAGCAGCTGGTGAATTTTACATGCAGCTTACGTGGCCTAACTTTGAAAGAGCTTGAATAAAACAAAAGTTTATTAAACAGTATGAATGCATCATCTTTTTTTTGTGTGTGTTTAGAAAGGTTTTGTGTAGAGAGGCTTAGTTTGCACTGAGCCCACTACTGCAAACAAATATTATGCAGCTACAGTAATGCCCTTCAACATCTGGAGCACTGAGCAAGAGAGTGCAGGTGGCAGTATCATCTGGTGTTGTTCTACCCTGGCAGACCGATAAGGTCTTGCATTCATTTTGTACAGAGAGAAGTCATTCTGCAGAGTGCCAGGCATAGTGATCTCAGAATTTCTGTTGAGGCATCTGCTGGGTTGTATTTTGACTGAGATGAAAAATAGGTTCCAAATTATTCAGAGAATTTTGAAACAGGCAAGGGAACAGGGATGCTGATAAGGGATTCCTGTTCCAAAGCCTCTTCTCTCAGAGCAGTGGAAAAGATGTTGGTTTATAATTTCCTCCCTTCAAAAATGTGTCTTTCATAGTTGAAAGATACTGTCAGAAGAATTCTTAAGATAAGCAATGAGTTCAGTGTCAGAGCCTCATACCAGAGTGTATAGTAAGCAGTAAGTGATGCATTTCTCTGGCCTGAAGACAGTCCTGCCTTTGTTCCCCTCTGCCATCCTGTCCAGGCTCTGTGTATGAAGCTTATGTGTACTGTACTGATGGCTTATTGCTATATTAACATACCTCCTGTCATTGATCCATCAAGAGGGGCAGCCTGTTTTCATATGTGGCCCATGGTTTATAACTGTCAGGTTATAAACGATGAATCTAAATTTTTTTTCTGTATTTTTTACAGTATATATTAAGAATAACTGTACAAAATTAATGTTATTGTTGAGAAGTTTATTGCATCTCATTTCATTGTGCTTGTATAGCAGGCCATTTCAACATAAGGAATCCTAGTTGTTTGCATCTGTACAGAATGAATAGAAGGTATATTTCAGTGTAAATTCCAGAAACTCTGTTGCTCTCATTAGTTTATGATGATGTATTTTGGGAAATGAAACTTAAAAAAATCCTTAAACTGTTAAAGGCTTAGTGGCAATAAGACAATTTTTTTTGCATTGCATACAGCTTTGCAATATATACCTGAATTTGTTGCCTTTTTCAGTCACAGCTATCAACTTCAGCAGGTATTTTCAGAAAGAGTGAGAACACTATTAGCTTTAGATTGCTTTGCATTTATGTGAGCAGTAACTTTTTACATGAAGTTCTAAAGACCCTTGCCTTGCATCGAGTGAGAACATAGAAATCAGCCATGATTGTACTTCTAAAGACACAGCATTGAATCAAAGATGAATGTCTGAAAAACCATTTTTGACCTTTGTGCCTGAAATATCTGCATTAAGAGACAGGAAATACGGAAATGACTGATCTTCAGCTATTATGAAGTGCATTTAGTTCTTGCTTTCAGCTCTTGTCCTGCTTAATGATTTTCCTTTCTGTAAATTTCTCCAGTGCTATCATGCTTGACTTATTTGCCATAGTCTAGATTGCACAAAGGTATTGGTTATATAACTGTTGATCCAAGTTTTTACTCATGCTGTGGATTTGGTTCTGTCTAACATGTAGAAGTCTTTCTGTTGTCTTCAGGTTGGAGGTCTCAGAGAGATTATACTGGATGGTCAGGCAGGTTTCTTATTATGATGAAGGAGAACTGTATATCCCCTTTGCAGCAACAGGAATGTTAACTGATGTCTAAAAATTGGTAAGGATTTGCATCCACTTAGCAGTAATATAAATAGTAACCCAAAGCATAACAAGGAAATGTTTGCAACTGTGCTGTCCATGGCAATGGTAAAATTTAGTGTGTAGGTGAGATTTGTTAGAGTGACTGTGCCCAATTGTCAGCTGGACCTGGTGAGCAAGGGGGAGCAATTCTATAGAGTTACATGTTTCAGATATATCATATGAAATCTCACTTGATTAAGTATTTCCACTATATGGAAACTACTCCATGTTGGAAAGCTTAACTTATATTAGCTCGAAATTACAATAGGGAAATTTATGAGGATGTTTTTGGAGAGCAGCATTAGTTTGGCACATAATCTTTAATGAATACATTGGGCAGAGTGCTCATGCTAAGCTTTGATTTAGAGCCCAGATTCACAAACATTTGAACTTAATTGCTGCTGAGGGTGTTATGTTCCTCCCTCCGGGTTTGAGGAAATAGTTCACAAAACATCCCAGGAAGAGAGGTGTGTTCATGTTTCTCTTGCTTGTAACAAGTCAATTAAAGAAGTTAATTTATTTTGGTTAATTTCATCTATTTTGTGAATGTAGCAGCTTCAAAGACAGACTGTGGATAAAAACAGCCATCTTGGAGCTGAATCAAATGCCATAAATATGCATAAGAAAAAAAAATTTTCTTTATCATGTAGAATCTTCCCACTAAGGTATGTTGGAATAGGACCTTAATCTTGGTAAGTCTGTCCTCGGAGTGATGCTGCAGGGATACATCCAGTGATCTGGATTTGATTTCTTTTGCCAAATGAAGTCTTCATTTGGAGAAATGTAACTCCTGAATGCTTATAGCCTGCAAGATAACTACATGTTGTTGTTGAAAGAATATTTTGGCTTGGTGGTCCTTCTGGCTTTGCTTTTAGTTTTTCCATAGGGAAAAGTGGGTTGCAAAATCAGGATTTTAAATAATTGCTAAATGTTTCTGGTGATTTCCTGTCATTTTGTAATGAAGGCAGAAATAGGCACCAGAATGTAGAATAATACAGAGTCTTCTACAAATTCTATTAACATTTGGATATGTAGTTTTGGTTAAGAGCCCATCCCTACTTCCCTTGATAAATGGACAATTTGTTTGGAGTTGTCTTTTTAATGCAACTCCCACTGAATGCGTAGGCTGGGTTTGGTACTTGCACAATTTTACTTTGAATTTCAGGTAGGGATAGAAAAAAAAGGCCATTTGGATTAGGTGCTGCACTCTTTTTAATGTAAGTTAACCCTCGCAGCGTAGGACATTTAGTTTATGTGATTTGTAGTGTGAGTTAAAAGGGTTTTCATTTAAAGACTTTACATGAAAACAAGATTACAGGAAAGTTTAAATGAACACCTGAAAGAAAATGTGCCAAGGGTTTTTTTTTTGTCTGTAGGAGCTGCCTGTCAGGCATCTGGTATACTTTCCTCTTCTTTTGCTTTAGACAGGGAAAGTTAGGCAGCTGACCTTGATACAGTGATGCAATGAGCTCTTGTTTTCTAAAAGTGAGCTACAGGACACTCCATTTTCTTCTAGAAATCCTTCCGTCCTGTGATTTTTTTTGGTTTTTTGAATTTCTCTGTCCACTGCTTTCAGCTGTAGAAGTGCTGTCATCACTGAGAGCTCAGAAGCTCTCTGCAGGCAGCAGTCCTCTCAAAATCATTCTGTTAATCATTCTGGATCATCCTATCTCCTCCAGTTAGCTCCAGTCACCTGAGAAGGGTAAGTTGGGAACTGTACCCTGCACTGACTTTGTGATAGGGAGGGCAGCCTGCCCCAGAGAGTGACCAGGTTTGTAAAGCTAAGGCCTTGTGACCATTTGTCTGCCTTTTTGACATTCAGAAGGGCAAGTAATGCCTGACCCTTTGTGACTTAAGTTTCTAAAAAAGCATCTGGTTTTGAGTGAACTTTAGCCGATTTTGTTTTCATCTGGGAAAAAAAATTAGAAAAATGCCAGAGGTCAAAATGCAGAGCATGCTCTGGCCAGCTTAGAGCTGTAGCTTATCCCTATTCCTGTTCTACTTCTGTGGTGGCACTACCCAGTATGAGTGGCCTGTTGTGTGCATCTGTATGTGATGTGCACCCATGTCATGGATTATAAAAAGAAATGTGACTGGTCAGGCACACCTTCGACATCAGAAGTGACCAATGAGTTCAGTGATCATGAAGATACCATGTGCTGACATGGTATCTTCACTTAAAGATATTCCATAATCTTTCTGCTCCATCTTTAATGTTTAGAAATCTAACCCAAATGGTGTTGAAGCCATGGCTATGTACGCAGCTCCTGCTGCTGATTTCAGTAGGGTAGGGTGGTGCTACAGCTCCAGTGCCCAAAGACATCAATGAGAAGGGAGAAAAAAAACATTTCTGAAAGTGTGGCAGAGATAGAGATGGTTTAGCAGATTAAATTAATCTCAAATACTTTTATAAACATTTAATCCAGATCAGTTTTATAGGTGAGGGTATGAGAAGAAGAGGTAAAAGAAAATTTGAAATTTAGAGTAACAGTTTAATTAAAAGCATTATTATAGAGAGCTAGTTACATCTCATTGAAAATATACTTGAATGAGATTTCTTTTTCTGATGAAAATAATGCTTTTCAGATTTCTGTATTTCAGACAGTGCTAACCCTGGTTGGTGTTTCCACTTAGCTCTCATTAACTTGGATTTAACAGTGAGGTGGGCAGAATCTAAGAGAACAGGGAATCCAACTGAAAGAATAAATAGCCATGCAGTAAGCTTTGTAGTTAAGAACTTTACATTGTATTGTATTGGAACAATTTCTGCCATAGCCATTAATCTTATTTTCATTCATAAAGTCAGCTAATAACAATGGTAATGCACTGTAGAAGGGATGCTGTCTTTTTAAATATGGTGTTTCAAAAATATTTTATTACTGTTGTTGTTATTATTAAAGAGCATGCCCCATGCTTCTTTCTTAAGTTTTCCTTTTCTGGGAGAGACCCAAAGAATTGTGGTTCTTTGTTTCTCTTCATAAGTGTAATGAAATCTCACTTTCCAATAAATATACTTTTTTTGCATCCTTAGAAGAAGTAGTAAAAAGCACATTGTTGGACAGTTTGTTTCCTTTGTTTCCTACCCTACTGTAGTGCCCATGGGCTGGGGCTGT
Organism: Leptocoma aspasia; assembly: GCA_013399835.1. NCBI lineage: Eukaryota > Metazoa > Chordata > Aves > Passeriformes > Nectariniidae > Leptocoma > Leptocoma aspasia. Next base: position 115,473 of record VXAX01007538.1, on the reverse strand, counting down.
GGGATTTTTTTGTTTGGTTTTAATACAAAGAGCACCTGCTGATGGCCTTTGTTTATAAAGGTTTAAAAATATAAAGGAGTCTTTATTGTTTAAAGCTTCAATACTACTGGTTTGAATTGCTTCACTGTAAAGGCTTCTGCATTTTTTGAGAAGGCAAATGACCAAAGTCCCTTGATTGAACAGTAGAAGAACGAGGCATGGATATCTAGGTGGCTTGGGAAGATTTTCTGCAACTGGCCACTTAGTGCTTGGATAGCTATTGGAAGACAGACATGGGGGCAGCCAGAGGCTAAGTCACTCTGTTCAGTATGGATATCCATGGTGGTAACTTCCGTGGTGACGGTAGTCATCTTGGTAACCTTCCTGGTAGCCCTGGTGGTAGCTGTGGTAGCCATACCCACCGTACTCATCATCAGGGCACTGCATGCCCAGAGACTGCTGGATTGTCATTTCCTGGCGCCGGAGCTGCATGGAATCAATCAGGTCATACACAATCGCCATAGACCACATTGGAGAAGGATACCAGGATTTGACGTTGCCATCTTTCCCCACTAGAAGCATGGAGAAATATTCCGGGCTAATCTGGAAATAATTCCGAATGTCTTTCACCAAATTAGCCGGGATGTCTTCTCGGTCTACGGTTGAGCTTCCTAGAAAGCGATCACATAAAATCAGTGTTAATGTTTTGTTTAGGTGATGACGGTGGTTTCTAGGTATAAAAATTAGCAGCAGGAGATAGGATATAGCCCAAGAGTTGGCAATATAAGATTCTTGTCATTTGCAAGTTCAGATCCATTTCCTGGATCTGAAATGAAATTACTGTGAACTAAGGATGTATTTTTAACAGCTTTTTAAAGTGTAGTTAACTTGTCCTTATTCTCTAGCCTAAAGCTACTGTAGTGTGGTACATCTTTTTGTCACCCAAAATCCATTTATTTCTTTGATGTCTTTGCAGCTTGGGTCACCAATTTATGTATTGCAGAAGGCATATGTGGAAAATAGGTGCAGTGAAAGAAATGAAAAGAATTCAAGTGTGATAGAAGAATTACAGGATATAGAGCCTATAGAGCCTCACTCTTGAACTGTCATGATATGTGAGGTATGGGATGTGGTAGATGTCATTTCCTCTTCAGTGTATAAGTTCTAGGGTAAATCTGGTGGACTCCAGGCTTTTAAGTGTGAAGTCTGTGCTGGGTAAATGAATGGAAACCGTAAGACAACTAAGATGAGTGGGAACATATATACATAGTTGGCTTGGCAACCGGACTCTTACACGGTGGCACCCTGCCTTACAGACTTGAGGCTCTCTGAAAGAGGTCAGCAAGCAGGTGGTTAAGGGTGGCATGGCTGATAAAGGCTATATGAATTTTCAGAAGGCTTTGATAGCATGACTGAAGCAGAAGCAAGGTGGGAGTGAATGTCAGTGTTACTGCAGGGATGGATAGAAATTACATGTTCACCTTTTTCCTCACACAAGAAATAAGGGGAATCAACAGATGTATAGGGGCCAAATAAAAGGTACTTCTCTAGAAGTTCTCACAGTAGAACACATGCTGGAAGTCAACATCAATTCAAGGGGAGATAAGACAAAGATCTGTTGATCTTAATAAATAGAAACTATAAACAAAGTCATGAAGCCTCCAGTGAAAAATCAATGGAGGCTGCAAGAGTGTTGATGGAAGAAGTCTGACGTCAGCTTCCTCTGTTTATTTTTTCACATATATGGACTTAGTGTCCCTGTACTGTAGAAGGACTAGAATGCTTTCATGCACAGAGCAGTTGGAGCACAGATGGGATAAATGAGCTGCTTTCTGTCTTTGTTCCTCTACTGATGGAGGCAATTGTTTGGATTAGATAGCAGAGAAACCACAGCATTTGACAACAGGACTCTCTTAAAGATCTACCTGGAAGAGCCTGCTGGAATGCAAATGGAATACTAAAGAGAGCTTATAAGAAAGATGGAGAAAGACTTTTTACCAGGGCCCAGAGACAGAACAAGGGGTATTAATTTTACACAGAAAAATTTAATTTTACACAGGGTAAATTTAGATTAGATATAAGGAAAAGGTTTTTTAGGATATGGGTGGTGTGACCCAGGAGCAGGTTGCCCATATGGATGCTCTGTCTCTGGAAGTGTTCAAAGATAGGTTAGATGGAGCTTTGAGCAACCTGATGAAGTGAAAGATGTCCCAGCCCATGGCAGGGGGTTGGAACTAGATCGTCTTTAAGAGGTCCTATTCACTCCAAGCCGTTCTATGAATATAAATGAGGGATCCATAGAGGAGAATCTGCCAAGTCTGTGTTCTACTAGCGCTGCAAACTCTTGAGCATGTAAAAAGGCAGAGACATCCTTGTCTTTGACAGCAAGGCTGGCAGAAGAGTGTCCTGGGGACTGTAAGCTTAGAGAGGAAATCAAAATGTGAGATGAGTTTCAGATATTTGTGCTTTTCTGTCCTGAAGAACCTATCAAATATTTAGTGCAGAAACACCAAGAAAGCTTTTTGTTTATTTTTGTGTTATCTTACTTCTTAAAAGAAACAAAAGAGGAAAACAGTCCTACTCATCCCTCTAAAGAAATTACAGCAAAGAAGTACTCAACACTGTATAATGCCCTTCATGGGGAGTACTGAAGACACTGGAAACAGTCACTTACCATTAATTGGGTACAACTCTAAGACACCTCCAATATCTTCTCCAACTCCCAGCAATTTGAGGATAGTTATGTGGCGCAGACCTGTGGAGGAAATGAAGAAGGTTTTGGGTCAGACCAGATCTTTGTGTTTATCTTTGGGCAGATTTCAGTTTAATCAGCCAGGTCTGTGCTTGCTAAATTAGGGCCCAGTCTCAACCAGTCCTCCAGGAGAGTTACTGATTTCTGTGGAGTCCTTGCCAGTCACATCACCTGTCCGAAACATAAAGATAAGCTGATGTGTTGAGTAATTGTGATATCAGTTGCATAAAGCTGTTCCAAGGACAGCAGCATGGTGATGTGGTTCTGTAGCATAGGGGTACAAGCATCAGAATCACCAGTAAATTGCAGAGGCCATTCTCCAACTCCAGAATCTTCCTGCACTGTTTTCTTGACTAGTAAAGCTTTTACTCATCATACACACAGCAAAAAATTATTTAGAGGCAACATAACCTATGCCAGAGAAACTCTGAATGATTGCAGGGAATAGCTTATAACAGATACTCACTTCTTCCATTTTTTCTGGACAGAGGTTTGGACTGTTGCCTCTGCTTTGACAAAAGACCTTAGGGACAGCAGAAACTGTTCACGTAACATGAGTCAGTACAATCTACAAAATCTTTGATGTAACTGCTTTTATAACTTGGAGGTAAGATGCTTGGAAACGTACCACTTAGTTAAAACACCCACTGACAAATGCTTTAGAAACTCACTGGATTATGTTCAAGCTACCAAAGAGTGGGGATACTCAACTGTTTTGAATACATTCTATTCTTCAGAAAGCATTTTGCAGTGGCCTGTGTTGCAGTTTACTTTGGTACTTTCCAAATAAGGTGATGCTGATGCTCTGAATGAAAGCCAGGTGATTATGAATAATCATACTGTGCAGGTCTCCCTTCTGGTGCAATTGAAATAGCAGCTGTTGAAAGGGACCTGTTTCATTCTGTTGAAGGAGTCAAGTCTAGACCCTGTATGGTGTGTGCATTGCTAGGAGCTTAAGGAGTAAGTCTCTCTGCACTTCATGACAAGAAGACAGAAGAGTGCCTCTGGGTCTTGCCCTTAGTTGTCTCCTGGAGGAGCCCCTCTCTCTCCACTATGTAGGTGGACCTTAAGTACCTAGTTATGGGTCTGGGAGGGCCTTTATTGGATTGAAATGGATTCCATTAATATTTTTACATATTTTAGCAATGAAGCAGTAAGGAAAAGAAAAAAACCCTGATGTACATGAATCTCCCTGATGCGTGGCCCAATTCTCAGTTGGATTTTAAGGGATCTGCCCTTACAATTCACTTACTTGTGTTGTAAGTGGTGCAGTACGAAAAAGCCCCAAAACACCTATTACTCTCCTGAAGTACAAGCCTGAAGCGAAGCTTTGGAGTGCTAGCATTTTCTGCTACATTAGTGTAATGTTTCAAAAATGATTCCAGGGAATGCTTTTTGTTTAGTTGTCTTAGCCACCAGTGTGCTGTACTACCTGTTTAACACAGTCTTCCATTTGTATCTGGAGGAAAGTTTTCAGTTGTCAGACTGTTCAAGTTTTAACCTGTTCAGACTGTCCAGGTTAAAACTTGAGCAAAGGAATCACATCATCAGGAAGGATGTGGTTTGGGGGAGCAAGAATATAATTCCTTCTGACTCACCAAAATTGCAGGCTTGTCCACTGAGAGCAGCAAGCTGCTGGGAATAAGCCCAATCTTCATCACTGGGAGCAGAGATCACCACCAGCCGCCTTCTCCATCGGAACCTGAAAAGAGATTGTGGCCAGGCATGGTTGTGACATGTGACTCAAGTCCTCTCAGCATTTCTGTTCTCTGTAGGTTGAGATATGTCATATCTCTCACAACTCCTAAGTAACACCTGGATGGGGAATCTTCCCAGTTCTGTCCGTCACTAGGAGAGGATAAAGTTTTGTTTGAATTTTACAGCTTGTTTTGAATTTTACAGCTCCTAAACTTTCAAAGAAACACTTGCAGTGCTGCTGTTTCACCAAACAAACACTGCAAAGTTTGTGATCTTTGCTCAAAGCCCCTTCAGTAGTTGCAGCAGTGCTGAGAACTGTATATTCAAGAGAGAAGGATTCCTGTGGAATTCCTCAGTAGGCATTTAGCTTTTACGTAATTCACCACTGCTGGAACTGCACAGTTATTTTGCAGTCCAAGGGCTGTCTGAGAATTAGGGTGTATCTTCATTTCAGACATAACTCATACTTCTGTGTAAATAATCACTGACCTCTTTTTTCTTTCCTGCACCACGTTTGCTCAAAATACCTTCAATATGGCTCTAAATCTGAGCTTGTTTGTAAGTGTGTGGTTGTGTCAGCCTGTGGCTGTATAAGGCATGCATGGGGCAGTAAGATAAATCTAGGAATCTTTCTTTAATAGGGACTGCACCATCTACCCAAGATTTTACTTAAGGATCTCTTTCCTTTCCTGTCAAGGAAAGGCAGTGCCATAAGAACACTTGAAATTTTTTAAAATTCTAACTCTAGAGATTTTTAATACTCTCTCAAAAACTTGGTTTTTTTTGAATATAGGTACTTCTCCACTTAACCTAAATAAATCAGATTTATAGGAATTTGCAAAGCTGCAGAGATATTTTTACAGCAGGAAATGATCTTTTAAATGGATGCAGATGTTACTCTGTTATAATAATAGCCTGCTTTTCTGCTGTCCCATGTGAAGGTCTCAAAATGAAGGCTGATGCAAAGGGTCAATTCTCCTTCACTTAAGAGAAGCTGAAGTAATGGTGGCACTTGCTCAAAGTCAGAGAAGGTGTTGTTAGAAGAGCAGGGCATGCTGATCTCTTTGGTTGTTGATTGATACTGATTTTTTTTATAACTAGAAAAGTAAATACTCAAAAAGCAAGCCTCCTCAATTTTCATCTTTCTCAGGAGGAACAGCAAAGAAACATGGATGTGTGTGTACAGTTAAGTGAATAGGAATGAGAAGCATTAATGATCACATATGTGCTATGAAGAAAAGGAGGGAAATTCTGTGTCATTATTCTGAAAATGGGGAACAAAATAATCTTTGTGCTATTTTGTATAGAAAAGCACCTGGTTACCTATGAACAGTGAGTGAGAATGTGGCCATTGGATCATATTTTGCCTATGGAAAAACTGTGTGTCACTTTAAGATACTTTTATATTTCTTTCTGGTTTTTTGTTTTGTTTTGTTTTTTGGTTTTTTTTTTAATACCTCCTTTGGAGTTACACAGAGCTGAAAAGTGTTAAAAGCCATTCAAGCTGTTAATTCCCCTGCCTCTGGAGTACTTGGTGTGCTTGTCTGTGACTACATCTTAGAAATAATTCAGTTGGTCCTTCACAGTTGTTAGTTCACCAGCTAACTGATGTGTTGAGTAAATGTGATATCAGTTGCATAAAGCTATTCCTAAAAAATAAATCTGCACTAATGTACAGATTTCTGCTTTATTTCTGACATCAGAAGCCATGGACCAATACTCCTGACAAATTTGCCAGACTCTTCCCTGTGTGGATCCTTTCTTCCTCCTCTACATGTTTTGCATACTGTTCCAATGTGTGAGCCCAGTGAGCAGCACAGCCAGTATCTGAGTCTTATCCCCAAACTCAAGGTTTTCTTCCTTCTACACATGGCTTTTAAGCATTACTTAAGCTGGCTCTGGCTCTCATGGTCTCCTTTCACACCAGGCAGGTTTGTTAAGAACAATATTTGCATTATTATAACTGAGGTCTGCAAGAAGCAACACCAGGGAGATGATGCCAGGGCTCTTGTTCAACTGGGAACATGATATTGGACAAAGCTGGAATAAGTTTTACTGGGAATTTGACCAGTTAATGTGGCTAGAGAAGTCCGCCCAATATTTAAAGCCTGATGCTTGTTTCACAGACAGCAAATGCATTCTGTACAGCAGCAGTTCTGTTTATAGATGCAACATTCTGCATTTTTCGTGCCTAGTTTTCTAATGTGTGTTTATTACTAGGGCTGTTTCCAAGCAAAGAAGGATTTGGGGCCTGTCCCTTTCCAGTATACAAGCTCTTTCTTGTATAACAGCTGATCAGCTGTTTCCAAACTGTGGTTCTTCTTGGTGGTCTCAAGGATAAATCACTGGGACCTAAACAGGAGGTGGTGAGGTGGGTGGGGTGGATCTTGTTAAAGGTTCTCTTTCTGTCGAAGTGGCCATTGAATTTTAAAATGTTTATGAACCAACAAGCTATTCATTTACTTGTTGCTCCTTTCCTCCTCGTCATAATCCCTCATGCTGCCTCAGTTATTTTTAAAGCTGTCTGGCATTAACAACGTATCCCCATGGATTCTCATAGTAGGTGAGGAGGATGCAGTTGTAAGAGGTAAGGTCTGGAATGATGGGGTAGCCCTAATTTCTTGTCAATTATCTGTGTGATAATTGAGAGAGGGCTGTGGCTGCACAGCTCTTCTGTGGGTCTGAATGCCCACAGTCCAGATGAATTTATTGCCTGGAATTTTAGTCTCAGGGTAGAGTGATAACACAGCATGTAGAGATTGCATAAACAAAATCGTCTTTCTATAGGAGGTCTCCAACATTTTGCAAAAGACATCTGCAAGACCTTTAATATTATGCATGACTAATACTGGCAAAGACAAACTGTTATCTCAAGTGGGATAAGAAGGAAGTTAGAGAGAATTAATTACTGATTTGAACTACATGGAAGGGATTAGAATAGGATTTATGAGATTGGGATGGTTGATGATCAAATCATATAAACACTGTGCTTCATACATTCAAAACATTGAGCTAACATCTGCAAATTAATCCTTATTTGCTCTTCTAATACAAATCAGTTTTATTATCTCCATGTCATGATGGGGAAACTGAGGTACTGAAAATCAGTGTCCAAGGAAGGTTTAGTTAGTCAGGAAACATGCTTCCTAACTTCCAGCATTCTATACAAGACTGCATTCAGCTCTGGCTGCATCTCTGTATTTGCTTAACATTGTAAATACTGAGAAATCTGTATTTAAAAATCCCAGAAATAGTTACATGGGTATTTTTCCAGTACAATGATAATTAGTAGAACTAGTAGCAGATAAGAACAGAAGGTGATACCTGGATAAAAAGCTCTCAAGGGATTGCTTCTTATCTTCTTTGCAGACAATGCCCTCTTTTTTCTGTCTTTCCATGTCTTTAATTCGTGATTGGAAGGTGTCAATCAAATCAAACACAGACTTCATTGCTATGGGTACTTCATAGTATTGCTGTTAAGAAAAACAAAAACCAGACAGGTGGGTATAAGGATGCTCATGTTAGCAGCCTTTCTGCATGTATCACAGCACTGTAGGGTATTTAGAGATCCAAGTATTCTAATTCACACACAGGCAACAAGGCCTAAAACAGATCAGAAACTATGGAAAATATAATTGTTTTTGCAGTCAGACAACCCATTGGAAGTGGCATATTTTCACTATTTGCCCAAAGTGATAAGGCCAGGATATTAGAGTTACTGTGTTGTTTTGTAAGGCCATTCAACTAGAGGATTGTCCTTATGCAATGTGCTGTCATCCCACTGAGCAGCCAAACTGTGTGTTTTAGAATGCCAGGTACTACATTAAAACCCTGTCAGATGTGGGGAGGTTCTGTTCCTCATCATTCCAGCAGAAACACACAATTCCTGAGATCCCCTAAGTGCAGAAAATGAAGATAGCTACCTATGTAGCTTCCCAGGGAGGTGGTGGAGTCACCATCTCTGGATGTGTTTAAAAAAAGACTGGACATGGCACTTAGTGCTATAGTCTAGTTGAGGGGTGAAGGCATAAGTTGGACTTGATGATCTTAGAGGTCTCTTCCAACCTCATTATTCTGTGATTCTGTGTGATTCTATGTTCTGAAAATTTTGCTTACTGTTCTTTTGCTTGTCCTCCAGCAATGACCAGGTCCTGCATCAGTATCTTATGTGCATCACATGCAAGTATGTAGTGTAATTTCCTAAAATTTTCAATTTTTTTTTCATATGTTTCAATGCATTTTCTTTCAAGAGAGCCGAGTTCAAAGAACTGAAACCCTCACCTTGACCTTCATGTCAGTGTCTGTCAGCACCATGAAGAAATCATTGTAGGTCATTCCATACTCTTTCCTCAACTCACTGATGAGCTGCTGGTCCACAAGATCTTCATCTTCTATCACTTTCATGGGCTTTTCATTATCTTAATGAGAGGCAAAGGAGAAATAAAAATAGTTATGGAATCACACAGCACTCTTCCTTTAATTTTGCCTCAAAAGAAAAGGAAGAATTCATTTCTCAGAAGCTCTCTTCCTGCTGCATATCCAATGTACTACCAACCATGTGTGTGAACTTTTCATTCACGTGACTTTTAGCTGTCTAGTTTTCCATCCCAATAGTCCTTGAAAATCAGTCAATCCTAGGGCTCATGCACTTCAGTATCTATCACTTGTATGTTATTTTGAAAAATCTTGTTTTTTCCTGGAAAAAAAAATCTTCGAGATTTTTTCAATATGCTCATACATGTATATGCATGTATTAATCATTTTGCCAGCTCCTGAAATGTAGCCACTTCTGTAATTGAAAATAGGAATTTTGACAATGTGCACCATGTGCAAATGAAACAGCATAGGTGATTTAGACCAGTAAAATATAGCTAGAGCAGAGCAGCTTGAGGTTGGCCAGGACAGTAGAGTTAACCTTACCAGTCTTAAAAATGTACATGTAGTGACTACAAAAAACCAGAAACTGTTTAACATGTCTTGAATGCTGCAGTGCTGGCAGCATACCTCCCTAGATACCCCACTTTGGCACTCCTTCCTCCATCTGCCTGCTGATTCTAGCAGCCTGACAGGTAAAAACTTAGTTTTGAGTATGACTTGCACCCATTCAGTAGTCCACTCTTAAGAAAACATTCTGAAACAACAAGAAAAAGGCTTCTGAGACAGAGATTTGAAGACAAGCCTGTGGAGGTACTGAGGTTCCTTACATCCTGTGGAACCAGGGTGCATTGCAGTCGATCCTGCAAGTCTCCATGGCATCAGCACAGCCTCAGCTGTAGCATCCAGCGCAGCCCTATACAATTGCAACAGTGCTGGAACAAGCCTCCATGTGCAATTGTAGGCCTGGAAAGCTAAGGACAGGCTAACCTGCATGCCAAGGGAAATACTACCTGGGCACCAAGACCTCCCTGCAAACACTGCCCATGCCCTGTGAATGTTACATTGTTATATAATTGTATATTATTGTTATGATGTTAACGATGAATGTTACATCCTCACTTAGAAATCCCAGCTGTGGCTTAAGTGACCTGCCTGGCGTCAGCAAGAGGTGGAATCCAGAGACACAACTTTTCAGTCCCTTGCTCCATAATTATTTGTCAGCAAACAGAAATGTGATTAATTGATCCAAGTTAAGCACACAGCAACAAGAAATATTTGAGTCACTATACAGCAAAGTATTTTAAATAATTTTCTAAATGTACATGGCTTTTAAGGAGCATACTGATCTGATTCAAATTTTGCAGTAGGTCCCTCCTGTGTATAGACTGAATGAAGCTTCTGAATTAAAATTTTGGGAAAATGTCTGAATTAGAATCTGATCTTTAGTTTTCACATCTTGACCCCACTGCTTAAAAAAAAAAAAAGTCAAGCCAGCAAATATTAAAATTTGGTTATACTTACCATGCTATGTATCTAATTTATATAATTTTTTTCATTGTTATAAGTACCTCAGTTGAAAGTTTTATAAAGAATTAACAAGCAATGTTATTAGCTTTTGATTGGATGGATTGCTGGATGTGCTAATTGGTTATCCACTTCATAAATATATGTAAATCCTGCATCAGGTGCATGATGAGTGAGATTTATGTATTACTAATGGCAAGTATGACCATTAAAACATAGACCAAAGTTCATGTTTATAAGCAAAGGCTTTGCAAAGATCTCATTGGCTTAGATGGAGATAGAAAAATGCAAAAGTTGTTATTGTGAAATGTGATGGAAAACAGCTAAGGTACAGGAGTCCCTTCGACCAACTGACTTATGGCACCCTTCTGCTTTCAACTCTAGATATCAATATGAAATTAGCCCTTTAGAGTTTCCTTGTTAAGAGATTTTCTTTCAAAACTTACAATGAAAAGAAGAATATTAAATCACAGAGTGGTACACAAAATTCTGTATCAAGGAAAAAAATAATGCCACAAAGGCTGACCTGCCTTTCAAACTTGGAAATTATTTCTGTGGAGAAAAAAGAAGAAATTAATCAATTGCCTCTTTCCTTCCAAGTCACTACTTGTCCCTGACCCCTGCCTCATAAAGGACATCTGGCATCTGCATGAAGATCCACTAGAGCTGAGACTCTGCTGCTACCTGCAAAGTCCTTGCTCTCTTTGCTTTTTCTCTGAAAGTATGGAGAAACATTTGTCCATACATCTTTGGCGGCTAGACAGGCTGGGAAGAGGAGTTATCTTTAGAAATAATTCCAACAAGGTTACAAAGAAGACCAGCAGGTTGTTTTAGTAGTACAGTGGCCTAATAGATTAGGTACTTGCTTTGATTATAAGATGGGTAGCCAGGGGCTGATGTTTGGTTGATTAAAGCCCTGTTTCCCATGGGGAAAATAGACCACATTTGCTAACTTGGGCTGAAGAGAAGACCTCTGCAGTGACACTCATCTTTTGTGTCATTCCAGTGGGAAAGTGGGAAATACTCTCTGGTTTCACTGTGAGCTAATCTCGACCAGTGTCACTGAGCTCTTTCATTCACCACTTCTAAATATGTTTGAAATTTCAAATGAAGGGTCTTTTCTGTTGCATTTTCTGCTGTTGTCTTTTGTATTTCAGTCCCAAGATGCAGTACTCCAAGTTGACCTCATCATGCTGGGTGCTCAAGCTTCTCACTACAGAAGCATACTGTGTACAAAAGGTTTCTTAGGAGCTTTTGCTGCCTCTGATGTGCACAGAGAGTGAGCCTTGAAGAGGCCATACAAACAAGAAGGGTGGAGGAGAAGGGGAGGTAGAACAGAAAGATATTTGTATTATTTATTTGTGTTGTGTGTATTTCTGTAAAGCTCAGGATTTGGTGTTTTGGGCAAAATTATAAGGTGAACTTCATGTAAAGATTAACCTATACCCTTCTAAATCTCCTCTTTTCCTTCAACAATTCAAATCCTCCTATGAGAACTCAGCTGTTATGTACACTTATGTGGTTTGGGGAAAGTTTGGATGTAGGTTAAGTTTGGAATAGGCTGAAATAGTATGGTCTATGTCAGAGTGAATATCTGAATATTAGCCAGACTAGAGCTAAATATAATCCTAAACAGTCCACTGACAGGCAGATGGATCTAGGTACACAAAAAGTGACCTTGAGTAACCTTGACCTGATGTGGAAAATCCTGTACTGCTCCAGATTTGTCAAGGAGGTGCACAAGTGGACAGTCTGGCAGGATTTGTGACTCACTGTCATTCAGGGACACAAGGCTAGATCCTGTCCCTCTGAGAGTGGCAGAGGCACAGCTGGAAGCCAGATGTAAATCTGTGATCTTCTGGCCATTTATGTGCCATACCTGAAACACCCTGCAGCTGGTCAGGTCCTGAGCTTTCTGTTTCATCACATCTTTTCCCAAGGTTTATTAAAACCAGATGAACTTTAAGGGGAAAGATGTGGTGGACTTGTAAGCAAAATTAGAAGCTTTTATTCTATTTGCAATATAGAATGGTAGAATATTTGTATTTCTTCAGCTTCATCCAGCAAAGCACTCCCAGTGGTGTTAACCTTTAGATGCAGACAGAAATGAGATAGTTCAATGATACAAGAAATACCTAAGCTTAAGTGCTTTTCTGGACTGCAACCTGAAGTCTTTGTCCAAGCACTATTGTTACAAAAGGACAGGTTTTCGCTGGCTTTGGTGGGTGCTTCCTGAGGACCTGAACAGGGACAGCAGTTGTTTCAAAGCTACCTAAGAGAGGTGGATGCCCAGTGTCACCTGTCTACATAGAAAATCTGAATGTGAAGAAGGTGGCACTAAATATGTCTAAATGGGCTACTTTTCAGGTCCTGCATAGTCTTCGATTTTGACCCAAGCTGGGGCGATTTTTCCCGTTGCTGTCTGTATTGTGCCCATGAGATGGAAAGCAAGTATTAAAAGGAAAAGAACCTAGCTGGAAGTGGTCAATTTTCATGCTGCTGTTGTTCATGGTGCCGAAAATTGTGATGACTGAGATCTTCCTTGTTGCCATCTTGCAGAAGCTCTCCAGATACTCGTCTCGTTGCTGTACGTACATGGTGTTGTCCGCCTTGGGGGTTGTGATCAGCTGGTTGGTGGCAGAGACAAAACAGTTTGTTTAGTATAAGGAATGAAGCAGGTGATTCTTTTACTCAAGGAGAACTAGTTGCTGTCTGCAAACTGGGCTCTCTTTCCCATAAAGCTGTTATTTATTTCTGTTTGGAGTGTACCTTCATGCCTGACCCAAAGACATCCAGCCAGCTACAGGAAAACCTTTGGAAGCAGGTACAGCTGGTTGCACCAGTTCTTCTGCTGCTTCTACCACAGTGCAGGTAGAAGTATCACTATATTTCACAGAAAGCCACATACTCTCCTTTTATCCCTTGCCCTGCCAGGCCCACCAGGTCTGCCTCACAGCCTTCACTGGTGCTATGACTCACTCACAGGGTAGCCACTCTGCCCTCATCCCGTGGTTCAGGCAGGGCTCCCATGCCTCTTTTGACTGCCAAGGGGTGAGTATAACTAGGGCTACATGAGAACTTATGTAACTGATGGCCATCTAGAAAGACCTTGAAGATTTGCTAAAGCCACTGTGACCTCATCTGAAAATGACTGATTTTGTTTTTCTTTGTTCTAAGCTACTTTGATGTCTTACAGGACTTACACTTGCTCGAAGGCACAGCTGTGGGTGAAAAGGAAGAGGAGCAATTACAACAACAAAAGTATAAAAAGCTCTACATTCTACAGTACTTACTTCAAAGCCTTCTAAGGATTGCAAAGATTTAATTTTTAAAAAGTTTAGAGCACACAACTCAGATCCTTCGTCAGTGACTGAGATGAAAATATTCCAGGGAAGGGGTGTGTATAACAACATTCAGTGATCCTATGCAGCAGTTTCCAGCAGAAGATGCCTAGGAATGCAGCTCTAGCAATGTAATCACTCTAACTGGCAGCAATGATTTGCAATCAAGCACCTGCCACTGATCCCCCAAATACAAAGGGAGCTGGAATATAGAGTCAAGTTTTATGATTTAAGGTCACAAATAATCACCAAAATCCTTCAATTACAAACTTATGCTTTAATCTTTAACAGGAGTAATAATTTTCTGGCTGCCTTCTGAAGTTTGTGGGGCCTGAAGTCTAATTTTTACTGTACACTCTTTATAAATCCAGTTCATCAATGTAAAAACATTTCTGGGCTTATAAAATCTGCCTCTCATTTATGCAAAGGCCCCTGGCATGACTACAGCTTTGGGACATGAAGGTGAATGAGAGTGACAGACAGAAGGAGGATTTGGTTTCAGGGCTACAGCAGGTAACACATTGCTTTTAAATTGCATATAAAAATGCTTCAAATAAAAAAAGGATTATGAGAAGGGCTTGAGGACTGAGATGAAAAACAGACCATTGGTTTGTATTGTCTCCTCCTAGTTTTGGAGGTCATAAGCTGGAATGCAGAGGTAAGCCTGAATCTGATCTGCTTCATCAAACCTTGTAGAACAAAGCAAATTTCCAATCAAAGCTTTGTGCCAGGTCTGTTTTAACCCAGGCTGTATATGCACTGTCTCTATCAGTGTTTTGCATCACAGAATCACAGGATAGTTTGGGTGAGAAGGGACCTTCAAGATCATCTTGTTCCAACCTTTCTGCCAGGGGCAGGGGTACCTTGCACTACACCAGGTTGTTCAAAGCCCCATCCAGACTAGCCTTGGACACTTACAGGGACAGAGCACCCACAGCTATCACTATCCCGCTTTTTTATAAGGCCTCTTTGGCTACTGGACCTCTTATAAGGTCTCCCTGGAGCCTTTTCTTCTCCAGGGTGAACAACCCCAACTCTTTCACACTGTTTCCATAGGAGAGGTGCTCCAGTCCTCTGGTTATCTTCCTGTTCCTTGTTTGCATGTGTGCATGTGTGTGTGTGTGCGTATGAGTATATGTGCATGTGGGTATATATGGAGTGTTACAAATAAACTGTCAGTTGGCTTTTCATCACCACAGAGAAATAAACAAAAAACCCAAACTCACAAGGCCAAAATTTCTAAACATTTGTAAGATTGCAATAAAAGCCCCACTATAGAGAGGTGAGGCTGTTGGTCTCAAAACCCATACATATTTTTTCAGTTTCTGCACCTGGGACCTATATTTGTCATTAATTGAACTTAACCCAGAATAGACTTCAAAATTCCAGATGTTTGAAATTCACACTGAAATCTGAAATTGTTAATGATGTAGAACTTAAAATCCCATGTCCTTCTTAAAAGGTGTTTGGAAAAGGACTGAAACAATGTTCTTGGAAGCCAGTCCAAAAAAAAAAAGTACGGCAAAGCAATGGGGAACAACTTGGGTAGAGCTGCTTCTGCAGCAATGTGGGCTAATTCTCGAGAGAGGGAGTTTAAAGACTCATGAATGACAGAATTAATTGTAAGGATTGTTTCCCTAAGGGAACTGAAGTGTTTGGTTGGAAGGAATGCAAATAGGCACGTGTGTGGATTCAAAGAACCTTGAGAAGTTCTTTATTTTCCACATGTGCAATGGCAATGAGAAAATAGAGTTCAGCCACTCCTTTTACTAATAACCAAACCAAACCTATTCTTTAGGGAGCTTCAGAGTAAGCAGGTTGAGAATGTTATTAGATTCTGGAAAAGTGAGGTGCAGCATGGCATAATCATTTGTCTTCAGTGAGTTCTGGCCTGATAACCTGAGACTGTGCAACTCTTTTCTCAGAGATCCAGCTGTGAGGTGGCCCAGTATCAGAAGGTTCAAATTTCAGACAATCCTTTAAGTTGCCAGGACTGTGGTGGTGTTATGAATTAGCAGCCTGACACGAGCTTTACTTTTGGCTCTTTTATTTTTGAATTTGTTTATATTTGTCCTGATGCTGCATTTAGCACCAGCACTAATATATTCTTGGAAACCACAACACTGAGACCAAATTTCAAGGACCCCAACTTCTACATAGTTTCTTTCTCTAAGCTTTTGTTTTGGCTAAATATTAGTTAACAGTCTAACTAATAAGCATTATTATTAGTAACTAGTAACTAATAAGCATTATTTGCAAAATTCAGTCAAGTTCAATTTTTTCAAATATATAGCTTTTTTCCTCTTCTAGTGCTAGCTCTGCACATTCCCTACATCTTGAAGAATGGGGATAGGGAGAAGAAAGTTGCCTTGTTTTCAGGCCTATGAATCATCAGCAGAATGATTCATTGCATTCCAATGGTTGAAATCTTAACTTGGCATCTTAGCTTGGCACCTGAGCTATTTGTACTGGAATACGAAGCACAAAAGTCAAAGGCATTTGTGACAATGACTATTGGACAATAACTGTAAACAGACCAGCTTGCAGTAGGATAACTGCAAGAAAACAGCTCCCACAATAATATTTTTAAAGAACAGTTTTCCAAAGTGTACCCTTCAGGACATGTGTCATCTGCCAGAAAAAACATTTGTACTACAACTAAAACTGTTTCCTGTCCCAGGTGAAGTGGTTTTTATAAGTAGTTGGAAAAACATACAGTGCTATAAAACTTGGGGACAAGTAACTCCAGACCATGCTGAAGTTCTCAGGCTTGAAAACTTACTGGACTGTTACAGTTTAATACAAACAGCAGGAGAAAAACCCAAACCAAAATAAAGTTTGCACAGGATCTCTGAAGATGTCGAGGAGATCTGAATGCCAAATTCCCATCCCTCAGGCTATCTGGTCACAAGCCTTTGTGCATATCCTCAGTCAGATGTGCACTAGTATTGCCAAGCCACCTGGCTTGCTTCCAGCTTTAGAACACCAGCACCAATATGAAGCAGGTGTGCCAGCTGGCAGGACCTGCAGAGCACTGTGGTGACTTTGGCAAGTACCCCGAGGTGATGAATGGATGTAATCCACACTGGAACCTCATTTTATTGATCTTAATGATACAGATCCTGACACCTACATATCCACTGGAAGCAAGATAATCTGATGGCTAAATGGTGGCTCATGGAAGTGGCTAGGAGCAGGCTTCAGCCTGATCTCTGGATGACTGATTTTTATACTGCGTGTAAGATTTCCATTATGAGACTGTGAAACCTATTGAAAATAATCATTTAGGTCTACAAATTCTACCTCTTAAGACAAAAGCACCAAAAAAGGTAATAGAAACCCACTCTAAATTTATAGTTCCACAGACTTCTACTACAAGGGAGATACAACCTCATTTAGGTAATAAAATTCAGATGAATGAATTACTTACAATGAGCCTCCTCTTGCCTTCAAAATATTCCAGGAGGTTAGTTGCTGATTTCCTGGGAGGCTGTAGGAAAGTCTTCTTGTTGGACTTGGGAAAATCCTCATTCTCAGTCCTGCTTCCCTTCTTCTTCTTACTGCGGTCTTTGTCCTGCTTGCTCTTTTTTTCAGCTTTGACCTTCTTGGACTGCTTCTCACTCTTCTGCTGCTTGTCGGGTCTGTCCTTCTTCTTCTTCTTCTCAGGTTTATCCATTCGGTCATGCTTCTTTGATTCTTTTCCTTTCTTTGGGGGAATATTTCCTGCTGCAAACTGTTCCTCTAAATGGGAACTAGCAGGCTTGCTCGGGTCATATTTATCTTCATACTCATTACTGAGTATCTTTTCTTGGGTCTTCTTTTTTGGTGGTTTAGTCTTAGTTGGTTTGTGTTGCCCAGGTGTGACATTCAGGTCCCTGTGGTTAAAGTCCTTTCTGTCAGTTCTGTTATCTTTAAATCTACCCACATTTGCCTTTGTATAGTGCACTGAGGGAGCTGTTGGGAGTTCTGTGAAACTCTCATAGTGGACAGCCTTGTTTGGTTTCTGTGTGGCTGCCAGTTGTTTCTCTTGGTGGCCACGCTGCCGGTCCCTGCGGTTTGTTTTCCACACAGGAGAGTAGAAGTCCTCAGAGGCTGTGACTCGTGGCGTGGTGGCATCGGGGGCTACTGGCAGCCTGTGGTACTCTGTGGTGGAATGTGACTTCATGATCCAGGTCCTCTGTGTGC
The DNA here is from genome assembly GCA_013399835.1 of Leptocoma aspasia. Taxonomy (NCBI): domain Eukaryota; kingdom Metazoa; phylum Chordata; class Aves; order Passeriformes; family Nectariniidae; genus Leptocoma; species Leptocoma aspasia. The sequence continues at coordinate 97,617 of VXAX01007538.1, read as the reverse complement.
TGGGGAGGGGTGTAGTTGTTGTAGACCGGCTGGCTGTTGTCACTGCATGGGTGGTGGCACGAGTAGTTGTGGTGGTGGGAGGGAGGGTAGTGGTCCTTACTGTAGGCAGAGGAGCAGGCACTGTGGTTGTCATTGGTTTCCTCACTGTTTTGGTCCTTGTTGGCTGATTATTGCTCTTCCTTGGATCCTCCTTCCTTGCTGACACCTGGACATGTTCACTGCCAGGGGTAGGCTGCATGGTGCCTCCATTATTGCCTTCCTCAACCACTTGCCCCTCCACCCCAGCTGCTTTGCATGTCTGGATGAAACCCTTCTGCCTCATCTTCTCAATTTTTCTGATGGGGTTCTGATCAATGACTTCGTACATGGCCTCTAGCCTGACTGGATAAGGATACCTTTCCTCTACTTGCAGGGTTTTCTTCAACAGTACCATGCCAAATTTCCCTTTCTCCAGTTTCAGAAAGCTCATGAGCTTAGGGATGAGGGCAGGATCTAGTGGCTGTTCCAGGATTTTTCCTTCATTGGTTATTCTTCTAACTTTTCCCCCTTCTTCCCCTTCTTCATGGAACAGCACAATCTGCTGGATGTGCCTCTCAGCCAATTCACAGTAAACATCATTTTTCAGCAGGCTCATCATGAGCCGGTAGTAGCCCTCAGAGGCATGGGGGGCAGAAATGACCCACACCCGATTTTTTCCTGCAAAGCTGGCCAGGATATTGGGAGAACTTGACCCTGACGGGAAACGTACCACTCGTGACTGGGTGGCAGAGGATATCCCTTCGTCCTTAATCATCTCGGACTTGGGGTATTTGGCTGCAGCTGTGAGTCTTTGTACCAATCTCATTCTGGTCCCTCTGCCCCTGGCCTGGGAATGTGCTTCCCCTTGCAGGAGATTAGCGGGTGGCTTTGGAGGTGCTGAAGAATCCCTTTTGGTGACAGGGTGTCGAGGATTTGGGCTTGAATTCCTCAGGGATGCTCCAGACCTTCTTAGGAGGCTGCTTGAAGCCCTGTAAGGCAGGGGCACTTTCCTAACTCCATGGCTCCCTCTTTCCACTAGCCTCTCTGTCTTCTCAGAGCCACACACTAACCATGCTGCCCACAGCAGGGCTAAGCTGAGAGCTGGCCTCCAGTTCATTGTGCAATCTGTTTGTGGGGGGGAGGAGAAGGAGAAAAATTAGATGTTAACTGTATGATGATATCTTGAGCAAGGATTAAAAATGCAAAGCACAGGCTGGCTATTCTGTGTGATTTATAAGTGCTTATTTACACCTCAGTCCTGCCCTAGTGGACTAGTTTTACAGTTATTTTTGGAAAAACACAGAATGGATCACTTTATGAAAAAATGAGATCATCCTTCTGTAACATGATACTGTCTATCGAAAACGACACCGTGATCTGCATCCTTCTCTCTCTCTCACTCTCCCGGTTTCTCTTACACTCTTGCTGTACACACGTGCAAAGACACACAGAGAAAGAGTCCCGTACAGAGAGCAGAAAGACAAGAATTTGACTTGCAACTTACACTCTCAGGGAAGTTCCCCTGCCAGAGACGAGTTCTCACGTCTTTCTCCTTTAAAAGGAGACCAATGCCACGCAGCTTTACTGTTGTTCAGTGATTTATCTTTACGCAGCCCAACAGGTCTCAGAGCCTGTTGTGTGTATTTTAACTTTCTTCTTCACCTTCTTGACAGGCGGGATGAGGTTAGCAGAAATTTCCTTTGTGATCTCTGCTTCTCCATTTACCTGCAGGTCTGGATTTTCGCTGTACCGGTTACCCACACAGGCAGGGATTTCATTTAAGAAAAGGGAATTTCTGGCTGCTCCAAGTCCCTCTCTTTTAAACTTCCCAAACCTCCTTCCCACTCCTTGCTTCCTCAGTCCCGTTTAGCTCCTTTGTTTCCAGAGAGGAAAGCACCAGCACTAATATATTTTCCAGGCTGAAGAAAAACACAGGAATGTGATGCGGAAAAAAAACAAGGACGCTTCCCTTTCCCCTTTCTCCACACTTTGACAAAAGCAAATTGTAAAACGCTGGTCTTTTTTTCTTCTTGGCTGGCCGCGGTCCCAGAAATGTCAGGGCAACCCCAGCTCTGCTCCGAACCAGCCTCAGACAACGGTGGCCACTGGAAATGGGGGAAACTTCACTCAGGATTTAACAGCTCAGCAGAACCCGCCTCCTCCCCACTCTGACACAGGGAGGGAGGAGGAGGAAGGCTCTGGGGGCTGAAACACTGCACAGCATCACAGAGCACTTCAGAGAGGGTGACTCCAGCCTTAACTCTTTCCTTCACGCATCCCAGCTCTCTGGTGTTCTCCGACCTCAGGTTTTTCTTTCCTCCCACCAAACGGACACTGTCTGGATAAAAAAGTATGTTTCTCCATCTGTCTCAATAACAGCTCTGGTGTTTAAGAATTATTATTTTAAACCTCATTATTTCTGCCTTGTCTTTCCCCTTTCCTTGTTTTTTATTGTTTTCTGGGAGTTCCTCAGTGAAATCCAATTTTTCTTCACTTTCCAACTAGTTTCTCTTTCAGGTCCTCATGTGTGTCAGTATATTCTTTCCTCAAACATCATATGGGCATGACTGTTTGTTAATTTGTAGTTTTTAAAGAGATCAGGTTGTTTAGTATTGTACTAAAATTAGAGTCATATCTATTTCCCATGAATGTGCACCAGCAGTGGAAAAAAAAAAGACAAAAGGTACAAAAATACCTACAGAGACAAGGGTAAAGGCAGGGTCATGTCCCTTGCTCTCCCTTCATGGTGTAAATGACACCATTCTATTGAGCTGACGTAAACTGGCACAGCTTTGCTGGCAACACCTGGCCTTTAGCTGATTCACACTGGCTTCAGTGTGCTGAGCATCTTCAGTGTAAAACACCACTTAATTGTAGTTGATGGGTAACACCTAAAAATACCCAAGACCTTATTGCTACTTTAACTGTTTTCCAAGATTTTGCTCATTGACAGGGATGTTGTTACATGTCTGTGATAATACACGGGATTTGATCTCAGTTATATTGCCTGGAGGTGAAGGTGCACCTTCTAATTTCCTTGAAATTAATGTTTCAAAGAAAAAACCTTTCCTTTCTTTCTATCTTGTTGTCTTGGTTTTCATTTAAGTTTTCAAATGCACTGATAAACATTAGTAGTGGTTTTGCTAATATGCATTCAGTTTGTGTTTTATGGCCAGTCGTTTGCCCTGGAGGTAGGGGAGAATGCTGAATGCCTGTGCTCATATTAACACGAGGGGAAAAATGATCAGCCTTTCCCAAAATATCACATCCTACATTCTCTGGGAGGTAAGGGGACTGTACCTCTCACAAGAATCTCAAAACTGGGGCTTTGTGGAGTAAGGGTGGGTAACATTTTCCACTTACATTAGTGTCAAGCCTGCTGGTTTATTTATCTTGACAAGGAAAAAATGTCATTAAAAATTACCTTGTTTCATGTTGACATTTTAAACAAACTGTAAATAAAAATGAGGTTTTCATTTCAGTGTTTCATCTAGTTTCATTACAAAAATTTTAAAAAGAAGTGACCCTACAGTGCTGAAGCCAAGTATTTGATTTGGGGTAAATCAATTAAAAAATTTAAACTTCCTCAATTTTCTTGGTTTGGTAATAATTTGAAACCACACAGCGGCAAAACATCACTCATCTGCACAAGTCTAATGATGCCAAGGAAAATACACTCAGTACATGACAGCAGAGGAAAGAAACAGATTTCCATATTAGCTTTGCTGTCTATCCTATCCAATTATAGATATGCTGAAGGACTTCTGTGAGGACTTTCCTTTGCTTTCCCAACCTGACTGAAGAAGTAGCATGCTACAATGTCTGCCTGAAGTGTTTCAAAGGGTGGCAGATCAGTGAAGATGATAGGTTGTAAGGCAGGTGTAGGGAGGATCTAGCACACAAGAGAACATGCAATCATGGGGATTATTCTCAAGGCTGATGTTTGATAGTACCTTTGTCCAAGGTGAGGCATAAACTTGAAATGACTGCTGGAAATATTTGACATCAAAATTTCTCAGAAAGTAAATAATTTATACAGGCCAACAGGGGACTCCCAGTAAAGTGAACATATATTTTAAAGGGCCAGTGCAAAGTTTTACAGCAAGAAGAAAAAATAAAGACGTAAAACAGTCATAAGATACAGAAAAATATATTTGAAGGCAGCTATTCAGTAAGAGACTTAAAGGTCACTGTGTATAAGCCCCTGGAAATAGGCTTTTGGTGTGATATTGCAGCAAGGAGAAAGCTTGCCAGCAGCCCAATGAAAAGCTGGAAAGTCATATGTAGTGTCAATAATGTGATTTATGCTGTACACATCAGGCTTTACAAAAGGATTGCAAAGGGTTCAAAAAGTGATGTGATAGCTGGATATGATTGTACTGAAAGGGAGGTGGGGAATTAACTATGTGGAAGGCACAGCCACACATTGTTCATTATCTTCATGCATACACAGAAAAGATACATCTGCAAATAAATTGCTTTTTTAATCCAGAGGAAGGCAGAAGGATAACCAATGATTGGGAAGTAAATCTTGCTAAATGCAGACTTGAAGTAATTGCAATTACTTGAAATTTTAACTAATTATCTTAGTTAACCCTGGAATAATTTGGTCACGAATGTGGCTGTTTTCTCTGGCTTAGTGTTCAAATCAAGGCTTTAAGAGACCTTCTTGGCTGGACTGGAAGTAATCAGAAAAGGATGGAATGAACTCCCGTTGGACACGTCTACATGGGAAATCTGAGATCAAAATGACACCCACCCCTGAAAAGTGCAGCTCCCTGGAGGCTTATGGAAATGAATTCTGTAGCCCACCGAACTCAAATGAGCGGTTCAAGAAAGGTGGAATGCAATGTACAAAATCTGTATCCCTTAGAGTGCTTTTAATAAGGAACTGAAAGTTAATGCTGTGTCCACAAAAGGAAATTATATATCTGTTTAAGGATGACAATACTGCGAGTGTTTACACTCTGCTTTAGGTATCAGACTTAAATATATCAAATGTGTCAAGGGGTGTGCACACAATTACACTATTTCAGCTGCTAAAGAATTAATAGGAAAGTCAACTAACCCATGAACTAGGATTCCTTCTCAGTCCTCCAGAACCTGGAGAAATAAGGTAGCAGCAAGAAGGAGTCAGCTAGACGGCCAGTTGAGAACTTTCCTTTAAGTAGACTTCAAGGCAATCCTCCAGTGAGTGTGGGAGAAACTGCTCCCAAGGAAGGTGAAAGGAGGCAAGTGGCTTAGGAAAAGTGGCATCATCTGCTTTGTACGGTGCTGGGAAGCTGGGGGCCAGATAAGCAGGTGTAGGCTCCCCTGCTGATGCCAGTGGGGGGTTATTAGAGTGGAGAGCACCAGAGCCTGAGTCCTGTGAAGCCAGACATTGTTGATGCTCTAAGAAGGGACAGGTTTCTTGAACCCTGCTGGGTCCTCACTTTCCTGAGGGGGAAAGAGGCTATTATTAGTAATCTGACTGGGGTCATAACCCAGCCAGCAGCTGGAGAAATAACAACTAGTAGTGTAAACAAGGGAATTGCGCTTCAGCCCCCTGTATGTGAGCAGGAAAGGGAGTCAGTACAGGGAAGCTTGCAAATGCAGTGACCCATGATAAAAAGAGCAGTGCCTGGTTAGTCGGATCAAGCTCCTAAAATAGAAAGGAGCTTTTGATAAATAAGTTGGCTGGCCTCATTTGAATCTTTTTTAAATATACATTTTTCTGTGGAGTCCTCAAGAATGTTGCTTAGAAACTGGTGATGCAATATGACACTCAAGTTTTAAAAATAAGTATTACAAACCATAACATTGAATGTTTTGAACCAAGGCTAAACTTCCTAGGTACTGTTAGGGTTACAGCCCCAAATGTTCAGGCTTTGGTTGAGATTCAGGGAAGTTCTGATGCCTGAATGTTATTACTGGCCAATGCTCAAGCTGACCTTGACTTTAGCACCTCTGCTTGTCCAGTTTACAGAGCTTCCTGGTGAGAGGAAGGCTCTCACATGGACCCGTTTCTTGTTCTACATCTGGTTGACATCTGGGGTGGAAACATCAGCCAGGGAGAACAAAATATCTTCTGGCCAGGACTGACACAAGTTCTACACCAAACTGACTGATGCAACTGGTGTTATGTCCACTACGATGAAATTGTTATACATGGAGCAAAGGAATACAAAGGTTGCCATCTGCCGGCCTTGCAATTGGTGCTACCCAGCCACAGGCTGGGGGGAGTGGCAAAGCCACCGCAGCACGCTGCAAGTGGTCTCTCGACGATACATCTGCTGAGGTGAAGCGTTCAGAAAACCACAGGAGGAGTCTTAGAATAGTTACAGACAGACAGACAGTCACAGGAATAATTCTTGAGATTATAAGAAAAACGATGCTTAAATGAGCTTAAATTGTCAGTGGGTGAGTGCAGCATCCCTCAGCTACAGTGATATAACCCCGCTGGGAAGCTGTGCTACAGGCATCTCATAATGCTGATGTTGAAGACTGTCCCAGGAAGTGTTATTAGTTACAGCTCCCAAGTCACATGCCTGCACAGCTAAATGAATTTGGCCACAGCACTGAAGTCACCAGCTGCAAGGGCTTGGATTCCCATCTCAATTTCACAACTCTGTAGCAGAGGGCTTTGTGCTAGCACAGGTCTGAGCACTGATCCATGCCACATCCTTTCTCTGGTGTGCTTCCTTTGTCCTTCTCCCTTTGTCTGGGGGACTGCCAGCTGATGTTGAGCCTTTCTGAACAAGAGGGGGAATTGCCTTGTGGCTCTCATAGCCCCACTTCATGGTACAAAGCAGATTCAAGCAGGATAGAAGCTGGTGCTTATGCAACTTCTCTCTGCACAAATACTTGGTTTTTTAATGCAGAGCTCCCAGGCCTGATCTCTTTGACAGCTGTTTTGCCCAAATGCAATCACTTATGGCTCTGCACACTTGGAATAAGATCAAGTAGAAATTGTCCTGCAATACAATCAGCTCATTTACTTACCAGAGAAGACTCAGCTCTCCTCTCCACTGGCAGAGGAACTTCAATGAGATTCTGCCAGAAAACAGAGCCCACTGATTCAGGAGGAATTGTTCCTTATGTATTTGTGGGAGTCATTATCTATCCTAAAATATCCTGCCTTACAAATTTTTTCTTGCACCCCTTAATTTAAATTTTAAAAATGTTGGTTTGTTTGTTTGGGTTTTCTTAAAGACTTGTTTTGATTATGAAATTGAAGGGGTAGGAATGGAGTAGTATCATGTTTAAAAAACAGACTGTGCCACAGTTCATGTGTAGAAGAGTCTTCCAAAACAGGGCTGTGCACAGTGATTACTCTCAGGGAGTACATGTCAGAATGCCTTGAGGATGAATATAAAAAATTACTAGTTATGTGGCTGCACACATTCTTGACTAGCATTCATTGGTAGTTAATGGAGAAGATTCAAATTCTCTGATGGTTTTAAGTCAGAAAAGCAATTAAGCACATACTGAAGTACTCACTCACTTTGCTGCTTGCATGGCTCAGTGGAGGGAAGGCAAGGCAAGGCAAGGCAAAAGACTGAGGTAGAATGAGAATTTAACATTTATGTCCTGTTACTTCAGGTCAGACTGAAGGCAGTTCAAGTCTGAAAGTGACATCAGGAAATACCATGTGTGGATAATGTGCCACTCTTCTTGTCAGGATGTTTATGCTCACTTGCAAGCACTCATGGCCCTTGTCTTTATTTATAAGTTACCAGGTACATCACGGCGTTTAATTTTCAGTGGAGCCACTCCTTTCTCTTTCCTTCATGTAAATAGGCACTCCTGTGTCTCACTCAGTGGCAGCCTTTGGCTCTCCCTCATCTCCTCTGGCCTGAACCAGATCTTCTCTGCCAGACATTTTTTGGGGTCTTTTTTTGATGTATGGCAGAGGAGGGGAGCACCCACTGCAGGGGGTGCTCTGTCAGGTGCTCCACAGGCCGGGTGTCTGTAGATGGAACCAAAAAATTGGGGAAAAGGAGTACAAGTAGTTGGAAATTCAGGGCTCTTTAGTTCTTTTCTTGAAGTAGTTTTCAGCAGCAGTGTCTACTATCCAATGTGCACTGGGAGACAGAGAAGAAGGGGATAAGTATCGGGTTAAACTTGAGTATTTAGAAAATCAAGTCAGAAGCTATGTCATTTAGAGTGAGAAAAAGATCCCTGTCCTCCTTTCGGGGGTTTCATTTGCGTCGGGTAGGCCCATGCCAGCCTCCTGAATACTCTCTTTGGCTGGTGAATACAGCTCTTCCTATTTTCTTACAGAATTTCTTTCCCTTCTGTGGCTGTGTCGGGGCAGAACCTACTCACCTGGGAGAGGGGGAAGAATGGCTAACCTGGTTAGTGTCATCATTCTACAGACAGGGACATGAGTCCTGTGACCTCCCTGTGCTACTTCTGGAAGTAGAAGTACACACAGAATGATGTAGGTAGCTGGTTCTTAAACCGTAATTCATGAGATGATGGTGAGTGGTCAGCAGCTGCCAGTAGAACAATGCTGACTACTCTGGTGTTTCCAGCTGATAACACTGGAAGATGGTGAAAAGTAGTGTGAGAAGTCATGACATTGGCCCAAAAGTTGGGAATTGGGAGTTCTCTTGTCTGTTTTTTTTAAGTCTTTGACATAATCTCAGCTCAGGTTGGAACTGAACCCTGTGTCATGTGGATAGATTCCCACAACGCCAAAACCTAACAATACAGTAGAATCCTAATGGTTTCCGTAGCAGAAAAAACCCAAAGAATAAAAGACTCATCCCTGATAGTGTCTCACATTGAGGAGATGTACATATGCATCTCTTTGCTGATTGGTAATACTAGTACTACTTTTTAATCAAACAATAATAAAAAAATCTGAGTTTTTTGATATTGTTGATGTAGTTACTTTGCAGGCAATAAATTCACATAAACAAAATTGGTGCAGAAGGGATTAAGATATACAGCAGAGGTAGGGAGTGCTCCCTGCCAGGCACAATCAGTGTCAGTATTTTTATTCAAGATAAAATACTTTTAAAAGGTGGAAGAACTTATGCACATAAATTCCACAGCTCAGTTTTGCACTGCAGGGTAAGAGACATTTTTCACAGTTACTGACAAAGGGCATTCCAGCAACTAGTGAGATCTGGATTTCATTATGTATTTTGGGCTACAGTGCAAAAGTACTATCTGCCAGAAAAAATGTGGTCAAAGCATGTTTTATTAATATATTGCTGCTGTTCTTGGATTATACCCCTGTAGAGGCTCACGTCTGAAATGACACATCTGATAGTCTATATATTAGATAGTATTTCAAGGTTTATTTTTTGGATGAGTTTCCCTTACAATATTCAGGGGCCATGCATATTCCTATTTTTAAGCATTCAGAGAAAAACCCTCCGTGCCCTTCTCCAAAAGATCATTTTGGGCTGTTCATGGGGCACATTAGTGCTAGAAGCACAAGTATAACTACAGCGCAGCTAGCTCTTACCATCGAGTTTGGTACCTCTGTATGTATTTTATGATTAGAGAATGACTTTCTAGTCCAGACAGCTTCTGTCTAAATACATGGAATAAAGCAGTTCAGTGCTGCCAACATTTCTGTCCAATGAATGGGCTGAGTCACTGGAAGTGTCAGGAGGCCCAAGAAGACCTGGAAGACTGTCACCTCAGTGTCAGCTCACCTTAGAGAGTTATGTTAATGATAAAAACTCCCTGGCAATTCACAATTTCCAAAAATAACAAAAAAGAAAGGGAAATCTGTATAACAGATTTCTTCAGAGAAATACATGGTAAGAACTGATATTTCCATTGCTGGTTTTGCCTTCTTCTCTTCATGTTAAAGGCAGTCCTGTATGTGAAGCCACATGTGTTCCTGATATATGGAACCCAGCTGCCTTGAAATCAATGGCAAGGTTCCTATGTTCAGTGAAGACTCTTGGATTTTGCTCATATTTATAGGATACAATTAAGCTGAAGAGTTAAGAGAGACCACATCCTTCCAAAAGTCAAAGAGGAGAAAGAAATGAGAAAGCAAATATGTGGTGAAAGAGATCCCAGGTGAAATAATTGGTCCAAGTTTTCATGTCTGGATGTTGTTATTTTTTCCATAATTACTATAACAAACTCCTGCTTCCACTGAGGGGAGGTGACCTGGGATTTTTCCAGTAGCAATGGAAATTTAACACACAAATGACCAGAATTGTTAAAGCTCTTTTGTGTCAGCACTGGGAGATTCAAGATATAGCTGACATCATTTAGTCAAAAGCAAAATTTTGTGATGTATTTGTGTGCCCATGCACTCAAAATGGAGGCCAAGAAACCAAAAACTTCTATCTACCAGGAAGAGATTGTCTTAAGTACCAAGTAATGCACAGTAATGTAGGCATGGGTAATACATGATTTAGAGATCTTATTTAATTCTGTTATCTTTGAAAGTCACATTGTTGGAGTAAGGAAGTGCAATTGACACTGATACCACCTTCAGCTGACAGCACATCTGCTGCTGTTGGAAATGCCACTGTATTTGGAGCTCCAGTTCTCTTCAGTGTCCTTTCTACAGAGGTGACTAATATTACAGTAGCCAACTCACTTCACCTCCCATAATGAATGATTTTCTAATCTCCAGAAACATAAGAATATATCCATGCTCTCAAAAACCATTTGGGTTCTTCCTCATCTCTGCTGGATACAAAGGAGATGATCAGATACCAGTCCATTTAATTCCTTTTCCACAGACTTTCTTCTCTGATTTTCATTGTGTCACTAGGATTATAGTTCCTAAATGTTTCAGAGGAAAAGAAAAACCCACCAAAAACAAAGAGAGAAAGCAACACGGTTTTATTATGGACTAACAACACTGCAATTTATCAAAAACTACCTACGGAAAAATACCATTTCACTCATCCACTAATGCCGCCCACCCCACCTTGAAAACTGTCTGCAAATATCTATTGCCAATATTTGTCTGGTGCTAAAACTGTAGCTAGCACACTGATCCTATTTGTCCTTAATTTCACCCTTGGAAATATACTATTACATTTGAAAAAACCTTATTCTCGTTAATTGCTATGAATTCCTGTAAGGAGTTTATGGTTTCATCCATAGTGGCCATTAGTAGCCTGGCTGTGGCCATGATTCTATTGTACCGGCAGTCTAAAACCTAGGCCATGAAAAAAATCTCCTCTTCAGGGAGATTATGATCTCTGTTGAGACAAGGTGGAGAGATGGACGCAAGGCTCACGGGACAATGAGAGTCTGGAGGCAGGAGTGTCAGGCCATTGTGGTAGTGGCCAAAGTTTTGTCAATTAACTCAGTGGCAGTGGTGTGGGGGCATTTTAGCTAAGAAGAGATTTTAGGGACCCTTAAGGAACAATGTGAAGGATAAGAATGAGCACTTTTTTCCCCAAATGTAAGTGGCAAAATGTGATGTTATTCATCAACAGCAAAAAGGAAAGGGAGCCCAGTACAGAACTACCCTTTCATTACTTAGTTCATTTAAGGCGAGATCTCAAGTTTTTGTGTTAGAGAAATATTTCTTTATTGCTGTACTGGTAGCCAAAAATGTCTGACATCTGCATGACTAACATCTGCATGCCATCATGCACAGCCAGATGGTGGGCTATAAAATGTCAAGAAATTTTGGTAATGGAAAGATCAGCAGCAGACTGAAACAAACACCAGAGCTATTTATAAAGGGAGAGATTTCGTTTTCTTTGAGAAGAACAGCTCAAGTGATTGAGAGACTGAGAGGCTGACTTATGAGGAGGTAGTGGAAAAAGAAGATATGTTAACCTTGGGCAAATGACCAGCCACCAGCCTGTGACATGAAGAATCAGAGAGGAGGAGATTTCTTGCTAGGGAGCCTAGAGCAATGGGATCACTGGTCAAAGACAAGTCGAGGGTGAAGCTTTGGAGGCTAAGGACAAGTTGTATTAAAACTTTGCAAGTAACTTTCTGAGGGAGATAGCAAGAGTTCATTGTGAGTCACATAAATCTGAGCTGGCCAGAGCACTAGAGGATCTCTTGTTGGCAGGGGATTTAGTCCCAGATGACTGTATTGGCCTTTTGTGTCTGCTCCATCCCAGTCTGGCATTCCAGTCCTGGAGAGTGCTGGGTACATACACACATCCCGTTCAGAAAGAAGAAGGAAAATAGGAAGTGCCCACCCAAGCTTACAGGTGTGACTTGACCTCTTGTGAGCACAAGCCTGCTGACTGCAGAGCAGGCACATCTCTCACGAGGGAGCTGGGCTGTGCCAGGCTCACACATTGCCAGCAAACTCATTAGCTAAACCATACAGGCACAACCAAATGTTCTCCCTTTTAATATCTACCAAATGTGATGCCTCCAGTGCAGCTACACAGCTGTAACTGAGCACAGACCTCAGAGGCACGTGGCAGTGCAGTTGTAATTTAGAGGTAAATTCAGCTGAGAGCCCTGGTCCAGGTGGAGTGGGAGACAGGATACTGACTTGATTCCCAAAGCCCCCAGCAGAGCGGCGAGCTAACTCCTAGCTTGTATTTTTTCATATTGTTAGGGTTCCATGAGCTATCTTAAGTATTAATAGACATATGACCTCCCCATATAATTTTTGGAAAATTGACGACTCCACAAGCTTTAAGGGAAGGCGGTGACTGAATTGGCCACTTGACATTAAAATGTGCCTGACAAATTTTCCAAGTTAGGGCCATATTCAGTATGGAAACAGCCTCAGCTTTGCCACTGTCTCTGGTTTTAGTGGATTAGCTTGGTGTGAGTGGGTGTGTGGCTACATTTGCAGGAGCAGCGAGTGGTAGAGAAAGGAAACGGATTATTTCTATGTGTTGATTCTTTCAGTTTATGCACACGTGAGTTAAATATGCTTAAAAGGGACAGGAGCTGGTACCCAAGCCCGTTTTAGTGACCGGGTAGACATAGACAGGTTCTCTGGGGCATTGCAATGCAACAGAGCAGCCTGTTACACAACCTTCGTTTACAAACCCGTCGTTTGCCACTAAACTGTGCCGTAGCTGTTTTGCAACGCCATCTAGTGCCACCTGGGGATCCTCGGACCACTCGGGATGCTGCTTTGCTCTGATTTTTGTTGCACGCAGTTAAACAGCCAATGGCTTTGCAAGGAGGAGAAATGTTTGCGTTTAATAGCAGTGACAATTAAGCCAACAGATAGGAGAGGAGCATTTGATCAGTAGGATCTGAGCTGTTAGTTTGTCCTAAATGGGAAAAATATTGTGTACTGAAGCAATAACTAGTTCCCAGGCAGTACTGAGAGTTCTACCCCAGCTTCAGGTCTTGGTGTGAGGCTCCATGATACACAGATTCCCTTTTGTTTTTAATGTCAATATAATTTTGCTTTTAATGTCAATATAAAAAACTATGTCCATTTATGTTCCATGGAAAAAGAGCCCCCAAATAAGCATAGTAAGTAAATTACGCTGGTGCTATTTCAGAGCGAATTAAAATACCCTTCACTTAATCATAGGCCTATTAAAATGGAAGCCTTGCTGAGAAGTTACTGATGAGCTCCCCACTTGATGAACCTGCTACATAACAAGCTTCCAAGATTTTATAAATCTTTGAGGAATGAGAGGGGAGAAGAGCAATACAGTTCCAGAAAAACCAATAACCTCCTTCCATAACATTTAGCTGTCTAGAAAGCAACAATTTCCCCACCTACTTTTTAAAACTTTAATATTTTGGAAATGTTGGATTATTGCCAGATTTTTTTTGGAACTGATATTTTTTTCTCCACTTATTTAAAAAAAAAGGATTAATGAAAACCTTATGCTTGAAAAATGTAGTAATTTGGAGGAATGGTGAAGCCCTTTTCATCCTGTAACAAGTTCATAACTGAATTCTCCGCCTCTCTAATGGTAGCTCTTACTCTGGTTCTCCATTTGCCATTTTTGGACAGGACTTAACGAGAAGATCCTTTGCATCTGCTAAATTCTTCCCATCCTGTCCCTTTTGAAGGGTTCTGGCTGTTTCACAGCACAAACGTTTGGTGGGGTGTTTTTTGCATTGAACAGAAAGTTTTGGAACAATCCCTTAATCCAAACCAGACATCTCTTCCCTCATCCTTCTCTCTAGCTGACTCTCTAGCCAGAGGGCTGTGTGATTAAGGGATATGTTCTTCTCTCAGCAGCACCCAGCACAGGCCAAACTCACTCGTAGGGGGAAAAATGGTACCTAAGACTTTCTACTCCATGTGTGTGGGGAAAAACGAACACATTCTGCCCAGGGGAATTCTCCATCATCTGCGCTGAATACTGGGTGCCCTCTAGAAGGCAGCCTGTAGTCTGAGCAGAAGCTGTGAGGGTGCATGCAATGCAGTGATAACCAGAAGCCTCATTTGTGTGACAAACCTGTTTTACTTATAAAAATCTCTGCCCACAGATCCCTGTCTGTAGGAGGTCAGTTCCCTTTCTGTTATTCCAGGAAGCAAGTGTAATAACACACTATGTAACAGGTCAGAAATACATGTGTCTAGGCATTGCTAAGTGTTTTTATTAGAATCAAGTGAGACAATGCTGAACAATGGCATGGTGCCTTCATTTAGTACATTCACTGACCCATCTCAGGCCAGTGTTTTTATGTGGATCTGTACAGACTCATATAAATGCAAGCCTCAGTCCCTGTCGCGCCGTTCACAAAGGAGATATTATGGCAGTGCTGTGGGCTTTTTCCTGTTTCACACATCGTGGCCTATCTTGGAGGATAATGTTGTCTATATCTATTGTTTCCTATTTGAGTTCCTAAAGTGGAAGCTGACATTTAGCAATATGTAAGCCTCTGCAAGGCACTTTTGAAATACAGCCTTTGCCTCATGACAGCCTTTCTGTCAGCCACAGTCTGTAAATACAGAGACAAAGATTGTAAGAAATTCAGTGGTTTTCTCTGTCACTCCTTCTATTTAGAACAGACTTCAACAATGTCAGCTCCTACTCTGTTTTAGCCTGCACAGGACATGGACTCAGACCTGCTGTTCTGGAAAATGGGTTTATCTCTCATCATCACTTCTAGTCAATAAAACCATGCAGAAGTGGGGGGAAAGTACATGAACAAACACGTAGATGATCCTTCACTCTTATGTAGTTCTTGAAGAGCTTCTGAAGGATATGACACAAGTTCCATCATTCTAGTTTGGAAATGCATGGCCTATAAATGTCCTGTTAAAGCAGCCAGTCTTAAGAAAATACATATTTTAAACTCCGGAATGTATGATTCATTTTTAAAAGTTTTTTTTCTGTTGCTGCTACTAGTGAGCTTTTCATCACCTCCTCTGTGTACTTCTGCTTTTCCTATCCTCAGTGATAAAAGTTTTTAATTAATTATTTAGTTTAAAATTAGTTATTATTTTAATTATTTAATTAATGAAGCTTTTCCATCCCATAAAATGCTACAGTGCCAGCTGTGGGTTCGTTGAAACACCCCAAAGTGTCCTGCTCCCTTTGGCTGAGCGTGCTGCATGGGTAGCGATGACTGTGCAGCCCTGATGTCAGGGAAGCTTTTTACAGTTTAGTCAGCCTGGCAGGCAGCTGTGCACATAAAAGGAAACCCAAAAAGAATGGAGATCCAAAATCACACTAGGAGGGCAGCAGGTGGAGCACAGGGCAGGCTTCAAAGCCAGGCAGCAACTTTTAGGCTCACCCAGGTCAAGTGGACTGTGAGAGGGCAAGGCAAGTGGCCTTGCCTACCAGAGCACAAACACATTGGCTTATGGACTGGTAGCTGATGGCAGGATGGAGGCTATAAATTGCAACTCACCACTAAATTCTCCCTTCTCAGCACCTTCTCTTCTACCCTGATCATGGCAGGGAAGCTTTTTCCTTTGGTTTTAAAAATAGCTCTGTATTCCTTACTGTAATAACTCTTCACACACTGCCATTATTTCTGAATGTGTTGTCATCTGTCCCTTTCTTCCATGGAATATGACCCCCTTCTCCCTTTCTCTCCTTCTGCCCTGGCTGGGAGATTGGACTTGAACCTGGTTATGAATGACTTGCTTATGATTGCTGCTCTTTGCCCATTTCATTTCCATTTTGGCAGTAGCCAGGTCTTAAATCACTGCCTGCAGCACCCAACATCAGCATGACAAATCTGAGATGGCAGTAACAGCCCTGGATGTGAGAAGACTCACCCTTCGAATTCAGAGTTTGAGTCCCAGCTCAGTTAGAAAATTAGAAGTTCTGATGAGGAAGAGGAGAAGGAGCACATTGGAGGGCTGACCTAAGCTATTGACTTCAGAAAGAGCTTAAATTTTTTTTGGACCAGGTCTTGGACCTTGGAGTCTGCCTTAATCTTCATGGAAATTTTATAGGTCCAGAGAAGGATTAGAGTCGAGGATGAGGGCATGGACTGCATAGTGCGCTGTGTGAACTCCAGATGTAAATGAAGAAGCCACACACACAGTCTTCCTCCTGAGCTCAGACATCCCAGGTGTCTTCCTGCAGAGCAGGCATAGCATGCTGCATTGCTGGTGTCCTCTGTACAGCAACAGCTTCTTATACTTTTCTTGGTTTCTGAACATTGTGCAGATGGTGGCTTGAGGGAACCTGTTACTCCAGTGAATGCTGTAATACCTCTAAGATACTGGGATGAGTGCTGTCAATGTCTATGAAGCTCTGTGGTCCCAGATGGTTTGAGAGGAGAGAATTTTGTTTCATCCTCAAAACCAGAGCAGGGATAAGGAATCTGTAGATACATTATACTACAACATGCAGCCTTGGTGGCCACAGATATATTTTCAGGCATAGTGATTCTTTAATTAAAGGGAAGGTGGTTTGAGGATTATGTGATTCCAATTTATTTGAAAGATTGTGAGAGAGCAAAGCTAGCCATTGAAAAAAATCACCAAAATACCAACATGAGCAGAATTGTTCAGGGGAAGGAGAAAAATATTAGTAGATATTTGAGTAGGTATTTGTGATCAGCCACTGCACTGTTTCAAGCTGAAGGAAGGGAGAAGGAAATGGAAAGCCTGTAAGGAATAGCCCTACATTTCTTGAAATATGGGCTGTTGCAGCCTGTGAACAGTGAGGTAAATGGAGGATCTTCACTGAGTTACTGAATCTGGCATAATTCATTACTGATGATGGGAAATACAGCTACTTGATTTACCAGGAACAAAAGAAGTGAACGTCCTCTGCAATGTTTTCACTGGGTTGAGATTGCCTTTGTCAGAATATTTGCAGATGGCAGTTAGGACAAATGCTTATGGACATCATCCACCTCCAGTGCTATTCCAGGTGCTAGAGGGATTCCCAAGCATTCCTAAGACTGTTTATAAAGAGATTGTAAGAGGGAAATGGGAAGGCTGCAGAATACCAGTAACCAACAATCCAGGAGAATTCTGTGGCTCCTCTTTGAAGGAACATTTGGAGAGCTTCTCCCCTTTGGAGGAACCACTAAAGATACATGTTCACAGCCCAAATCTCCTGGTTTGGGACAGCATCAATTAGCTCCTTGTGCAATGGAAGCGAGAATGAGCAAAAAGAGAGTGGCTTCTCATTTGTGTTGTCCACTGTCCAATTGAACTGGCTAGCTGAAACAACACAGACATATCTGAGAACCTCATTTTACTCATTATTTTCAGAACAAGGGTGAGTTGTGGAGGAAATAGAACCATCTGTTGCATCATGACATCTGATAGAAAATCCAGAAATCCAGTCATTTTCTTGGTTTGCTACCTGGGTAAAAAGTTTATTTATATGGAATGCTGAATTGCTTTTGTGAACTACTCCAGCAGGCCAAGCCAAGTTGGTCTTCCAGCATCATGAATTTATGTCCTTACTGTGGCTTCCTGCCAGCATCCTCTCCATTGAACTGTATTTACATTAGCTCTGTAAAACATTACTTCATTCAAGTGTCTGAAGTGAAGCACTCACTCACTCCGTGCCCTTTGTCCTTGACTGTTGCCAGCTGGTGAGAAGGTAGCTGGTTGCCTTTCCCAGCTGGGCCCTGCCATTCTGAATGTAATGAGAATTAAAGCCACTGATTCACTGGGGCTGCTCAGGTTCCAATTTTGAATTAAGTTGTCTTAGCTAGTACAAATGCAAAATATTGGACAATTAATTTCTTCAACTAAGATTGAAAGGTAAATCCTTTGTTTGAAAAATAAATGCCTTCAGCAGGCATTGCCTTTGGCATCAGATCTTGGCATCCTTCAGTCCACATACTGGTAAACTAATCTGGTTGATGGTTCACTGCATTTCAGTTTGTTTTTTTTTTCTTCTGTAACTTTCAAAGCCCTTTACAAAGTGGAAGGGTTTTCATTTTATGGACGGCAGAAATGGAGAGAGGAAGAGGCAGATAATATTGTCAAACCTGGTATAGATCCTCATGTGAATCATCTTGAGTTTGATGAATCAGTGGGATGGTCCCAACATGTCTTACTGATAGAACCAAGGCAACTTCTGTACGAATGAAAGACAAAGGACGTTAGACTCTCTTGGGTGTGCTCTGGTGCATAAACATTCATAGTGGAATTAAAGACATAAGTTGTTCTACATATTCTAAAAGGGCTTTCTGGAGGCCAAGATTTGCTCTCTCTATTTCAAGAGAAGATTTGAATTAGGCTTTTTCATTTTTAAATTTGTAAAATAGTTTGGAAATGAGATTTCTCAGGGAAGTGTTCCTGTTTTGGAACATGTAACTATTTCAGTGTTAATATGCAGACTGGGGTATAGCAAAATTGTCTGATCTAAAACACAGATCTGCATGTCAGGAGACTTCACTTTCTCGCTTAGTGTTCCTTTGTTTGAAAAGGACAATAGCACTTCCCATTCAACACCAGAGTGTCAGGGCTGTGTGGAGAGTCTCATGATGCTTGGATACAAGGTTTGAAGGAGCTAGTAAATACTGCTATGTCTCTTAGTATTATTGTTTCAATTTTATTCCTTCCTCATTCTTAATTTGCTCAGATTTTATCTTCAGTATGTGGAAACCACAAGCAGAGAATAAGGAAATGTTTTCTTGGCTTTGTGGGAGGCAAGCAAAGGAAGTTTGTTGTAGGGATGTAAGGGTGGTCAGCATTGAGAACTACTGGCATGGCCTTCTTCCCTAGGGGTAAAAAAATCCCCAAGCAAACAAAAGTAAATTTCTCCACTACTGCTATGGTACCTACCAGTGGAGCATTGATATTCATCAGGGCATCTGTGCAACACCTCCAGGATTTGAAAGAAAAATTAAGATAAACTAATGAAAAATTGTTTGTTTAAATTTGCTATACAGGTGTTTGCACTTTTGTGGGAAGAAATCATTTCCACAAGCCAAAACCACTGTAGAACTGCAGTTTTCATGGAGATAGCTAATTTCTCCCTCCTGGGCATACAGGCAGCTGCTGCCCTCTCTCATATCCAAACTAGTTTCCCAGTGCTGTGAGCCTGGGATCTCTCTGAAGCAGGTCTGTCTTTCTGAATCTTAAATGTACCAGGTCTCCTACCCTGGCCAAAAATACATCCTGCCTTCCATGTTAACTGATACACCTCTGTAAGGATTCTCTCAGAGAAGATGCAGGTGACACCAGTGAAGATGCATTTAAAGTTGCCTGGGAACTTGGTCTTATTTTAATGAAGAATATATTGATTACTTTTGTCTACAGCATCATGTCTGGTCGGCAATGAAGGAACTTCAAACACTCTGGAAGCCCACTTTGGACCTGTCAAAGAGCACTGTGAGCACTTCTGTGTATTTATGCTCCCCTCCCTTCTCTTTGGTGTAGATTAGAGGTAAAATTCTTCAGAGAGTGGATTCCTCATTAAGATTTCCGATACCTCCCAGCCTGCAAAAGCTGGGATTACCACATGAAGGGTATCCTGCTATTTTTGCCTCTGGTCCAGGCCCTTTGAAGGGACCCTGGAACACTTTACAATAGCACAGATTTATGAGCACTGTGCAGCCTGCCAGAGCCTTTCTGAGATACTCCTGTAAACTAATTATGGGAAACCGCCCCAGGCTTCTGTCATTAAAAATACATTCTTAGCATTTCATGAACAAAGCTTAGTTTCCTCCTTCTGTTCCTATAGGATATGATCTGTTTCCTGACAGATGTTTATTCTAAAACATCAAGTGATTGTTGCTGAGGAAAGTAAGTGAAAAATAGCATGTCACCTATGATGAGTCACAATGTGAATCCTGAAATCCCAGCGTGATCTTAACTTCTCCAATGCCCAAGGAAATTGCTTTTTAAGATTTTTAGCTTGTTTACATTCATCTAATTAGAGACTGGGCACTTGGAGTTCTGTAGTTTATCATCAAGCCTTCCTTTTCAATACTGTCTTAGCATGGCTTTTGACCAAAAGCCATTACCCACCCACTGGCTACTTGGGCACCTGCACGAAATGAGTTGATCCATCCAAGTGCTTGCGCCTTGCTGGCTCTTAGATGCTGCCACGCGGGGTGGCAGGAAAGGCAGACAGAGACAGAAAAAACAAGAGTGGCTGCTGGCAGGAGAGGAGCAGTGGCTCAGAGGGCAGGTGGCACAGGGAGTTTGGGCTGGATCACGAGTGATCCCAGCGCTGGAGTGCAGGGCGGGCTCTGTGCGCAGGGACCGCGTGTGCCTGCACGTGCCTGCTCTCCTTGTGCCCATCACAAACACTGCCCTTGGAGACACTTGCTCCCTGCATAGGCAAGAGCACAGGGGCAAGGTGGAATAGAGACACCAAATTCAATTAATCCCCATGGAGAAGGCTGGGGCACTTTCTGGTTCAGACAGGTGGTGAGGTTATCACCACTTGCCTGATTATCTAAGCTGCCAGGACAGGGTATGCATCAGATTGCCTAGCCTGTAATTACTGCATCATTAATTACTTCCATTACTCAATGAAAGCCCTGACATATGTTAAGCCATTCACCTGAGCTATAACTTAAACCTGCATTTTGAGTGAGTAGGGTACTTGTAAGCACTTCAGCTTGTTGCTGCTGTCACATGTGGAGGGTATCAACTGGTGTCCTAACTCCTGTTAAGGCCTGAACTCCCTGTGTGTGTTTTAGTTGCAATGTGCATTTTAAAGGATCTTGATTTTAAAGGAGCTGAAAAGTCCAGGGTGGAGTTCTTCCCAAAGCTTTCAGCTGGTGCATAGGTCAAGTGCCAGATGATCTGCTACAGCACAAGGCTTTGAACTGTTCCCTGAAATTCTACAGCCATCTTCCTGCTATAAGGTTTTGAGCTGCCAAGTAAAGTGCACTGGGAAAAATAATATGCAGAAGGACGTCCATATTCTCCATCTGTAAATTCTTAAGAACAAAGATTCCAGAAGAACAGATATATCTGTTTTGGGGTAGTATTATTACTGAAGTTCTGATTCAAATTAGGCCCCTTAAGTTCTGATTTAAATTAGCCTTCTCTTTATCTCCCCCTTAACTTTTTGGTGGACTTTTTTTGGTTGATTTGTTAATTTTGATTTGGTTTTCGGGCTTTTTTTGGGTGTGGCGTTTTGTTTTGTTTTGTTTTTTATTTTTAATCTCTCACAAGGCTCTCACTATCTAGGTTAGTAATGCAGGCTGGCCACAACAGGATGTTTACAATGCAGTCTTCTGCTGTGCAGATTATTTTTCCCCCTGCATGTGATGGGTCTGGAATTCTTCCTCAGAGTGAGATAGAAGCAGGAGGAGAATCTGAAATCACCTTCCTCCCCCTGCCACACATGCACAGAAGAGGAAATAATGAGAAGGTTTTCTGTGGTGTGAAGATTTTAGGGGGCAGAAGGCCTCTTAAAAATGCTGCTGGAGATGACAGTAGCTGCAGAGGAATCAGTGAGGAAAAGGGTATTGAGAGATGAGGTGAAGCACATGCAGGAAAATGCTGGTACATGCCTAGACAAGCTGAGGTGGGTTAGGGAGGAATTGCAGGGTTCTCTTCCTGTATCTCATCCCATGAAGAGGTGTGCAGGCAGGGAGAGTCCCTTGCTAACATGGATGGTGGTTAACTGATTTCCATTAGCTGAAGTTCTGTCTCTTGACCTGATAGCTTTCTACTCATTCTTCACATTGGTGTAAATGATTTTAAAAAATGGGGGATCAGAGAAACAGGCTGTGAGCCCTAGGGAATTCTGGAGAAGCAGCACAGCACAACCTCCAGTTTGAAGTGGCTGTAGGTGAGGCAGTAATTGAGGTGTACAGGGTGGGGAATGATTTGGTCAAGCAAAGAATTGGTTGACTTAGCTGTCTGTTTATGTATGTGACTCTTCTGATTATTTTTCCTTTTCTCAGCAGCATAGTTTGGATTAAGCCTATTCCAGACAGCCTTAACTTCCCCCTTCCTTATTTCCCATAGTGAAGGTTAAAAAAAAATCAAATGATAAACAAATTGTAGGCTCAAACTTTCCTTTAGGACTTAAAGGAAAAATTCCCTCCCTTCCCTCCCCACTCAATTTCTCACAGTCTTCCAGCCTGTTTTGGAAAGATTCTCAGTCTTTCCTCCTGCAAGCTGATGGTGATAGATGTGTCCAGCAAGGGAGACAGAAAATTCCCACAGAAGAATGGGGCAGAGTTGTGTGCATCCCTGTTATTCTTCTGGAAAGGGAAAATGAGGGAAGCAGGATAGGCTGCTTTGCAGCTGAGGTCCACCATAGTGTGACACAGTGCCAAACAAAAATCTCAGCTCAGAGCCCAGAAAAAAAATAAGGGATTTGGACGGCTTTTGGACTGGCTTGTAAATGTGCTGCTGGGGCCTCATTATGCTACAAGGCTTTTAATTAACCCTACCCCCCAAACCCATCACTGCAGTACAAGAGGACTGCCTCCTGTTCCAGAGCCAGCTTGAAGGGCATTTCCACAGTGCTGCTCTGCACAGCATGGGCAGCATGGACATGATTTTCTGCTCTACCCTTGCTTCACAGGGTGTCTGTGTGTCTGTGATCTGATGCCATCATGCTCCTGTTTCAGCAGCAGGAGAAAAAGGCATTTTAGTGCCACTAAAGCTCATGAACCACAGGCTCCTCCACTCCAGCTTTTCCACTGATAGGGCACTGACTGCTATCCAGACACAGGGAAGGAGCTGTCTTATTAATGACATTTTTTGTGAAAGCATGGGTTGATACAGCCCTGGCTGTTTCAGTTTCTTCCATCTACTTCCACTCCAGAAGAAACCAAAGGTAGAAGCAATACATTTGGTCTCACCTAATCAATCTCTGGCAGTATGGAAAAACTCTTACTATAATGCTGATATTTTGTTGTATTTCTTACAGATTTAGTGCTCTCCCTTCCTTTTAAGTCCATTCCACACCCTGACAGCCTTCTCTATCTTATGTCAGTAAGAAAGAGTCACTTCTGGAGCTAAAAGAGAGATAAGAGGCTTAGAGAACATGAATTGGGAGTAAAGACTGAAAGAGTCAGTTTTGTTTAGTCTAGGAAAAAGAACATGGCAGGAGCAGAGGTGGGAAATATGATAGTGTTTGAACATTTTCAGGGGTTTTATACAGTGATCAGTTCAACAGGTCAAGATGGAGTACAGCAAGGAGAAATCAGCCTAAGTTCAGCAAAGAAGACTTACATTAGATATTTAAGAAAGGTAGAAAAAACCCCAAAATTTTTCTAGCTGTAAGGGTAGTTAAGTAATGGCTGTCTAGGGACTTGTAGAATTATTGCTCTTACAAGGTTCATGAGAAGGCTGGATAGGTGAAAACTGAAGAAACAGGATCCCAAAATTTCACTGCATTTCCACAGTTACTTTTGTGGATTACCACCAATTCAAATTCTGTTTAGTTTTAACTAGTTTCAGCTGCTTGCCATCACCTGTCTTTTCATTTTCTCTCCCCACCTTCCCACATACAGGTGTTTTCCTGTATCCTGTATTCCTCTTGAGCCATTTCATATTGCCAGATGAAAACACTGAGTGATTTCAGTGTCTCTGTAATTTCTGTACATCAAATTTGGACATTGTCATTGTAGAGTAGCAAAGCTCAGCATTTAGCTGTTGTATTGTACGGCTTCTAACATAGCAAGATTTTTGTCTTTTCTGTCACTGAAACCCCAAATGATCATAGAAGACAGGATTCTAGAATCATAGAATATCCTGAGTTGGAAGTGACCCACAAGGATCATCAAACACCAGCTCCTGGCCCTGCACAGGACCATCCACAAGTCACACCCTGTGCCTGAGAGTGTTGTCCAATCACTTCCTGAACTCTGCCATGTTTGGTGCTGTGACCATTTCCCTGGGGAGCCTGTTCCAGGGCCCAGCCACCCTCTGGATGAAGAACCTTTTCCTAATGTCCAACCCAAACCTCCCCTGATACAACTTCAGGCCATTCCCTCGGGTCCTGTCACTGGTCACCACAGAGAAGAGATCAGTGCCTGCCCCTCTTCTTCCCATCTTGAGGAAGCTGTAACTGCAGTGAAGTCTCCTCTTCTCCAGGCTGAACAGAGCCAGTGACCTCAGCCCCTCCTCACACGGCTTCCCCTCAAGGCCCTGCACCGTCTTCATAGCCCTTCTTTGCACACACTCTAATAGCTTTATATTTTTCTTATATTTGTGGCACTCAAAACTGCCCCCAGCACTTGAGGTGAGGCCGCCCCGGTGCAGAGCAGAGTGGGAAAATGCTACAGGAGAAATAATATATATAACAATAATAATATTTGTCACTACTATCACTCTTCTACAAATAACTCAGTTCTATCTTTGGCTGTAGCTAAGCATCAAAGAGAGCCAGGGATGTTTGTGGTGTTGAGCTGGATGAAATATTACCTCTTGGCCATGGCAGGATAACTGCAATGTGGAAGGTACAGTATGTTTCAGTTGAAAGGTCCGTGACTGATTATGTAAAGCTGCATGAGAAACACATTTGGTGTTTTATAAGCATTCACCAGAGAGCAGCAGGTCAGCAGTAAGAGCTCATGCTTTGGAAGGATACACTGTGCTACATTTTTGAGCTAGTGTAACCAGTTTTTTTGAAAGGAATCCACTGAAGACATGTGTTGCAACCAGACCTCATGTGTCAGCTACCCACGTCAGCTGCCCAGGGAGGCAGGACCAGCACTGCAGTGTGTGTGTGATCAAACCCTGACCCTGAACCAAACAGATTGGAGGCAAAAGGAGAAGTCAGGGTTCAGCTGTATGTTCTGCTTATTTACCCAGTGCCTTTGGGCAAACCACAATCATCCTGTGCTTGACTTTCCAGAGCATTACTGCCCCTAATGAGGAAGAAGAGGCTTAGTTCTTCCTCTGTGTGCATAGGACCACATGCTGCTTCTGCATTACCATCCAGACTTACAGCTCAAACGGCGTCATGTAGCATAGCAGAAAACACAGCCAAGGTTTCCTGTGGGAAAGCTGGCAGCCCTCAGGAACCTCCTCCAGGTCCACCTTGCTCCCTGCCTGTAGCCAGGCAGCCAGCCCAGAGTCCCCCGACAGCCCCCACTCCTTAGCCTGGGACTGTGACCCTCCCATCACCTGGGCACGGACTGTCCTGGGGCTGCAGCCCTTGTGGGAACACTGCAGCCCAGCAGGCACTGGGACAATCCCTTCAGGGGAGCAGTGCCTGGCTGAGGAGTGTGCGTGCTGAGCTCTTGAAACACCTCCGTGTCCAAAGCCAATATCCTCAAGCTGAGGCAAGTCAGAAACTAAGGGCTGCTTGTGAAGGTTGAATTGTGACATTTTAAAGGACCCTGAGACTCATTCAGTGCACGCTTTGGCAGTGTGTTCAGCCTGTTACAAACATTTTGTCTGAGCCAGTGGCTGAAGGTGAGGGAAAGATCAGCCCTCTTAACCCAATATATGCAGACATTGTTTGAAGGCAACGGGGAGTCAGGACCAGTGACCAACACAGAGATTTCCACGGCAGAGTATCTGGCATTAGGTGATGTTGCTGCACTTGGATTGAACTGCCTCTACCCAAGCTGTGCCATTTTGTAAGAATAATGGTCAAGATTTGGTGGAGTATTTGGACTTGAGGCTGATGTGTAGATAATGTGGGGAACATGCCCTTTTTAAAGCATTTCAACCCGAACATGTGGCCTCTTTGCTCCGCCTGCTTTCCCGAGTCTCCTAGGGGTGAAAATCTTTCTATGGTGCTTCCTCCTCCACTTGCAGTTTCCCTCCAATACTGAGGCACTTACCAGCTGCTGCTTTTCAGGCTTTTCAGTCAGTGAGGCAATGAGAAGACTTTAATTTAAACTGCAATTTAAGACTGCAATTTAAACTAGGCCATAGGATGTTGATGACATTTCCCCCTACTGTATTTTAGCTCCAGCCATCTTGTATCTATCCAAAGTTAGTGCAGACAAGGGAAGCTTTGATCTTTCCAAAAGTGCAGTAGTGTACGTCTGCTGTAATGTGATGTCTCTTCTATTATTGCTGAGCCTGGAACACAATAACATCTTATAGAGGGCTTTGGAGTTTAGACTACAGCCCATTTATTTATTTTGCTGGAGCAGTGTCCCATAAGGAAAATCCTAGGCTGGATTTAAAGAGCCAGACAATGGAGCAGCCGTCACATTTAGATGTTGCTTTTGAAACAATACCCTAATGCTACATCACTTTGCTCTGCTGGGTTCTGCTTCTACTTGCCAACGGCAGAAATCACAAGATCAGACTTAGTGAAAGGGCTTTGGGGATGTTTAGTGCAGAGCACGTTGAAAATGAAAACACCGACTCAACTCTGCTGAAAAAGCAGCTCTGGTTCCTAGGCTTCTTCTCGATCAGTGGATAGAGGCATTACCTCACACTCAGTGTGGAGTCAGGCAATGGGCTGTGTGTCCCAGACTTTTGCAGGAAAATAGTAACGTTATGCTTACAGTAAATATTAACAGTGCCAAATGTATGTCAAAAATTTAGACCATCTATTACCACGGAAAGGGCCTTGAGACTCCAGTATTTATAGAAAAAGAAAAGAGACATGTCTAGTCTCACTGTCTGCGAAAAGAATCTTAAAACAATTTTGCAGTCTACAGATAGCTCAAAAGAACAGCTTAAAATTGTATGACTTGCTGTATTTACAACCTATAGATTTTTAATGATAAAATGAAAAAAAAGAGGGGTATTTTGTACCAATATATTCTGTTGGAATTTTTTTTAAAAAACCGTTTTAAGTGAAGAATTTTAATGCTGTTTTGCTTGCTCTATTTGCCAAGCTTCTCCTTCTGCTCCCAGTTTTAAAAAATACAAAAATCATAAATATAAACAGGTAAGAGCAGCTGCATATTGCAAAGGGGCTTGGGGTGAATAACTTTTTCATTTATTAAAAAATATGGAAACCATGACTGACATTGGTAAACAAAAACCTGCAAAAACATTGGAAAGCAAACGCTTGAAATTTATTCTGTAAAGTGAGCTTTCAATTCTCATTAGCTTGAGTAGAGCAATTTATCAAACAGTTCTATTGTTGGCTTCCCTGTGATATTAAGCACCTGTTACAAATTGCTGAATATCCTAAGCATCTAGAAGGACTTACATGGCACTTAAACACCTCTGTTAAACTTCTAAGTCTCACTTGCTGTCTTAAAATCAGTGATTTCTACAATGAAATTATGTGCAAGGACTTTGGAATCTGGAGTTACATATGCATATATCTGTATATATTTATCCAAGATGGACACTGAGATACCAGCACAAAGGGAATTCTGCATTGTTTATTAATTTCCTGATGAATCCCTTCACAATGTTAGTACTTTTTGGGTTTCTGAACTTCTTGAGATCTGTCTGTCACATCAGATTGCTGCAAAACCTGGATTCTTGCAGTGAAAATTAGGGCTAGTTTGACATGCATTACATGCATTTTTGCTAGTAATTATAGGAACAGCACATTTGGCGAGCTGTCATTTGACAGGGGGACAAGTATGGCAGGTCAAGCAGGGTGACAGAAATTACTGGGAACAGCTCTTTCAGCCCAGTTTGGTTTTTAAAGTACCAAGGCAGCAGTAACAGACCAAACTAAAAGTCTAAGTCTAAACCAGAACAGCCAAGACTTTGTGTGATACTCTACCTAATTGCTTAAATCTTTCTGATTACTGCTTTCTGTGTTTATTATGAGTCAGTACAGAGTTTCTGAGCTCTTGCTCTGAATATGGACCCACATATTCAGAGGGTCCTGCACAGGCACAGCTGTTAAAATCCATTTAAAACTTACTTTGTGCAAAGGGATATTCTATTGGATAAACTGAGAAATACCAGGTGATGACAGAGCTGAAAACATAACACATGCTCAGGGACAAGGCAAAGGCTGTGGACCCAACTGGAAGGCTGAAATTACTAATTTCTATATGATTAACTATGTGATCTTTGAAAAGCCTGCACTGCAGGAGCTTCATATCTTCAAGATTTTTGTGAGATACCAACAGCATAGGTCTATGTGGTCTTTTTGCAAAATGATTCAAAGCCTGGAAACTTTACCTTGGGGGTAGAGATATAAGAGGCTTAATCTATTCATTTTAGCAAAGAGAAGGTGAAGAGGTGGCTTGGTCAGAACCCACAAGACTTTAGTGTGGTAGAAGGTTTCTGTGAACAAAGAACTCTTTTATGCAGCAGGGAGAAGCATAATAAACCCTGTGTCTGGAAGCTGCAGCTCAGTTTATACAGATGGGAACTGAGGTGCAAAATCATGGGCTTGAGGCAGGAATCACTGGCAGAAATTCTATGCCTGGTGTTACACTGTGGATCAGACTAGGTCATCACAACCAGCACTCTTGGCTTTGAAATCTGTGTGCCTATGATTAACGTGATTCCCACATTATATGCACACATCAGCATTGCATTTAGTCACTGAAGAAGAGAGAGAATGTATTCAATTAGCTCTGGGCTTTCTGCCTAAAAGGGGAAAATGAAGTGAGATTTTGTTTAAGGACAACCCTGGTAACACTGAAAACCACCATGGAATTGTTAGCATTTGGGCAGATTGGACAGGTTTTCAAGGCCCAGCACAAAAGACCCCGTAGAAAGATCTCTGTTCAGTGAGCTGCAGAGAAAGAAGACCAGAGCAATGCCATGGAAAGGGACCTGGGGGTCCTGGTCAGTGCAAAGTTGAACCTGAGCCAGCAGTGCCCTGGAGCCAGGAGAGCCAACCCTGTCCTGGGGGCATCAGGGACAGCAGCACAGCCGGGCAGGGGAGGGGATTGTCCTGCTCTGCTCTGAGCTGGGGCAGCCTCACCTCGAGTGCTGGGGGCAGTTTTGGGTGCCACAGTGTAAGAAAAATATTTAGTGTAAGTAAAAATCTATTAGAGAAGAAGAAAAATAAGTGTAAGAAAAATATAAATCTATTAGAGAGAATCTATTGTGCAAAGAAGGGCTATGAAGATGGTGCAGGGCCTTGAGGGGAAGCTGTTTGTGAAAACTGAGATCCTTGGCTCTGTTCAGCCTGGAGGAGACTGAGGACAGACCTCACTGCAGTTACAGCTGCCTTGTGGGGGTGAGAGGAGGGGCAGGCACTGATCTCTTCTCTGTGGTGATCAGTGACAGGACCCAGGGGAATGGCCTGAAGTTGTGTCAGGGGAGGTTTAGGTTGGACATTAGGAGCAGGTTCTTCATCCGGAGGGTGGTTGGGCCCTGGAGCAGGCTCCCCAGGGAAATGGTCACAGCACCCACCCTGACAGAGTTCAGCAAGTGATTGGACAATGCTCTCAGGCACATGGTGTCATTGATGGTGGGGATGGTGCTGTGCAGGGTCAGGAGCTGGCCTTTGATGATCCTTGTGGGTCCCTTCCAAGTCAGCATATTCTATGATTCTGTGATACCATACGGGGCTTAGCTGTGGTCCTAGAAAGCATATGACATGCTTAGATAAACCAATCAGAGGTAGACAGGGCTAAACTAGAACCCTTTATTTCACTCAGATCTTGCTTAAATAGAAAGGAAATATACTTTTTAATGAGGATTTTAAAAGGGTGGTATGGATTATTATGATGGTGATGGCAAGGAACTGCATTCTCTCCAGAGCAGCCCTGGTTTAAATGTTTTGGTTTGCTGGAAAACCCCTAAGTTCTTGTAGGAACTTGAAGAGAGTCACTTTAAAGTGTTCCTGACTCACATTATAGGAATTCATTGCATTGAAAATGTAATTTTCAAGGCTAAAAATTATGATTTTCAAACGCAAAGTAACATGTCTTTGAAAAGGAAAGCAAGATATCATTTTTTAACCTGTACTTTCAAATCTCATTGAAGTACTTAGAGGGTAATAAAATTAAATTTTTTGGTGATTCAGAGAGAAATAGTTTTAATAATAATAATTATGGTGCATGAATAGTGTTCAGTCCTTTGACAGTTGATTAAGATTGGAAGCACTTTGAAGTTGTTTATGTCAGAATCACAGACTGGGTAAGTTTGGAAGGCTCCACAATGGGTCATCTGGTCCAGCCTCCCTGCTCAAGCAGGGTCATCCCAGAGCACATGGCACAGGATTGCACCCAGACAGGTCTGGAATCCAGTGAGGAAACTCCACAACCTCTGTGGGCAACCTGTTCCAGTGCTCAGTCACCTGCACAGTAGAGAAGTTCTTCCTCATGTTTGGGTGGAATCTCCTGTGCCTCAGTTTCTTTCCATTGTCTCTTTTCCTTTTGCTTGGCAACACCAAGCAGAGCCTGGGTCCATCCTCTTGACACCCTCTTTTAATGTGCAGGACCCTGCATTTGCCTTTGCTGAATTTCAGGAGGTCCCTCTCTGCCCTCCAGGCCTTTCTGAAGGACAGCACAGCCCTCTGGCCACTCCTCCCAGCTTTGGGTCATCAGTGAACCTGCAGGGGAGGCCTCTGCCCCTTCACCCAAGGCATTGATGACAATGAAAAATCACTTTCTACACAGTTCTAATTTCTGCTGCCATGGGGTGATAAGGCATCTGCAGTTATCACCCACATACGTAAGCGAGTCCTTTCAATACAGCTGTTTATTTTGCTTTTCCATTCTTTCCATCAGAGTGCTGAGTTATTGCAGACCAACACTTGTATTAGTTGAACATTTCCTATCATCTTACCTCCAAGGTCCTCTGTTTAAGCAGAACACTAAGGCACGGATAGTTGAACTCACTCATTTGGGAGCTTGGGTTGTTGTTGCCCTCACTTCTCTCTTGCAAACTGTCATTTCAAAAGATCACAGTTGGTTTTGTCAAGTTGTGTAATGTGGTCTTGGGTTTTCTCATTCTGTTTTCCAGTCACCTTGCAAAGGAAGTATCCTGTGGGGTCATGCTTTTGATCTCACCTAGGATGCTGGGTCTGCACTATGCACATCTGAAATAGCTGGTTTAGACCCTTTTCATTTTCATCTTGTTGGTTTTGGCAGGGAAAAAAGTGTTCAAAAGTAAGAGAATTTGTTCCTGTCCGATTTGAAAACTGAATGGCTCACTGTTTGTTTTTTTTCTTTTAAAAAATCCTTTACATGGGACTGTTTTTTGAGGGCTTGTGATCGTGCATGTAGTTTGCTTTCTGTCTAGCCACAGCAGTTTACCAATTACAAAAGAGTCTTTCAGCACCTGACCCTATATTCAGGGCAAGATCTGCAACCTTTAATTGTTTAATTAGCTGGTCCTAGCTTAAAAATATCTAACAGCGCTTTCTCAGATAACTCTGTTATTTCAGGAAGCATCCCCACAAAATATTTCCATTCATTTTCCTTTGCTATTTTACCCAGTAAAAGGAAGCAAAGGTGATTTCTGGCAGTGATCAGCTCTTCAAAATACTTGCAAATACCCCTCCTCTTCTCAACTAATGAAATAAAAGCCATTCCCTGAACCCTCTCATATACTATGCTGTGTGTGCCTGATGTGCTTTCTGCTGGGGAGGGGTGTGGGTGGTGGTGAAAAAGAAAAAAGACCTTGTATCTCTTCATTGCTTCTTTGTTTAGTGGTGGGTGGGAAATCCTTTAATCTGAAAATTTGTGTATTCCCCTCTTTCTCCTTGAAAGGGTGGAGTCAAATATAGCCCCAAGCTGGGTATGAAGGTACTTTAAAAAGTGACAAACAGTACACGGAACAAAGACTGCTTATCCTGACTTCCACTGTCAAAAGAACGCAAAAACCCAAAAAAAGAAAAACAAAAAAACCCCCCAAAAAAAAACAAAATGAAAGAAACAAAGAAACAAACAAGCAAACAAAACAGGTGATGAGTAAAGGTAAAAGGTAGTGTTTCTAAAGCTGCTTGAAAGGTATTCTTTTTAACATCAGTTAACTGTGGAAGGTGGCACTGACAGAAATCAAAATTTGTGGGTTTGCAGATTTTGACCTGATGAGGAGAAAATTGAGCTACTGAGTTGTTTTTCTTCTTCTTTTAGTGACATTCAGCCACTCCTGCTAGAGGAAGAGGAATTAGCATTTGTTTTCCACCTTTATGAGGCTGTCAACTGATCTCTTCCAGTTTATATATTGTAGAATTTTCAATATTTTTAATTCTATAATGCTGGAAGCTAAGAGATTAAGAATAAGCCGCTTCAACCTTTATCTTTTCTGTTATAAATAAACAAGAGTGAACATAACATACATCAATAGCAATTTCAAGGAGCCACTTTTCAGACTGTAGCTTGCTTTTAAAGTCAGCATTGCACTTGGCTCAAGTGATGAGATACTAGCATTAAATGTTACTCAGGCAGAGCCAGTGTTAATATTTCCAATGCCTTATTAAAAAGAAAGGGATGTAAACTAATTCTACTTCTGTTGTGATGAAGTTCCTTCATAACATCTGGGCAAAATCAAGGCTGTTTGAACACTTAGACAAAATGTAATTTTCTGCTGTTTATTTGGGGCAGTGAGTGGAGAACAATTTTAAAAAATGCTTACAGAGAGTCAGCTAATTTTCCTCATCCCTGTTTGAAAGTTTCCAAAAAAAAGAGCGTGAGGAAGTCAGGTTGACTCCCATGGTCAACAGCAGCCAATGCTAATGAATACATGTACTGTTGGTTAGTGAAAGTCATTATCCCTGTGTGCCAAAACAGAGACAATGGAGACAAAACCCACAGCCTTTCAACTCCAAATATATCTCTGGCCAAACTTGCCTGACCTGACTAAGAAAATGATTGATCTAAAGGAATTACAATGCAAGAAAAACCCCGCTTTTCTATCCCAAATCTTGTCCCCTCCAGCATCTGGCACTGGCTGGATAGTCAGTCTGCAGGGCACCTCACTGGCTGCTGTTATTTAGTTACAGGAAAGACAAAATTTCTGCAGCAGCTGAGCACTAATGCATTAATTCTGGTAACCCCACTGAAAAGTACCAACATGTCAATCTATCTGTTTTGCAGATGAGGAAAAGGGTGGCACTTTCACTTCAGCATTAATTTGGTCTGCCTTGAGTCCTACCCATGTCTGTAAAGCAGGCTAACATATTTCAATTCTAGCAGGTGCCTGCTTTACAGCCCGAGCTGATCTGACTCCTCCACTCTGTGTTGCTACAGCCCTGTGCAGTTCACACCTTTGTTCACAGTGTGGTTGTTGTGGTCACCCTCTATTCTAGCTTCTAACCATAGCAAGCTGTAGGCTATCATACACCAGGGACACTGCACTTCATCCAAAGAAGGCTCCTCCTGTGAAAATCTGGAAATGAAGACTGCTGACTGGGAAGAAAGAACCGGACCATCTGAGAACTAGACTATCCCCTGTTGGGATTAAACAGGATAGACCAGAATCATTCCATTACCACAATTTATAATCTTTCTGTATCTTAGAGTGACAGATCTTATGAATGACAACTCCTTCCCAAATGCTCCACAAAAAAATATTGGCCTCAGCTGGTAATAAATAACATGATTAAGTTTAAGCAAAGTTAGGCAGTCAAATGCTTTTCATTCTGTAGAAGTTAATAAATGTTCTTTGCAGTTCTCTTTTTACTCTTTGGATGGCTTTGGATGACACTGTTTTCCTGGAGGGTGGATAAGGATATGAAGTCTGTGAGGGTAACGTGGTAATTCTTACTGTTACTTATATGAGAGAAAGAAAGTTGAAAAAGCCTGTAAACTAGAACCAATGGGATATGTAGAGATTTCCTGCTTCTTGTCACAGTATGTTGACTGAACAACTTTGTGTCATGACCCAAGGTTATGCCTGGTACCAGCTTAGCTGTATTTCAGCCAGGTCAAGCACTGAAGAAAGGTGGACTTTAGGAATTCATTCCATTCAGTTTCCAAGTGCGAGGAGAAAGTTCAGTTTCCTGGTGCTGCCACAGCTGAGGAAAGGGTATGATAAACACACATGTTAAGCAGGGATGGAAACCAAAGGAGAGTTATGTACTCATGGTGAATAAGTGAGGCATTAGGAAGATATTTCTGTTGGAAGAAACACAGAGGTAGTTTTCATTATTCCTCTCCCCAGTTAAACAGGACCTATGCAAGTAAAACAGTTGCACTAAGAAATACCTTTATCTATGTTCCTAACTCTTTCAACAGAAATCTAACTAGGTCCAAAGACTCACCAAACGTGATTCTGCAGAGAGACAAAAGCAGTGAAGATGCGAGGGAAAAACCCCAATTTCAGTAGATTTTAAGCTGTTGCCTTTCACATTCACTGTAGTCTACTCAATTCTCTGTTACAGTGGGAAAGAGCGATGTGATTGCCCCACCCTGGACATCACAGTGTAATCTGCTCTTTTTATTTAACTGCTGTCTTCGTTCAACAGCCATTTGTATGTCCATCACATTCTCAGTTTAAAACCTTTCTTAGGCTTGGGGAATTTTTGGCTGCCAATCTCAAGAATCCATCTACTTGTCTTTGCTACAAACCTGTGTCAGCTTAGACTGGTTGCACTTGGCCAGACTGCAGTGCTCCTGCCTGTGATAGAGTTTTGCTACACAAATAGCCTGCTCTCATAAGGGATTGTGCTCAGCAGAGCAGGTTTGAGCTAGCTGCAGTAAAATCTATTGTCTTGATGTAAAAGTCTGCTGTGTGATAAGAATCTTCCTCATCTGGGTTATGAAAATCCATTCTTTCCTTCCTTTAGCTGAGCATGTTGAGCTCTACAGATGTAAATCTGTCCATACATGCTAAACATGTGAGTATTTATAGGCATTTCTGTGGTGGCCTGGGTCAACAGTGAAAGAACCCGTCAGGAAGTAGAGAAATTATCTTTGGGAAGCTGGAGATACTTTTTTAAGAGCTGGAGGGAATGAAAAAATGAAATTTTTTCCAGGGCACCTTTTTTTTACAACATTTGGTGCAAATCCATTTGGATTTTCTAGTTGTTAGGTCTATTTCTTGAAATCTGTGTTCTGTGTTTTAGAAATAGCTGCACTATATTTAGGTGAATATTTATAGAAAATTTAAGCCCTTCTCCTAGAGCTTGTCTCTACTTTTCTCTTTTTAAAAGCTTGGTATTTATATCATCTAATCATAGGAAAGTGTGGGTTTCAAGACTGTGGCTGACCAAAGTCCTGAGGGCCTGCCACACGAAGGATGACTTCTCCACTGGTTAAAACCCATCAAAAACAACTTTTCCACTGGGTATGTTGGGAAGCATCTCACTGAATAAGGCAACTTTTCTAAAGAGGATACAGCTTTGTGGCACAATTCTGCTGACTACACTGAACTTCTGCCTCAGAAGGATTTTGCCCCTTGCCTCTTGCTTTTGCTATTAAAAACTTTATAACATTTGCTATTATAAAATTTGCTGTTATAAACTCTTCTGCTTTTAATGGATAATTGAATCTTGGTGTGTTTCTTCTGAGTAAACTTGCACAGAGGTAAACTGCAGCAGGATTTTGTACGTTGCAGTAAATCACAAAGAATAAATCACTAGAGTATTTTTCATAAAAGCAAAGAAAAAACCCTATCATACTCTCTACTGCTTGAAATTCCTAGTAAGTTTAATGTAAAAAACAGAGACTGTATAGCTTCCATTTCAGAGCATCAGAAATTCCAGATCATCAAGTACTTTTGACAAGCTCTACCACTTCAGTTGCAAAAATTAGCATCATTTAAGGTAAAAGGCCAGTTTCATCTGTGTTTTATAAACAGAAATTATCTAAAATTGGAATGTTACCATCTTACCCATCCAACCACTGAGGTTTAGTCACAAAGGAACACTGGTATGAGCCATCCCACGCCTGAACTGGCAGAACAAAACCAAAATTGGTGAGGTTTTCCAGCATCAAACTAAGCCTACAGAGATAAGAATAAACTGAAGCCTTTTATCTGGACCCCAAAGTGTGGTGGTTTAGATGAACAGGG
Source organism: Leptocoma aspasia (assembly GCA_013399835.1). Lineage (NCBI taxonomy): Eukaryota > Metazoa > Chordata > Aves > Passeriformes > Nectariniidae > Leptocoma > Leptocoma aspasia. The sequence goes on along the minus strand of VXAX01007538.1, from coordinate 61,562 downwards.
ACCTGAGGCCAGGCTACCCACAGAAGGTGGAATGCAGCCACACGGGCCAGAGTCTGGTCCCAGCAGCAGAGGTGATTTCCTGTAGTTTCTAAGAGAACTGGAATATCTGTCACGATCAGAAGGCTGTCTTTCTACTCAGAGAAACCCCAAATGTTGACACTGTGATGCCAAGCTGCAGCCATTCTGCAGAGCAAGCTCTGTCCTTTGCCAGGCACAGCAGGGCACTGTAGCTAGCTGTTTGTGGAAGCAATAGCCTCATCCATAATTAGTGGCTGAATGGCTGTAAAATGTTCTTGTGATATTCGCTCCTTGCATTAGTTGTCTTGCTGCAGAAACAAGGATGGGTGACCTTCAGGTTTCATTTGGATTTATTGATCTCATGACCAGCTGTGGCCTCAGAATGACACTTGGCACATATCATGTGGCCATTTGATGACATCACTGTTTACTCATGTTGTCCTGCACTTTTCATCTCCATATTCAAGATAAGTTTGCTTAGCCTCCATTAAAAATTATGTTTTATTCAGTATTGAGATAACCTTTCCCAGCCTACCAAGCTTCATCTCTGTCTCTGCTAATCTTTCAGCTATCTGGAACATTTTTTTTTCTCTAGTAAATAAGCAGTTATCTTAAAGAAGAAATGTGGAAATATCTCTGTGAAAAGGGTAAATATAAGAAAAACAAGGAAACAAGGTTGATTCAGTCTCCCAAGCTGTTGTTTAGTTTAGGGTCTCCTAGCCAAACGATGTATCTGCCACACTTGAGGATGTGAACAAATAGATGACTAAAAGCACATGTGTTCTTGCAGAAAATATGACTCCATAAAAATGATGAAATTTGCATTTATGGTGTTTATGCAAGATAGGGTTTTTGACTGACCTTTGTCCAAGGCACCTTGGAATGCTTTGTGTCAGCTGTCTCTCTCTAGCAGCAGTGCTCCATCATTTTCTAATTAAGTCTGTGCAACTGTTCACATTGGAATTAAAACTCAGCAAAAGGTTGCAGGGTGCTGTGTCTTCATTATCTATTTTTCTCATCTCGTGGCTCATGCTGAGCTGCATTCTGCTTAAACAAAGCAATATGGTTCTTACTGTTGGGAGCACAGGACTGCAAACAGCAAGTTAGTCCATGGCTGTTCTGTTGTTTTGTGCAGTACCAGCTGGTTTTTATTGAGGAAACTGTACTATGTAGTTGAATAATTTTGGTCTCTACAGTCCTTATTGTTCTGTTTTGGAAGGGGTGAAAAAGAAAGTACTAAATCCTTTGAAGAGCTAGGAACGGACACTAACTGGAAGAGTATGTACTGAACAGCTGATGAAGAGCCAGATGATCTTTTTTTTTTGCTAACTGAAAGCACTGATTGACCTATGATGGGTTTACTGAGAAAAAAAAAAAGAACTTTCTTCTATTTTTCTTCTTCTGGTTTCAAAAAAATTAGAACATAACACTGCTTTTCCAGAAATCCACCAGATTTTTCTTTTCAGAACTGTCCCACTGCTGCCTAAATTGATCCCCACATTTGCAACATCTCAGCATGCATGAGTTTCCTTCTCTGTTAAATATCTTGAGCTCTTAAAAAGAATTCTTTCTCTTAAGTTTATGACTTACAGACTTAGAGATCTGAGGTTGAAAAAGACAAAGGCCACACTGTAACCACTCACCAAACTGATCATGAGGCTTCAGTTATGACACTAATGCTGACAGATGTCAGTGAGACAGATATTTTATTTCTTTTGCATACATATTCTCTGTGCTCTACCCTGAGGACCCTAAATTTTTGCTCTGTTGAGTGGTGAATCTTCCACTGAAAAATAGTCTTTTGCACATATTAGTAGAGAAATGGGCTGGTGCACTCAGGGAAACTTGTTGCTCTGTTCCTATCTGCTCTTAGGTACAGCATGCAGGTTGGCAATGATGTCAACCATGTTTTGTGACATCTTTTGACAGCAGCCATGAGTTGAATGGACTTTGGGCTGCACCTCCCTATGATGTGGAGTCCTTCTTTGAGTCAGGTCAGAGGGAGAGGATCAGCCTGGGATGTGGCAGAGGTACCAAATGTTTCCTTCTCCTCTCCCAAGTGAGTTTCTTGGGAGCATATCCCAAAGCAACAAATGGTATGAGGTCAGAGCACAGCTCCAGGCTTTATCACCCAGTTTCCTACTGTGCTTGTGCCAAAGCAGAAGGTTTGGCTTGCTGGAAAGGAATATCCTTGTGGAATGGGGACACATCTTTTAAATTAATGTGGCTGGATGGGGAACAGTGGGAAGGACTGAGTGCAGAATTTATCCTGGTGCACATTTCACATGATGAAATTTCCCTTGCTAAAGCAAACCAAGGAAAAAAAAAAAGAAAAAAAAAGGAACAGAGGAACAGAAAGAAGGGAGGGTTTTTTGTGGTAGAGCTGTGCATCACGTGCTGTGTTATGAAATGAATCCAACTGTATCCAGCAGACTTTAATTAACTTTCTATTAGGAGGAAAGAAATCAGCTCTACAATATAGAAGACTATTTAAAAAATGAAGTATCTTGGCTATATTTGACCCCAAATACACAAAGGAACCAGACTACAATACACTCCAGTGGCTTGAAATATTTTGATTGGAATAGAGAAGCGTAGCTAGTTTTGAGTCATACAAGAAGACATCACCACATCCTTAGGTTTTATCACCTTTACTTGCACTGAAATAAATAGAAATAATTTGTTTTGAAATCATGAAGAAATTACAGAACTAAGAATGGCATCTTCACAGTGAATTTCTGCTTTGAGTGAAACATTTTGAGCTAAATTGCTAATCTCTTCATAAAGTCTTCAACTGAATGAGACAAGTCTGTGAGGAAGAACGCTGATTTTGGGCTTAATATCAGCAGTATATGTGTCCCTATCAGAAATTACATATATAAATCAGGATAAATGTGAAGGCCCTCATCATCTGGTTCCCACTGCTTAAACAATGGCTAAGTTGCTTCTAACCTACCCTCACTAACTTCAATTTTTTTCTGGCAAAAATTCTCAAATAGAATGTTTTGTTTATTTGAAGTAAAATGAGGTTGATTTTTTTTTCAGCTGAGTTAGTAGTCTGTCTTTCCTAACCCTGGCTTCTGTCTTCACCAAGTAAACTTTTGAACCTGGTGGAAATCTCAAAGATAATTATTTTCCTACAAATTTTGTGCAACAGAAGAGGAAAAAGGTCCAAAGTAAGCCTTTATGGAGGAGAGAGAGAAGGCAAGCAGGCTTTATTTGTTTCACCAGCCATGTTATCTCTTACTCAGGGGTTTGCACAAGAAGACCTTTCATAGAGTGGAAATTAGCTTTACCAAAGTGGGAGAAAGCAGGGGGAAGGAGTTGTACAAAGTCATTACACCAAGTAACTATGTTTCTTACAATTTTTGGGCAAAGTGAATGAAACTATTTTGTAAAATATTAACACCTCCTCCTGCTCCAAGAAAAGGTAGAGCATAGCGTTTGCCTAGTCATTGTTTTGAGAGTTGTGTGCTTCTGTCTCAGAACTGACAGAACAAATTTTATTCAAATTCAGCTATTTTTAGATTTGCAGAAAGAAAAATGAATGAATCAAATTCATTCAGTTCATCAGAAAAACATTTGAAGGGATCTTTAAAGAGGTAAATTGGACCAAATTTCTTTCATCTCTCATAGAAACACAGCAAATGATTTGACATCCAGGACCCAGAGAGGAAAAATGTATAAACCAGTTCAAACATGTCTTGTCTCAAATTCAGTTATTCCTGAAGCTGAAATATATTACGTGATAGCAAATTTGTCTTGAAGTCTGCTTCTCATGGGTAATTTTTATTAAGAAATAAGATTCTGAGAGCCATCTAACTTTTCCTTAATGAAGCCTAGAGGAAAACTGTGGGAAAATTTTCTTTAAAAGATAAGCATTTGCATTAGGATCACAGAATGTTCTGGGTTGGAAGGGACCCACAATGATCATCAAGTCCAGCTCTTAAATGAATTGTTCATACAGAGATCAAACTCACAGTCTTGGCATTAGTAGGATTAGTAGCCAGCTAATCTCAAGGGCGTAAGGGGTTGTCCTATATTAATAATTTATCATCATATCGTATTATTTAGGGATTATTGTCCAGAATAAACCATAAATTTAGGAAGTGCAGAACAGAATTCAAAAGCATTTTGATTCTGCGAAACCACTATGCTGCCAAGGGCCATATTTTAAATTCCTCTTCATTGACAACTTCATTGCTTCTAAAACACAGAATCCATACTTCTAAAACACAGAATCCATACTTTCTTCCCCCAATCCCCCCTCCCCATAAACAAGCGTTTTGTGTCAGTGGTAGAATACATATTGCATAAATCTCTCCAATCCTCCCTGATCTAATGTAGATAAAAGCATCTAATACTTTTACAGTAAATTAGTGTATCAGAATATAGGAGACATTAGGCCATAAACATAGAAAGGGCCCATAGCTTAAGTATTAAAACACCTCTACTTTTCAGTTTCAAAGTTTGATACTCTAAACTTGGGGAGTACATTAATGCTTAGAGTGGGATAAGAGAGCATGCCATGGGTGAGTGTGGAAATGTTTCATGGCTGCCCACTCTGGGAGACAAATCACACTGCGGGGGGGATGTGCCCAAAGCAAGACACAGCCTCTGCTGTGATGAGCACACAGCCTGAGACAAGGCTCTGTCCCCAGGGCCTCTGGCATGACTGGCTGACAAAAGGAGCGTGATTTCCCAGCAGATCATGACTTCCTCACTATCACTGTCTGTGTGTCAACAAAGCCTGGGGGCCGTCGCGATAAACTGAACTGGGAAAAAGGGAAACTGGGAGCTACTGGCATCCAGCCCAGGCTTCAAACCACACAGCTATCCTATGTATTTTTTTCTGTATCTGCACAGGGGTTCTGTTTGAGGTCATCTTTAACATCTGTGTATTCACCCAAGGCCCAGTCCTATATATAGCACACTTGTTTATGTTGCCCTGCTGTGCCAGAAGCCCTCTCTCCAGGAGATCTGCATTTTTGACTCATTTTGTCATTGTTCTTTCTCAGCTCTTGCTGGTAAAGGGCATAGCTGTTGCAAGCTGGTGCACTACTGAGTTTGCAGTTCATTATATATCAAATAATTCTGAAAACAAATGTCATTGTTTTTTGATCTTTTCAGTTGCACACAGTCTCCAGCTTTTCCCTCCTGTTTTGTTCTTATTATAAAATAAAGTTGACTTGAAGAGATGGGGATTACTTAAAAGAAAACTTGTGTGTGCAGGGGAATGGGAAAGAAATACCCCAGGAGCAGTTAATTGGGAGATATATCTGAGCCTAAGCCATTCAGAGTTGCTTCAAGCCATTTATAAGCTGCTTCATTTCCAGAACTTTCAACTCTTACAATTCTTATAAGCTATTGCTCATCCCAATGTAAAACTCCACGGTTTATGGTGACTTCCCAGTGATGGCTCACTGGTTACTGCAGTATCCCCTGCCCTACAGAAGGCACAAGTCTAAACAAATAGGGAATATAAGGATAATTCTGGTTTGGGCAGCTGGATGGATTCCATCCTGTGGTTTACTGCGGTCCTCTCATTCTCTTCATGGTCGGAAATTCTGGCTGGCTGGACGAAGGGAAGCCCAGGAAGTCATGTGGCCACACTGGGGCTGCTCTGGACCTCAGGATAAAGATAATACAGTATGTGTGTGGCAAAATAGCATGATGTTCACAGAGATTTTGTCTGGCACTGTGCTATGAGTGTATCAACAAAGGCTGGGGGCCATCGTTGCAATGAGGATGGCTTTCCATGCTGAGCCTCAAGATAGGGAAGTGTTGCAAGAACATATTATAAGTTTCTCTGTGTGCAAGCCTGCAGGAAATTTTCCCATGGGAGAGCATCTTTTACTGTCTTTTACTCTGTATAAGCTTTCTGTAAACAAAATCTCTGGTTTGTGATTCAAAGACATTTGGATCCCTCTGCCTGTCTCCTGAGAGTGGGACTATGAGGTGAAGGACTGTTATCTCTCTGATATTGTAAGCATCCTAGCATTCTGGTACAGGGAATGAAGAAGAAGCATCTGAGCTCTGTACCTGGGTACATTATAGCCCAAAATCCTCTGACTATGGAGTCATTTTAATAAATCATATTTAGCCTTCTGAAATTATTGTCAAGAGTCCTTTGTTAATGAACTGACCACGGCAATAGGAAAGATTTTGTCCATCTGCTTCTCTGCTAGGGCTGCAGTACTACTTACATTTCTGACACTACTGCATGACGGTTTCTCTGTACCTTTCTAAATCCACCTTTTTGAGCAGAAAACATTGGAGCTAAGCTGTAGCACGACAGTGGGTAGTTACAGTATTTTGGCAGGGCAAGGAAAACCTGGCTCACCAGCATCAAAGGACTAGGGGCTTCTCTGCCTTCCCTGATTAACCTATGCCTGTACAGTGCAGGAACACACATATCTACATCTTAGCTGCACTCAAGGCTGTATCCAGGTGCTTGAACGGGAAAGAGCAGACACAGAAGGATCTCAGCAGTCCCACAGGACATTTCAGACAGAGGGATAAAAAATTTGGCAAGTTTCTCCAGTAAGGAGCACCAATTTAGACAGGTGAAAAAGTTGCTGTAGTGAACAGCCTGCTGCAAAGGTCTGCAGAGCAAAGCATCATCACAGTGCACATTTGGGAAAAACAGATGGGAAAGCTGATGAATGCCTAAAGCTGTGAGGTTCAGGACCTACTAGAAACAAGCTGTTCCCATGCAGAAAGGTCCCTGGTGAAGTTGTCAAGTTCTGTTCTGTTATTCTGAACCAGAAAAGTCAATGTTTGCTCATCCTGGCTCAGCTTCAGCAAAATCATCATAATAGTTTCCTGTGTGGTCTGAGACAAAAAAAGAAATAGCAGCTCAAAATGGCTTTTTGTTCAGATTCAGTTCAGTACCCTCTCCAAAAGGCACTCTGGAGGAGCTGCTTATTCTCAGAGCATACCAGTGTGCCTGGATGGTAAGAGGAAAGGTTTAATTGCTCTGTGGATTTTGGCCTCAATTTTGCCTGTGCTTTGCTCCCTACTCACTCAGCAGCTTCACTGGGAGGAGCAGGTGGGTCACAGCTTGATTCCTGGTAGGTGAAGACCCATCTTTACAAAATCACGGCTGTGCTTATACCTTCACAGAATTAAAGAGGCCAGTGGCTGACTAGGCCATGGAAATGGGCTTCTTGCCTTTAAAAAGGACCCTGGAGATTAGGGTTACAACACATCAGCATGTGCTGTTGGCAGTAGCCACTGCTACAGCTAATCTTTTAACACGTGGAAGATATCAGGCTCCAGGATCATCAATCATACATTCATTTATTTTAATGAAAGGAAGGAACGAAGGCTTCAGTTTCCCTGGAAAAGAATGAAGAAAAACTTGACCTAATGCCAGACTAAAAATTATTAAAGGGACACTGTCCCTTTTCCCTTCTCTGTAGATAGGTGTGCTGCCTGTTCCTGGGCCCCAGACCCTGCATTCACTGGACCAAAACAGCCATCTTCTGTGCTATTCTTTGTGCAACAAATGCAGTGTTTAGACCAAGGTCAGGCTGGAATTAGTGCTTTTCCCCTTGAGGGACATCACTGCAGGATTATGCCAGAGCCAGTCTGCACTGCGTGAAGTTCCTTTGCTGGATTATCCCTTCCCATCCCGTCTGCCTCCCTGCCCTGTGGCCCTCAGCCTATTCACAGCAGTGTCCTTAGGGCACCTGCAGTGCTGGGATCCAGCTGGCAGCTTATCCAGAGTTGCTCTGGTGAAGGTTTTGCTGGGCTGTTCCCCTCTGCCTCGCTCCCACCCTAAAGCCACACGCTCGGGGGCTTAATGTAGACACAGGCACACCACATATGGGCTTGTACAGCCATCTGCTTTATCAGCCTGGACGTTTTCATACATTGAAGGTTTATACTCCCAGCTGCCATGGTTACAGCCTGACTTCACTGGCAAGGAATTGGACTACTGTATGTCTCCTAAACTCTCAAGGCATTTGAAAGGCAGCTGCTCTGCAGTTAGCAAAATTATTTTGTGCAGAAGGAGGCAAAATTATCAAGTAATCCATTTTATCTTATTTTGGGCCAAATCTCCCCAGGTTAAAGCCCTGAAAATCATTGTGCACATGTAACAAATGAAAGAATTTGGACCACAATATTCAAGGCTGTTGCTATAGATGGGGTAACAGAAGCTCTCTGGTTATGTTGCAATGTACTATGTAACAGTTCATTTCAGCTGTGTTTGGGTGGTAGAACACTGCTTTATTTTATAGAGAGGATTCCCCTTTGATTTACAGATGAACTTGTTCCATTGCTCTCAGTGAGCTATTCCAAAAGAGGCTTTATTTTCCCTTATGCGTCCTGCAGAGACTCTTCCTTTTGCTGGTAAAGTCTGTAAAACATCTACTGAGAAGAGTGACAAGAAACAAGGTTTGCTGGATGCATTTATTTTCCATTCAGTCATACCTGTACCACAGGAGAAAGCAACAAGAAGACAACAAAAAAAAATAATAACTGGTGTAACTGAATACAGAATTGGACTTACTTGATTTCAACAATTATCACACTGTCTTTAATTTTAGCTTATTTTAATTCTTTCAAAATAACCTGTGAATTCAAAGGCAGTACACTTGGGAAGTGCATTTCTCTCATCATTTGTTCTACTTCATTTTGTCTTCTGTAAGCAATTTTTTATTTCCAGAACTTTATTTCCTTTTTGTATGCCGCCAAATTCCTGGCTACAGTGACTGCCTGGGTCCTTCTTTACTTCTCTCAGATGTGAACTGGACTTCACAGCATACTACTCACCTTTTCAGTTTGATATTAATCTGGGCCAAATTTTCCCCTGCTTTAACATTCCTCAAAATCACTGCACATATGTGACAGCAATAAGATTGCATGGATTAAGTCCATGGTACACAAAACTGATGCTACAGATTTACACAGCCCCTGTGGCAGTCATCCAATATTCAGTAATAATGTAATGGTTTTGGATAATTTCCTGATTTTTCTTAAGCATCTTCATTCTGACCTCAATAGCCTCAGTAATCACACTTGTTACTTAACTCTGGTGAGTCCTCTGTGACTCTTTTGGAAGTGAATACAGTGTTACAGGCCATTGATTCATATAATGCTTCTATAAAGTGCAATGCATTATTTCTCATTCTGACGTAATAAACACTTTTTTAAGTCTTAGGAAATTAGCAGGTAATGCAATACTTATGTCTCCTAGTCAGCCATCATAGAAATTGTCATGCATAAAAGAAGCCCATTGTTTCATTTGCAGTTCACCCATTCTGTCCTTTGGTTCCATAAGGACTTTTGGTGTGTTTGTTATCCAGCCTTGGTGGTTTTTCTCTTGCTCCTTCAGAGTTTCTAGCTTCTGACAGCATATTATCTTTATTCTCTGAAAAGGCTAATGCCAGAATCAGCTTCTCAACACTGTTCATTTAGCCAAAGGCCAAGATGATGAAGGTTTTCCACAGCCAAGTCCCTTAACCATGCTCCATTGGAAAAGTGGAAACACTTGAAACATCCAGCCGTTTTCAGAAGCACCGTGAAAAAATAGATTACAGGAGCATTTTGTGAGAAGGCAGGAGGGATGAGAGGAATTGCTGCTAACATAGATAGGGAGACTTTCACCTGGAAGTCAGTAGTTCTAATCTGTGATAAACAAAACTTGGTTAGTCCTTTGTTTGAGGATCTCTTTGTTTGTTTTGTGCTCCCTGTCGTTGTAGTGAACACCTGTGTCATAACAAGCACTAACAGCTCCAACTGCGGCTTGCTCTGCAGCAAGGCACACTGTGCAATCTGTGGATGACTGAACCCTAAAGCTAGTCTTAAAGTAGCATTGAGATGGATTTACACTGCTCCTGTGCAGCTTTCATAGTGGGGAAGAAGCATATGGAAAGCTGTTAAACTAGTGCTAAACAAAACTTTAAAGGAATGCACTTCCTGTTCAGTGGGAATTCTTGTCCTAATGTAAACACTGGAAAAACTCTCCCTGAATTATTCTGAATTTAACCACAGGACCCTGGAATATTCATGTGAATAAAAATGGGATCTGTTAAAGAAGGCTCCTGGCCAAGGTGATACAGGCTCCTGCCTTACAAAGTGGTGGATAGACAGGCTTTTCAGACAAAGTGTTTATTTTTGGTGTTTATTTTAATTTATATTTAAAATTGCTTGGGAGGGGAAAGTCAGGAAGAAGTAGACAGGCTTTCACCTTATCTGAGTTACAATCTGGACCTGACTGCTGTTCCACAGCTCCAATCACCAAGACTGATTTACCCTGATTAACAAGGAAACTCTGCAGTGGAGTCTGTATCACTGCTCTGACCTCAGCCAAAACCTCTCCCTGGGTATGAGCTCATGTATGCCTTTATGGTGCCTGCTCTGAATATTTGCAGGCAGGAACAGCAGCCTGAACTGCTCCCAAGTTGGAAGGGAGAGCCAAGGTGCATAACCTCATACTTTAGTAATTCAACCAAGAGGCACTTCTACCAACACTCACTGAATTTCTCTTTTTCTCTTTCTTCTGGAAAGAAACCAGATTTATTTTTCTATTGTACCAAGTTCTAATCACATTTTATGACTTTTCTGGATTGCTCAAATGACCTGTTGGCCTAAGTGAGTTAGGGAATAAAGTATCATTAAAAAGGTAAAAATTAATCACAGCAGTCTAGTCAGATGAAAGATGCTTGACCAATATTTTCCCCAACACTCTGCACACAAATGCTCCATCAACAGCTGTTGCACTGGTATATACAGTATTTTTGTGGGAATATGTAGGTTTGTGTGGACCCTTGTAGAGTCTCAGGATTCTGTGCAACCAGTGAGTTGCTATCTATGGAAACAGACATTTTGCAGAGAAAAATCTATGATCACTCCTTGTCTTCCATTCTATGTGGCCTAGGATTTCAAAATAATCCTTAACTCTATTAGCTAGCACTTACCTTCAAGAAAATCCTCCTGACTCAAAGTCTTCAGCAAAGGAGAGGCTATGACACATCCAGTCAAAAGGTTGCCATCCCTTTGCGACACATACAACGAGCAATATGCAACATATATTTGTTGCATATTATGTTTAAACTAAATTTGCCTCGACATTGATTTCTGGTAATGAGATGCAATGAAGCAGCTGGGCTAGGATTAAGCCCATACTGCTTTGGGCAGAAGCACATCGTTACATGCAAGCCATAAACCTGGAATCTTAGCTCTGCCTACAAATTCTTTATGATGCAGTGCTTAACTGCTGAAAATGTTGCAAGGAATCCTGAAGGTAAGGAATGTGCCCCACAGACCCTGGGAGTGTGGTGTCAGTGACTGAATTAACCAAGTATTCCTTTTGCCATAGCAGTGCCATTAGGGAAGGCTTCCTGGGAAGTCTGAGGCAGCATATGTTAATGTGAGAGGTAGACACTTGCTCCAGCATCTGGCTGGCATCAGTCATTTGTTCATTTGTTTTGTGCAATGTAAGGTCTGGTCCTTTTCACTTTTTTAATCAGCAGCTATTATAAATGAATCCTGGTTTCATGCTTGAGACGTAGCGTACTGTAAAAATTAGTATATCATTCTGTAGGAGACTAACATTCCCTCTGATTCAGTTTATCTTATTTTCATTTGTTCAGGAATGTCTTTGAGGACACGACATTTTAACACTGAGAGATGGGAAAGGAGGGGTAAAGCTACTACTGAATACTCCACAGCTAGGAGAGGAAGTGGGGAGTTTGCAATTAGATCTCATCTAGCTTTACATCTGTTGTATTGCATTTACATTTCATGCTTGATCAAAGCACTATTACATTTACGTGGAGAAGAAAAGGCTCAAAATCTGAATCTGGATCAAAACTGTGTGAAGTTCCACTCAACATCAGGGATTTGCTTTTATCAAAGCATGGCTTACCCACTGACACTGATATGCAGAGTATCCCTTCTTGTTGTGTTTTTATTGTTTTTAATAATCTCTTCAGAATATTTTAATATTCTGAATATTCGGAATATTTTAAGCTGAGACAGAGTGCTTTCCCAAATGAGCACATACACTAACAATGTAAAAAAACAAAGCATCTTTTTCGTACCCAAGCCTTTCTGTAATTATTCTGTGCATTCTACACATGCCAGGTGAGTCAGTCAGACCCACTGAAGCTGTCTGCAGAGGCTTTCTTTGTTTGGTGGTCAACATAAAATGATTCACATTTTTTATGAGAGCTTTTGAAATCTCTTACAGAGCATCAGCCCTGGTGACTGATCCAGAATTGCTGGGACATGGCAGTAACACCTGAACTGCTGTTACAGAACTGAGTCACTGATGCATAAACCAAATGAATGTAGAGGAAAAGAGGAACACAGTGATGGGTAAGATTTGCAGACTCTCTAAATCTGGGGTTTTTTTTATGTTATCCCCTAGTTTTTCACTCTTCATGAACTCACCAAACTCATCTTAAAACAGCTGTTTACATTATTTTGTCAGATCTAAAAGTGATTCATGACAACCTACTTTATTGGCTTCTGTACAGCAGTGCAACATTTAGGACAACTTGGAATCCTCCTTCATGTGGGGTCCTGCTACTCACCTAGGCACTGTTTAAAGATGTACCTAAACTGAAATGAGTGCATGAATCAGTGAGTCCACCACTGTTCTTCAAGATATGAATGTATTTAGCACCTTGTTGAATTTATGTCCTTATTCTAGACACGCAGGCTCCCTTGTAGCTGGTTCTGTAGGGTTTTTCAGAACATTATTAGCACTCCTAACGATTCCAAAAGGTAATAAAGAAGTAGTAAAGGTAATAAAGAGGTTCTTTTGAGGTGACAGAAAAGGAGTTGAAACCCTTTGCAGTGTGTGAGATGGTTCTGCATGTTGAACAGCAAGCTGAGCTGCCCATTCTGCATGATTATGTAATGAAAGACCCTATTGTAACAACGTGATACACTCAGGGAGAAGGGGTTAGAGCTGCTCTGCGACCTTCAGTCTGAACTCCCTGATCTTTCTGCAATTAAAATTTCAGACAGCCTTGCATGTGTGCATTCTTTGGACACTGCATTCCCTGAGAGGGCGTCTGTTTGGATTTTGGGAAGAGACTTGAAAACGCCGTTGGATAAATAAATGTAAATCAGCTGCAGATGCCATTGTGTAACTATTACTCCTCCCTAAAACTCCTGCAAATACTGAACCTCTGTGTAATGAATGAGTGGTTTACGTTAATAAGGTAATTAGAAAGGTGTTAGGGTGAGGGAAGGGAAAACAAAGCGAGGGATCATGAAGTGCTTATGAACTTGAGTTGTTTTTCCTTTCACTGGCAGCGCAGCCAAGTGCTGCACAAAACACACAGTTGTTGCCCTCTACTTTAACTCATTTTCCTTTACAAATTCCAAGCAGGCCTAACACTTCTGACTGCTAAGCACAGTCCTGTTCTTCAGGCTGTCCAGCAATTGCCTTTCCAGTTGCAGCTCTCAGTCTCCTGCAATGTGTTAATTACATGCTGCATATCTGAAAAAGCTGGATGGCTGTGTGATCTGTCTGTGACTTAATACTTACAGAGTATGAGGTCCCTCATGCCCCATCTGAGTTTGGACTGAATAACCCAATTTTGGGTTATTCAATAATATATATATATATATATATATATATATACACACTCAATAATTTCTGCCACATAATGTACAAACCTGCATCAAGAATAGTATTTTGGAGAGAGATGTGAGCCAGTCCCATGTATGAAAGAGTCTCATCTTCTCAGCAAGGTCAATTAGCCCAAATAGATTTCCACATTAAACGGTTTCTGAACAGTTTTGGTATCTGGACAGTGCCAACATAACTCTCTAGAGGCAAGGCCTGAACCTGGGCTGTGGATTTCTCTGCTATCCTTTGTACACAGGCTTGTAAAAACTGCAAGCCTTATCTTTGTGCCCTTGTTCCTATCCCAGGCACTTTAAAGCTCTTGACAATGTAAGACTGCAGGAACAGTAATGTAAGATTGTAAGAGCAGGAGACAGTACAATTTTCTGCCTGAGCAGTGCTAAAGGCTTTAGTGTAAATGGTGATTAAGCTCTTTGATTCTGGATAATGCAACAGAATCAGTGACACTAAGTCCTTGGAATTCATGGAGGTTTTCTTTTCTTTCCCCCGAAATGAGGACAACCACCCTCCCAGGTCATGGGCTTCTAAAAAGGGAATATTTTCAGATGGAAAATGGACTAAGCTCTGCTCAGAGAGGCCTCTCTGGTATGGAAAGAATGAATAAACTATGATACACGTCCTCCAGTACAGTGTTACTTTAGTAAATTCCAAGTGAGCTAACAACTTTTATTGTCCGCAGCACAAAGCAATGCATTCATTGATGAGGTTCACATGTTCTTCTCCCCAACTTCTCTATGAGAATATTCTAGTTATGAGTCATCCAGGTGTCATAATCAAGGCCTGGTAATACCACAGTAACATCAGTCTTGTGCAAGGTATAAGTGGGATGCAGAGCCATGTAGTGTTTCACTCATACAATTTCCTGTCCTGGCAAAACACATTTTTGCAGCCCAGCTCAGGTCTAGACTACTGAAAATCACAATCCAGAAAATCTATGTAATATTCCTGATCTGAGGGGTCAGGGAAGAAGGAAGAATTGAACCTCTACTAGTATATGGTCTTTGGCACAAAATACATCTGAGTATTGCCTGGCTGAGGAAGATGTGCTCTTGAAAACAGTGTTCTTGAGGGCTGAATTACTCAGGACCTGCCTGTTGTGCTCCTTAAGGAGAAAAGCAGGTCTTTTGCAAGTACCTAGAACACCAGCACTTTACTGAACTATACAGGCAAGGTAGGGCAGAAAATTGGTTTGGCACCAGGATTCCCACATCCTACCTCCCAATCTGCTTTGGATTCTCTATATGGCATCTTACTTTTCTTACAGAAGAACGGACCACTATTTCCCTGGACTCATAAAGTTTAATTTTGGGATCCTCTGCAAGAAAGACAAGTAGTGAAGACACAGATAATCTACTGACAGTTACAGAAAGGTTATAAAAGCAGAGTAAAGCATGGTTTCCTATGATTGCTTTCCATCAGATTTCCCCTCATGATTAGGAAATTGGAGCATCAGCAAGGATGTTGTTGCATCAGGAGGTCAAGCAAGTTGCCTTTTTACTTCCTTTCTGGTTCAGGTTAATCTGGAACTGAAATTGTTTCTGCTCAGTTTCAGTTCAGGCACTAATAATTTGTTAACTTCTTGCACCTGACTCACAACAGTCAGTTGCTGTAAAAGATTCAGTGGAACAGAGCTTCAGGCACAGAAAATATTACCTCCCCTTGCTAAATAACTGAAGTAAATTTTGAGAGGGTCTAGTTCTAGTTGAGGTTCCTCAAGCTTCCAAAACTACACTCCAGTTCTGGTTCAAAAGAAAAATGACATTTCTAGGTGGCTTTTGGTTGGGTTTGTTTCTCTGGCTGCATTGCCAGCAAGTATGCTGTGAGAAACGATGGGTGCTACAAACACGAAAGTCCTACTGACTCATTTACTCCATGTGTCTGGTGAAATATGTTTATTTGATTCCTTGCATTTGCAATTCCTTAGTCCAGTTAATTGTATTTGAAGCAGTCAATAAAGCTTCTGCTACTTAAAAGTCTGCTGTTCCAATCAACAGATCTTCCTACCAGAAAGGTTCCTTAATTTTCTTACAATTTCTTCCAGCATTACTGTAGATAGTTTTTCCTCCAAGGAGGCCAGACCAATTAAAACTTGTGGTAGCCTTTTCTCCCTCTGTGTGACTCCATAAAGAGGGCCAGATTTGCTCTACCTCTCCCCATTGATAACTTCCTCACATGAGTAGTCCCACAGAAAGGAACACACTTGTATGACTAATCTGCTCAGCAGCATACAAAGTTCACTGTCTGGACTAGAATTAAATGACTTTTCTGTAGAGCACTACAGAGGTTGCAGAGGGGATGGATTAAGACTCAGGAGTCCCTAGTGGCAAATGCCTTGCTTTGAGAACTAGACCGTTCTTCCTGTCTAACTTAATGGAGTCTGGACACCAACATTTTTTCTCAGATATTTTCTTTCCCCTTAAAAAATAAATAAAATGCAAAGATTTTCCTGTAAGGGTCTCCTCAGTTGTGCCACTCTGTCTTATTTGGATTAAATGCCTGAAAATGGTCTTGTTTTCCCAGACATTTTCTTGCCAAACTTGTTGAGCTAGCAGACGTATTGCTGTATGTTGGCGCATACATTACCTCAGCTTAAACTAATTTATGGGATGTGGCACCTCTGACACAGTTCCCCTGTTCCTAACAACAGTCTTAATCAGTCACACTCAGAAACATGTATCATGCTGAGGAGCTATAACTACTAGTAGCTTTTCTCTTGATTAGGACTTTGGCGCTGGTCCATCATTCAGCCCTCTGTGAGTGAATGCATGAAGCGGCTCACTGAAGCAGAGATGGCATTGACAGATGGGTCAGTGATTTTTTTTCTGTCAGGAAGAACAAAAATGTGTTGAGACAACTGGGAGACAAGGAAAGTCAGACAAGAGAATCCTGCCTTCTTAAATTTCTTCCTTGAAAAAAGATGTCTGGAGTGAGCCTGCGCTAGACTGTGGTAGCATTCATTTGTTGTTTCTTGGGATGCTATGGAGGATAGAGCTTCCTGAGGTGCTGGAATATCTCTACAGTCATTTTGGAAGATAGGGATGCTGATTTTGGCTCTCTGCTCTGCTTCCTAGAAAACTGCAAAATGTGGCCCTCAATATACGCATATCCAAGGGGCTGCTCCAGGTTGGAGCAAGGTTACACATCTCTTCTTGGGCTACTCTGAAGCGTGTGAGGACTAACATCTCTATGGCGTCTCTTTCCTAGGTGTAATCTGCTTCATCTTTTCTTAGCTAAGAACTACATAAGAGAGGCCCTGGTTATGCACCATACTTATTCCTGCACAGGCTGTGGTTACTTTCTCAGCAGAGCCGTGAATTTAGCCTGGTATCCCCTTCAACATCATTTTAAGCGAGGAAAAGGAAGGAGGTGCAGGAACCGAGGGCTAAGAATTTACAGAAAAATGCTAGATACAGCTACATTCAATCCTGTATACAGCTACATTCAATCCTGTCCATCTGTTTCTGCAGCTTGTTTTGTAACTCAGGAGAAGAATTAAGGTCATTAGCTAAAGGAATTCACTTCACAGAGTGATCAGCATTTAGAAGTGTTTTCCCTAAAGTTTGCAAAAAATATTTTTTCCCCATTTAACTCACAACTTCTCACTGCCTCTTCCTTTACTTTCCAGCTAAGTGAGCTGTTTCAAAAAATATTTGCGTGTCCTTTACAGCAAAAAGGAGAAAAAAGGCAGGAAGATAAAAAGAATGGTCATCAAAACCAAATGAAAACTTGCAAGTTTTTTGCATTTTTACTAAATAGCTTGAAACTGAGGAAAATCAAATCTCTCTGAAGTTTGGTTTGGCCCTTTTTTCACCCTAAAACATGTGGATGTGCAGTAAGATGGATGAAATCTTACTGTGTGAAATGGGCTTGTGGTGAAGGTCCTGCTGGTGGGTCTGAAGCAGCTTCTTGCTAAGATGGCATAGCACACCCTCATGGCTAGCAATTTTACCTTACTTTGCCCTAATAAGGACACCCTGTCATACCAGGTGTTTCACCCCACATTTGAAAAAAAATCAATTAAAAAAGAAGGAAAACATGACTGTGGTTATTTTTGTCAGCCTGGGTAGGGTGGAGCTGCTAGCAGTGCACCAGACACGGGAGCTGGCATGGACTCTGCTGAGCTGGGCAGGGAGGGAAGCAGAACTGTTTTCATGCACTCTTGAGTTGCCAAACCACCACTTCACATGGCACTAACCCTGCCCTGACCCTCCTACCCTGCAAAAAAGGCCATTCTGCCCTACCCCAGGGCAGCACTGTCTCTGCACGAGGTTTCAGCCCATGTGGATGTGCAGGTTATGTGGTGGTGTTTGGACAGAAAATATGCTGGTCCCACAGCTGTGAGGGGAGGGAGAGGAGGGCACCCCCTGGGCAGGGCATGGGGAGCAGCTGTGAGGCACAGGCACGGGCTTGGGGAGCTGTTCCTGAGGAACAGAGAAGGGGACTGGGCTCCCTGCAGCCCTTGCTGAGGTAAGAGCTGGTGGCCATGGCTCCCTTGAGCTCTCCTGAAGTGGGGAGAGAGGCCCAAACTAACCCAGACAATATGGGCACTTCCTGTGGCATCCAGGTGAGGCTCCGGCTGTTTGGGTGAGGAGGGAACTCGTGGTTCATCCTGCTGCTTCTTTCAAGCCCCATATGCCTTGGCAGTGTTTTTAGGTGTCTGACAAATACCCTAAAATCTGTCACTTTTGCTAAAGAATTATGGGATGTGTAAGTATGTGGGACACCTAGAAATGTTCTGTCTGCCTGAAATAAGAGGATTTTTTTCATCTGACTAGAATAAGGTAGGAGGAACAGAGGGGACACTGTCTGATTTTTGAAAATATAAATAGGCATAGATGAGTCCATTTTTTCTCAGTGAATAGTGTCTTGTCACCTGGGAACTAAAATATAATAAGAAAAAGGTGCAAGAAAAATGGTGCCTGGAGGAGACATTTGAAGTTCCTCTAGTTTTCTAAATGTACCCTTTTAGAATTACATCCCCTTAACAATCTGGAACCAGCTTTCTCATCCCTCAGATTTAATGAGTTTACGGCAAATGTATTTGTGTACTATGGGCTGAAGATAACAAAACCCAAAAACATTGTCAAAAGCCAAACCCTAAGGCTTTGTAAGTTCAACTTCTCTTCATGCTTTCCTTCATATGTCTGACTTCTGTGTGTTAAACTAATCTGGAATTCTCTTCTTTCTGGTAACTCTAAGGACAACTAAGAGACTCAGGATTCTAGGTTTGTTTTGTCCAGTACACCATGCTCTCTGACTGTCAGCATCCCATAAGAAGCAAATTGCCATGACTAATAAGTTCCATCTCACACTTCACATGAAGAGGTTTGGTAGCTTTTTCCAGAACCTTAAACTGAATTAGGGATAAGCCAACGAAGAGATTACAGATATATCAAGAGTTTACTTTGCGTGATTGCCATGTATTTGCTGCCAGATACAGTATCCTGTTTTCCCTCTACACTTCACTTGGAGATCAGATCAAATAAATCTCAATTTCTCAGTTATGTAGAAATAAAGCAAACTGCCCTCCAGTTCTGAAATTCTTTTTATTTAGCCAGAAATGAAAAAAAAAAAAAAAGCCAGACATTATGCTGAGAGAATTCATTTGATTTGAAAAGAGATTTTGGTGAAAGTTTTTGTCAAGTCTTTTCTGGGAGATGAGCCTGTGAGCCAAAACCATGACAAACAGGACTGGGGGAGAGGAGAGAGAAAAAACAAACCTCTGCGGACTTTTAAACTTAAAAGTCCTTTGGTTGTTTTCTGAGAGCTTTTCCTCTGAGCCCTGACCTATTTCCACCTGCTGCCTGGCATTTGATGAAGCACATTACTAAATGAATCCATTGTTATGGTTGGAAATAAATTTCCTTCCTGGCAAAAGTTAGACTTTAGGATGCTTTTTTGCGGCCTTAGACCTTACAGTCAGCACATATTTGGGTGGATGCTCAGTTTTCAGGAGCCGCTCCTGGTGTTGCCTCTCTTCTTAGGTCTCTTGATGTGACTGGGCAGAAGTGACCTTTCTTTGATCTACAGAGACCAGTGTGAGCCTCTGTAGAAAAGTGGTTGCTTGTTACCCAGTGATTATGAGTCCATAAAAAATGCTTCAGCTTTTACCTGACACAAGGAAACCCATTGTGTTGAATTGACAGTGAAAAACATCTTCAAGGTAATTATGTTGCAAGCAGTGATATATTTTGAAAGTTCATCTGTCTTTAGTTGTGGTGAGCAAATAGGACTAAAACGTTCCTGCTTCTGAATGCTCTTGGAGTAGTCAGGTGCTGGTGACTGCAATCAGCTCTGGCAAATAATGTGTACGTTTGTGGTCTCTCAGGACATTTATCTGTGAGCACGTGAGTCATGACTGTACACCAATGTGCCCACCAGACTTACCTGCTCTCTTCTGTGCTCTTCTATATGCACTGCTCTGCTTATAACTCAGGTCAGGTCAGAACCTGGCTTCACTGGAACTTGAACAAATCTTTTAGAAAGTTGTCATCCCAAAGCTCTTTACTAATGAGGTACGTCCTTTCTAGCTGCTGGTGGAAAAACAATCAGCTGATCCTACGAAAAGCAAAAGATCTCCAAATGATCTAACTGGAGGAGCAGAAGTTGTGGACATTGTGATATGGAGGATTAGAGGGAGGTGCTGAGGAAATTCAGTTTATTGAGTTTGATGGATGTGAGATGTTGGGATGCATTTGGCAATGGATCTTTAGTGCAGGAACTCTGCAGACACTGTAATTTCATTCATCCATCCTCTGTGAAAATCACAGAGTACTTAACAGCAGAGTCTGAAGGCTTTATTGGCATAGTAAAATGCATATGTAGATGTATAAAAATGTGTTGTACTGTACATAATAAAAATAAGGCAGATGCCTGACCCAGGAGCTCATCAATTAGATTCCAAATGTCCATGTTGAATTCCAGCTTTCAGAATTTTGAGTGCCAGGCAGGCTTTCCACATGCCTTGAGCTCAGGGGTTTGCTGGGGCCTGAACTCTTGCTGGGTAGCTCCAACCCTTTCTTCTTCTGCTGCTCTGAGCTGGCTTAAGAGGCTGTTTCACTGTGAGCCATGAGAGAAAGAAATGATTCCACAAACTATTCCAACATTTGTAGGGCTCTGAAATAGGTTCAGAACTGAGAAGTGAATTAGCAAGTTTATACCCTGGCACTGCCTCTGCAACCAGCTGAGCCTAATAGGTGTGAGTGGGGCATTCCTACTGGAATGGGCCATCTCCAGAGGAACCAGCAGTGGCTTAGGGCCACCACACACTCAGGCACAGGAATGAGGCTGGGGCAGCTCTACTCACTGCCTTTGGTAGATGCACTGCAGAAATATGTTGGGATGCTGGGTGCCTTCCCAATGATCTCCAAGGCCTGGCTTTGTTGTTTCTGATTAGAAATATATGTAACCCATGTCTTCACATCCCAGAGTTTAGAGGAAAAGGTTGAAATTCACTGGTAATCTGAATTGGTTGGCTCTGACCCAACTGTAATAGGAAAAAAAGTCTTAACGGATATAAATAAATATCAAACCTGAAGGAGAGGAGCTTGACAGAGGGAGATGGAGATCACTGTGGAACACTGAGGAAAATTTCACTTGCTCTGACCTACAATTTTTGAGAAGTGCTGTTTTTTACTGAGAACCATTTCCACCAGAGAATTCAACCATTCTCTTCAGTGACTTATTTTCACGTTACAGAAGCTAACTCTGTTCTGCATGTCCTGATTTAATTGGGAGATGGAACCTTGTTGCATAACATTAAACTCTGTCCAAAAGATAAAAAAATAATAAACAAACTTTAGCTTTTTATACTCGTACCAATATATAGCATGGATTGTTACCAAGGTTCTGTGGATGGCAGAAGTCAGTCTCAATGAAGTGCCTAGAGAACAGACATTGTGATGCTAAAGAAATCACCACAGCAGAAGACTTCAATTCCTTTTCCCAGCAGAGGTTTGTGGACTCAGACAGTTGCTGTCTCTTAGTATCTTATACCCTTACTAAAATGTCTGTGTGTCAGGCGAGGGCTGATGAAGAGCACATAATGAGAGGGGCTATATTTTTCCTAATAGGAACTTCATTTTTAGAACTCTCAAGAATGCATTAAGTTAATAAGAAAAAGATATTGACATTATCTTACAAATACTTTTGTCTGTCACCAGGCCAGAAAGCTGCTTTTCTGGAGCTTTAACTTCAGCCCTGAAGCATGTAGGCTTTGTGAGCCTGTACTATGTGGAGAACAGGCTTGCCAGTGAAAGTCACAGGAATTTGCAGTTTATAAGTATGTAGCACTTGCAATAACATCATAAATATTTCCTTTCACATCACACTTGCCGTTCCCAGCACTGTTAATACAGATGTATTGTCAATCCCCAGCCACTGAGGAAGGCGAGCTTGTCTGGAAACTGGTTCATTCCTTTACTGGAAAGCCCATTCCTTCCAAAAGTCTGTAGTGAGCTGGTTGTAAAGTGTGGGCCCCTGGTTTCCCTTCCAAGCACAAGGAGATTATTTTTGTTATTTCTTCTCTAGCAAAGTCTCTGGGGTCTCTCATCTGACTTCCTGACATGTTTCTTTTGTCCTGGGCTTGAATAAGTCCTCCACCTCTCAAAGCCACAGACAGAAGAACATGTCTCAGCATGTCACATCTCAATTCCTTTAAATATGTTGTGGGATAGATGGTGGAATCATTTGTTCAGCCAATTTGCTCAGTAATGCATTAAGAGCAAACTGTGGCAGAAGTAAAGCAACACTGAAAATAATGACTATTTTTCCCTTGCAAGGCAATGTCTGTATACACACATTAGAATTCCAGCAAGCTTCTTTAATCCTTTTGTGCTTCTTCATACCTTAGCATGCTTAAAAGTGGTTTGCTATGAAGCAGGCTGAAAAGTTAAGTGTTTATCTGAGAAATTAGCACAACTTTAAATCCTCTTTGTTTTAAGTGTCTATAATAACAAGAATTTTTTAAATCCACTCTTTGCATTGAACCTGAGCAAAGAATTAATTTTAAAAAGCTGATTTTGCTCTTTAAAGGTTTCTGATGTGCAAAGTGTGAAGGTATGCCAGAAGCAAATGACCAGATCTGTGAGAATGCAGGTGCAGACATCAATGCTCTTTCTGCAAATTTAGAGAGATGTGTGTCCATGGAACTGCTCCATCACCATATCCAACAGCTGACTCAACACTCTAAATGAGAGTTCAGCAAACAAGATTTTTGCTCTGTTGTGTTCACTTACCTCTGCTCATGTCAGATTGTGGTCCAGGAATCCTGACTTTCATGGTCCAGTCCAGCAACAGCTGTGACACCATGTCTGGTGGGGCTCAGCTGGAGCTGCAATTGCCTTGGCAAAGCTCCATGGAAATGGACAGTAGAGATGATGATGATGAGTTTTGCCTAAGAACTGATGACATGGCTTTAGGTCTTAATACTTTGAATACTCTTGAATGTAGTCTTGAATGGAGCCTGCTAGACCTGCTTTTTAAAGTGTGTCATTGAAGGAACCCATTGGCTTTGCAGCTTTAGTCTTGCACAAATTCCATGTTCCATAGGGTGGAACCCAGCAGAGCTGCAGCCCTTGTTTAATACCCAAACTCTACCAAGACCTAGGAGTTTTAATGCATCCTGTTTTTTGAAACCTGCAAGAGCAAAATCTTCAGTGGAACTCTACAAGGGGGCTATCACAACATCCAGTTTTCTGCATGGTACTTAGATTAGTAAGATTTGAGTGTCAAAACACCATTGTTTCTGAAGAGATCCTTATCCTGCCTAATGACACAGACACAGATTATAAACCTTGGATGTCATCTTGTCTATTTACAAAGTATGCAAAACCAGGAACATATCCCCCCAAACACAGTAGGAGTCAAGGTGTTTTCAGTTCTTATCTTTTCAGAGACAGCATGGTGAAAGCTGCCTTTCTAGACCTTTTCACAGTTTCCAGTGTTTCTACTTCAATGTTGAATTTTGTTTCTTTTCTTTGCTCTTGCTTATGTAACTCTGTCCCCTGCTCTAATACACAGAAGAACATGCATGCCCTTGTGATGTAAATATGTACCTAATGAAGCCATTCTGCTGATGTGTTTGAGGTTTCCAAATTGCTTTTCATTTGCCTGTGCTTTGGGTGGTTAAGGTACTTGTGCTTTGTGGCTACTATCAGCTCATACTGCTAGTTATCAGACTTTGATAAATTGTTCTCTAAAGACTTTGTGTTTATTGACTTTGTCCAAAGAATTCAGTTGAGCTTTAAGGCAGATTTTAAGAGCTCCATTAATTTCACTCTTTTTCAAATCCAGATAAGCAAATTAATGAGGCAAATGCTGATCCCTCTGAAAACCCAGCTGGACTTTTTCTATCCTTTCCCATACATTACCACTAGGAAATACTCTGCTGGAAGTGAGTCAATAGCCACATGAGCAGTGGCTGTTGCAGACTGTACCCCACCTCATCCTGGCTGAGGCTGGATGTGTGGCAGGGTGGTTGGGTGTGTAATCTCCTTAGTTTAGCAGGAAACAGCAGTCCACAATCCTAGTTCACCTGAAGTGAAAACTGTTCTTGTAAAAGAGCAGGAGAGAGCTACGTGGCACTTTGGATCCTTCACAAAGGCAAACCCATGTCAGTTTACTTTGTTGCTTTTCTACAAATAACCACGTTTTAAGGGAGACTTTATTTCCTCTCCCAAAGTTTGCATATTCAGAGTAGTGTTCCTAACACAAGGCTCTGTGCTCATCCTGTTCTTTGTCTTTTCATCTCCAACAATCTAACATTAATATTTTGGTTCTGTGGTTTTCCAACTATACTTTAGTATTACACATGGATGCCTCCAGTTTGGCTGATGACATGTGCCTTGAAGAATTATTATTATTATTATTATTATTATTATTATTATTATTATTATTATTATTATTATTATTATTAATTATTCCAGAATTACAGAGTTCCTAGACAGAATCAGAGCCCTTCTAGAACAAGAGTGCTATACATTAATGTACTGCCATAAGAACAGGTCTAGTTTTCTAACTATCACAATAAATTTCTAATAGCTAGCAAACCAAAAATTTCATTATTCCTTTAAGCAGGCATTTTGCTCTTTTTTAATATGAAGCAGTACTTCTCATTATTTATTTGCTTTGTAGGGCTTGTTGTCATTGAGTTTTGCTTTTGTACATTTTACTTAAGTCTTATGGTGTTTCTGTAGGTATCTTGTCAGTATTGTCTTTAAATTTATTTAGGGAGAAGACCAAATGGAACAGGATAAATGTATTCTCTGCATAGTACCAAGTATAACATTTGTTTCTGAGACTGCCCTGGCTTTGGTGCACATGGCTGCTGGTCTTTGGAGCCAACAAACTCCTTATATTTCATTGTCTAACACACAAACAAGCCCCAGTTGCATAAAATAATTGTCATGAAATGCAGTGTAGTTTTGCAATGTGTGAATCAAGGTGAGCTTGAAGCAAATCTCCATTTCCTGTGAACCTAAGCAATGGTGAAATTTTGAATCCATGTGTGAATTCTGTAGTTCAGGCTGATCTGTAGCAATTTAATTGCTGGATATTGCTAGGACCTGATTAGTACCTGAGGATTCAGATGCTGACAGTGACTCATTTCCTGCTTACTGCCAAGGGAAATGTGCTTCAACATAAAGCAACAGGGAGGAAGAAAGGATAGGGAAAAGTCAGCCCACTGCCATTTCACAAATGGCATTAGACTGAAATCCTTTGTCCTAGGAATTGTTTAAAACAATGCATGGTCTGTAAAAAATAATCTGGAGAATCTCCATGATTAATCTCTACAGAGCAGAGCAGACTGTGAAAGCCAACAACAAATAAACCACAAAGCTTGTTTTAGTGGAAAAACAAACAGACAAACAAAAATCGAAACCCAAAAATCCATTCCAGGGCTTGTAATTTAGGACAAAAAGTGGAAAATGGCTTAGATTGACTTTAAAAAAATTAAAAAGGCATGTTCTAACTAGTTGCAGTGAACCAAGAGTTCTATCACTCTGTTCTTTCAGTGAAGCAGACTAGATTTATATGCAGTTTTGGAAGGGAGGAAAGAGCAGCTTCTCTCTCAAATCAGTTTAGTTTTGAGTGCAGCGTGATGTAGCTCTGCTTTCTGTCATCAATGGATGAAACAGCATTTTTTCTTCACACACAAAAATAACTTCTAAAAGGTTTTACTTTCTCTTTTGCTGGTTTCCAATTGCTCTTTCTATTATTCTAGAATTCACTGGTCTTCTTGGAAGAGCTTCTTGAAAGTGCTTATGCAGATCATAGGCAGGTCTTTATGTCTTATGCCTATAATACTAACAAAATCTGCTCAGTACATGGTATCTCATTTGCCTCTTGAAGTCAGCCAAAAAGCCTCCAATTTATTTTAGTGCTGTTTGGCTCTGATTCTGAGCCTTGATTTACTAATGTCACACCAATAAACATTGCTTGAGTTTTCTGAAGAGCAGCTGAAAGCTGTATACTTAGTCTTCCTAACTTTCCTCTTAGAAGATGACACACACATCCTTAAGCCAAGCCTAGCCTGAATTAACTGCTGTCAAAGAATACCTGACATAAATAATGTGTTAAAGAGAGGAACTCTCTTTTAACTCTCACACTGTTCGCATACTCAGACTTGCTGTATTAATAGGACCTTCTACATACAATTTTGACTAAGACATACTAAAAAGCTGCATCAAATTGGCATTATCCTCTTTGGACTGGCATTGCTCACTGCTTCCATGCTATTCATTAGAAGAAATATGTCTGATCTATAGTTGTACTGCTATATTAGTTTTCAGACACTTTCTCTGCACATCACCAGACAGCTGCCTTAAGATACAACAACCCACATTTCCTTAGAGAACCTCTAATGAGAGCAATTTGGATCAGAGAGCAATTTTAAAGATATTTAGTGTAAAGCATAATGGGTAAGTGATACCAGGGTGGGATTGTTTTCATGGGTATTGAGATGGCTCTTTGTCAGAAAATAACTGGGGTATTTCAGGAGCTGTCTAGCAATTTTGATGATGCTGCCTCTCATGAAAGTGGTTCTGTTTCACTGCCTCCACAGAAGTAAATCTAGCGACAGGTTTCGGCAGTGATGTAGGAATCAGCTCTTTTCCATCCTAGCTTAAAATCAGGACTTTGTATGCTACTCTCCTTAATGAAAATACTGATGTTTTGTCCATGCACAGATGTAAGGAAATGAAAAACAATTGAAACTATTCAAAAGCCATTTATGTCTACTTTTATAACATAACTCTTCCAATGATTTCTTCTAAAACAAGAGGAAATATATACTGAGATCTAATTCGAATTCAGAAATGTGCTTGATGCTTCTGATCAGCTGTAAGCATACTAAAATACTCCTAAATTAAGATGTAAAGATAAAAATCTTTCTTGTAAATCAGGCCCACAGTTTTGTGATAAGATTCCCTATTATTGCATTGTTACTTTCATGAAGGAAAGAATGCTTACTGTAAATTTAATGCATTATAGTAACCTAGCAATGATTGCCAAGGTTTCTTTTAGAAGGCGCAAACTTGGTTTATATTCTTCTGTATTTTTATGTAGTGGATATTCTTTTCAAAACCCCTCTTTTGGCCTTTGTTTTCCTGTCAGTGTGGATTAATGAAACTGCTCTATCTTATGGGTTGTCAGGTAGATTGTCATGGAGCTTCTGTTACAGGTATAAGTTGAACAATTGACCACTGCTTCTAAATGACAACCTGCAAAGGGTTTTATTCATGTTCCTTGCATTCCTTCCTCAAGAAGAACTTTTATTAGCCACTGGTGTCTTTACCAGAGTGTGTCAGGTACAGATGAAATACAGGTCTCTCACCCTCAAAGAAATTGAGTTCCACAGCAGTATCAGGCATTTGTGTTTTATTCACTTTGATAAGTAGTTTCTATGGAGTCTACATCCTGAATCTGACAAAACAAAATGCTGAAGGGAGAAGCACACAGGTTTGTGGAGTTCTGGAATGATTCTTCAGCTGCCTTGACCTGAATGTAGTTCCTAACAGATGAAAAACATTTTTGTTCACTTGAGATAACTGCAAGGCAGCCAAAGGATTACGTCCAAACTTTCCAAAGCTTGGAAATATTTGCTTCTGAGTCACAGCCAAACATGAACAACTGCTGCCCAGAAGGGATATTGTTGTTTGGAAAGAGAGAGACAACTATAACTGATTGCCATGCTGAGCCTGGAAATTCCATCTCAACCTTATCTTCAGCATCGTGCTTTTGCAGCGCTCTCACGAGCTCCACCACTGCTGAAGCAGCAATCCAGGAGCAGCAGACCCACCTTCACAATGCAACAAACTGCTCCAACAAAAATTGTGGTGAATCCCTACACTGGGAAACAAGTAGTCTAGCAAGCAGGTAGCCCAGAGAACAGTCATCAGTGTTCCTTCCAAAAAGCGTAAATGTACTGCATAAACTCAGCAACGTTTTCCTTTATTTAATTTTGATTTTTTTATTTGTGTGGTCAAACAAGATGTTCTGCCAAAAATAAATACAGGTTAGCCTTTATCAAATGAGTGTGAATAGCTGGCTATTAACAGAGAATTTGTGACTTCAAATTGCCTATGGCAATTTATTTTTGCGTGTTGTGAATGATATTTCATCTGTTTTTTGAAAAACAGTTGTTCTTGGACTCAGAACTAAACATTCCAAGGACCTACCATAAATTAAAAAGAAACATGCAGAATCTTTGCAGAAACAAGTCACATAGGAAATGCTTTCAAAACAGTTTTGTATTGGACTGAGCAAGAGATACAGGCTGGGATACTCGTGGACAATCAAAAGTGACAGACATGCAATATTTGCTCTAAACTTTATTTAAGGTACCAAGATGTCTCTATGCAATCTTCTCCAAGAAGGGTCTCTTGAAGATCTTGGTGTGATCTTGCATTCTCAAGCATCCTGCCATTTTTTAATGGGAGACGGTATTAACTTTAGGAAACAGTAAAAAAACCCACTCCCGGTTTGAAAACAGTGCTTTTCCTGTGGTGCTTCGTCTTTGTATGGGTTTCACATACGGCCAACCAAAATGTTCTTTTCTAAGAGGAGAAAGACTGACTCTTGGAAAGGACTAAAAGATTCTGGGCATTTGGAGTCTCTCCTTGCTGCCAGCTTTTCAGCCAAATACAGTTGCAGACTCTCCACTGTGCATGTGGGGATAAAAAGCAGATGTCTTTCAAATCCCCTGAAGTTTCTGTAACTGTCATCTAAAAGCAAACACCTTTGACTTGTGCAGCAGGCAAGCCTGAACTGAAACCACAGGGAGAGAGTAAATATGATCCTCCTGGTGAAACCACAGGGAGAGAGTAAATATGATCCTCCTGGTATCATTTTTAAAGCCTCTTTTCTGTCTGTAACTGCTCTTTAAATGTAAATAAACACTGCTCTCTTAATATGTGAGTTTCTACCCCAGAACTCTATTAGGGATTGCACAAATATTACCTCAGTGTATATTCAGACATTATTAAAACAAATTACTCTATTGCAGTACAGCTAAGGCCCATTCATTCATTCATTCATGATGGTGGTGGACTGTGCAATGTCCCTGAGGTATGCCAGGAACAACCATGCTGTTGTAAGCTTACACAATCAGTTATTTAAAATTGATTTATTTTGTTAATATCGTATAATGGCTCCCAGGAGGAGATGAAAACAAACAGATCAGAGCTGATTATGCCTCCAGGTTATAGCTTGAGACAAGGCAGTAACTCGTGGGTCTAGAACTCACAACTACAGAAAGACACTGCTTTGTGCTCTGTGTGCTTTTTTCTCCCTGCAACCCTTTGAACCTCACAGTATTCATGTGCCTCAGGTCTTAAACCACCACAGGCTTGCGTTGTGCAGCTTGGCCCAAGGTCTCCAGATTGCCTGGACTGTACCTGGCAGAAGTCTAAAGGGATCTGTCTTGTACACACAGCTATGGGTAGTTTTAAACCACCCTTTACACCTTCCCTGTTCTTGGCTTCCTCTAGTCTTTGGCCAACTACTGGCATTGGATAAAACTGGCCAAAGAAAAAAGTATCCAACAGCTGAAAATCCCTGGTGAGCAGAGACAACTAGTTTGTTCCCCCTTTTATACTCTGTGTATTGAAAATGCCAAAATCATGACCTAGAAGAAAAAGGTCTGTATTAGAATTGGCTCAGCCCAGATAATTTGGAGCCATGTTCTGATTTGGCTTCCAAGAGGCATTTTAACATATAGATGTCTCTCTTCCTCTCAAAACCATTGTTCATGGTTTCATCATTTCATGGTTTTCATCATTCATGGACATAGATTCTTGTTCCTGACTCTCCATTTGTTTCCATTTTTCTCTCACATGAAGGTTTCTGTTGGCTTTAATTAGCTTTAATTAGTGGCATGGCTGTACAGCAGCTTTCTCTTGCCACCAGAGAGGGGTCATTCCTAAGCTTGCTGCTGAGGTCATTCCTTAACCACTGCTGCTGTGAGCAGCCCATGAATTACTTCTGCAGGAACAAAGCAAAAGGTCAGAAACACGATGGCAGCAATATGCTGTGTCCTGTGCCCACACCACTCCAAATGGCTGTGAATGCTCTCCAACCAGAGGCTGTTCAGCCACCTGGGTGAGGCACACTAGAGACAGTGGCTGAGAATGTAATTTCTGAGCAGGACAGTTACACTGGCTGCTGTCACTGTGGTCAAAGTGCCTTCTGGCTGCAGTCACACATGAAAACCTGCTGCAGTGGGAGCTGCTTTGCTTCGCTCATACGTGGTGCACCACAAAGTGGTATTACCATACACATTCCCCCTCCCAGCAAAGCTGGGTAAGGGCTGTCGGATCTTTGCTCTAAATCTAAAATTCTTACCTTGGAGCTATTTGGCTGCTGATCATTGCCCCACGAGACTAAATCCTTGGGATTCTGTTGCCTGGTTGTGCTTGCCTCTGCAATCCATTCTTTTACATAGTCCCTGTGGAGCAGAATCTGCCTGGCCTGAATGGTGATAGATATTGAAAGAAAAGCCATCCCCTATCTATAAGAGAATCACAAGTTTTTTTTATCTCCCTGGATCTCTGAAGCTTCAGTGGATAACAAGTCCTTATTTCATCCTTTGGCAACAATCTAGGGATCTCTCCAATTAAACAGTTATATTAGTTCAAATAAAAGAGGCCAGGACCAAGGATACATTTCTGGTTTCTTAATGCCTAGTTCAACTGTTGCTACATTAATGGTGTTTGGCCTTCAGATCTAGGCCTGATTCAAATCTCTGAGGGCTGAGCTTTCAAGGCAGAGTTGTCCATACACCTCTTGGGTACCTGTATCAAGTGTAGTGGGCTGTCACAACTGTGACACTGGAATGTACCTACACCTGTGGCCGAAGGCACTGAGTGGACACTTCAGAGTGACACCTCTGAGTGTCTTCTGTCTTAGAGAAGGCCTAGACAGCATCTGCACATGTAAAAGCTGTTGGGAATCTCTGCATAGTCTGAGGTCTGCCCAGCCCTAGCTAGAGCCTCACAGCTTATTTTGACTGTGATCCTCCTCGCATGGGTGGCAGGGCTGCTGCGTGCTCCTAATGCAGCTGTGTCACTCTGTGCTGACAATGCCTTCATTCATTAGGCCCTGCTTTATTACAAGATGTTTGGTTTTTTGGGTTTTTTGGGTTTTTTTAATGATGGTATATGGGTATATATAATGATGGGTATAAAACTCACTGTTGTTTAACATTAAATAATAGTAGTGTTACATACCTATATCTGTAAATGCATACTGTATATATATATGGCACATATATAAACAAATCTGTTTTGTAAATATCAATTTACATATCTGTTTTTTATCAAGGCAATCATTTGGTTAAATTTAAAATCACGTGAAATTTCCAATAAAAGACAAACTCTAGAAAAATAATAGAGCGGGCATTGGGACAAAAAGGATGAGCAAATAATAAAGTTTATATGTAGAGTGTGGATCAGATTTCAAAAGCAAATGGAATAAACTTAAGCAAAACAGCATGTATTCCAAATTGGAATCAGCTATAATATTATGAGAAATCTGTGTACCTCCTATTGTAAATATTTATACTTTTGAATTTCCTTAGTAAACTGCCAGATATTATTCCCCAAAGAACATTATTTACTTGTTTTAGATTTTAGCTTATCTGCCCTTCAATTCTCTTTTGAGATCAAATTCTCACATTACTGACACAGGTTTTTTTAAATTGCAGATCAAAGGGGAATACAATTCAAACATGCATTACAGCATCGTCTTTTAACACCTAGCAGACCATAGTGACTAAAATTTGACTTCATAGGGCATTAAAATTTGAATATGATGCCAGAAAAAGTGCTGGAAATCTCCCTGGAGGTGAAATTCACTTGTTATCGTCATGTGCATAACTTCTGCACAGTGTTCTCTATGCTAAATCACTGCCAGTACTGCAACACAATTTCAAAGGGAGATTTTTTTTAACTTTTGAAAGATCAGGGGATTAATAATATGTAATATAAAGTATTACATATTAGTGCAGGAATTATTCTATTTAAACTTATATATTAATTCTGCTCTGTCTCAGTATACCTGCAATTATTAGGTTTCTGACAATACAGAGTCTATTAATCAGTCTTGCTCAAGATGATGGGACAGACCCTGAATTCTATCCTACCAATCTAATTCCAAATTATTGTGTATCTGTATATAATTTCTGTCCCATCTTTCATGCTTTAAATTTTATCTGCTATCCACTTTCCCCAGTCCTCAAGAGGGACACAGTGAGGCTTACATGACTTACAAGACTTAACTGCCTTGATGCCTGCCCAATAAAAGTCATCACAACAATGTAGTTTGTTATTTTTGCTTTGAGCTTTTAAATGGAAGATGCCCTATTGACTTCAATGGCACAAGTTCCAGTATTTGTTTCTACAGGAGGCTGCAAGGGAAATGGAAACTCTCAGTGAAGCGTTTATCTCTTCACTAGCTCACAGAGTCAGTAACTTAAGGTGAGCTTCCTTTATGCATTTGTGTATCTCACACCCTTCTGGAAAATTTTCTCTTTGATCCAGGAAGGTGTGACTGGGCATTAAAGTATGAAACATGTTGCCACAATTGCACATGCTTTCCAACATCACTGGTAACATCCTGTTCTGTCATGTTGGTGTGTCTGTTTAACTTGTACATTCCTTAGGTCAAGGACTGTCTACAGCTCCTTGTTTAAATGGTAATTACTAAATCTTTGTCCATCTTGATTAGTCCCTAGACATTACAATAATAAACAACACAGTCAGGAATCATCAGTCTCATCAGATTTGAACCAGAAGCATAAAGGCAAGGCCTCATCATCTCTTGTGCCATTCATTCAGTCTTTTTTTAGCACAAGACATTTCCACCTCCTCCTTCCCAGCAATCTCCATCTCTTATTTTTTCTTTGTGTGGCTAAAAACCAGGTTAGAGAATAGTCTCAAAAGTTCTTGGAAAAAGTTTGTCATCTGAGCCCCTCCGGGTCCAGACAACAACACAAAAACAGAAAAGCAGGGGGGGAAAAAAGAGAGTGTCTAGTTTGGTAAAAATGTTTTGATCAAAACAGCTGCAATTTGCAAGGATTAGATCTGGTCCAGTGTTCTACAGAGGTAAGAACTGGACAGTGGCTCTTTATGATTTCACAGCCCTCTGTAGGCTGCCAAATTAAGTATGTTTTGGATGAAAGTCTGAAAAAAGAGCTGGCATCAAAACTCGTTTTGGTGTCCACTTCCAGCCCTAATAGTTTTCTTCTAATCTTCAGCCAGGGCATGGGAAATACAATCCTCCTTCATTAAAAGTATTTAAGTGATCATCTGTTGGACTGTATGTGACTTGAAATTTGCCCCTTTATGGGATGAATAAGCTGCATGGAATCTGGTTATAAGCTGAAAAATCACCATGGAAATTTTTACGAACTTTCTCTCCTCTTTACCCCCCCAAAGTAACTTTTTCACTTCTAGAACTCCTTTTCCTTCTTCTGATGGTGTGTGAGGAGTAAACCAAGGAGAGCATATATCTACCTGGAATAATACCTGAAATTCTTCAAGGTTGTCCTACTGTATTTTAGTTTCCTAAATCTCTCTTTCACTGTCATGTGGCCATCTAAGTGATTTTCCGTGTCCTGTTGTATACTTACAGACAGAAAAAGGAAAAAAAATAATTGTATACTTTCGGCTGGTGCAATAGAGCCTGAAATAGTAAGTGAAAGCAGATGATGAACAACCAAAGTCTCAATACTGTACATCGGTTTTGCAGGTTTTTTCCCTAGTTCTTTTGAAATCCACACTCCCACCCCCACGTACACGTGGCAGTGTTTGTAGGTTTGGAGCCTTGGGAGGGTTAGCAGCTGAGTCTTGTGTAACCTTTCCACTCCAGGGCGGGAGCTCCTGTGCAGCCAAACCACTGCGGGGCACTGGTCAGTGGGAAGTGGGGAGACCATGGGAAAACAAACCAGCAAACAAAAACTAAACAAAAATCCTGTGGAAAGCATTGCCTAACAAACAGACAAAAGACAGTGATTCGTTTGCTGCTAAGTGACATCTTAAATCAAATACCAAAAGATATTAAAACTCTCTCCCTTGAAGGCTCAATATTACTCTCTGTAAGGATATTATACACACTTTTATGTGTGTATAATATCCTTACAGAGATCCTGTATCCTATATCTGTAAGGATATTATACAAACTTCTATGGCATGGTGCAAGTGTTAGGGACTGAAGGATAGCTTGCCCATCTAAACTTGATTTGCCAATTTCAGTTTGACAATTCAATTTTCACTTTCTATTCTGTGACTCTTAAATAAATTTGCAGTTCTCTCAGCTTTCTGTGTTCAGGCTCAGAGGTGGCTGCGCTTTGGTGATAAAAGTAATACTTAGTTTTTACACAGTATCTGTCATAAGTAAAAGACAATGCACTTCACAAAATAGGTCTGAATAATTATCCTTTTACTTGAGAGAAAAGCAAGGCTTTCAGAGGTGAAGAAATTGGCTTTTGATTATTAAAGTATTACATATAAAGTATTACATATGAAGTATTACATATGAAGTATTACATATAAAGGGTTTTTTTTAAGATTAGAGCATGCTAATTAATATTCTTATTTTTCATTTATTCCTGCGGTAGATCTGTCCTGATTTTTGAGTAGGTGAAATGTGGTTCTTGGTGATTGCATGCAAATCATTGAATCCTTCTTTCCCTTTATATTCTTGTATATTGAAAATATTGGTTATATTTTGATTTTAATTTTAAAATACCAATGATAA
The DNA here is from genome assembly GCA_013399835.1 of Leptocoma aspasia. Taxonomy (NCBI): domain Eukaryota; kingdom Metazoa; phylum Chordata; class Aves; order Passeriformes; family Nectariniidae; genus Leptocoma; species Leptocoma aspasia. The sequence continues at coordinate 26,674 of VXAX01007538.1, read as the reverse complement.
TTCAAACCAGATTAATAAAGTTACATTTAGAAGTAATGGTGAAGTGCTGCAAGATCCTTGGCTAGGAAGTATTTAATGACAGGCAAGGCAGTATTATTCATCTGCTACAATATTCTGGACTGCTCTTGAAATACTGATAGTAAACCCAGAGAGCCATGATTGTTTACTTACATGAGCCTTATTGGATTTACAAGGTAAAGGAAATTATGTTTTTTAAAGAATCAATTCTTTGTCACCTCCAATGCTGCTCTGCTGTGGCAGTGGCAGTTCCTACATTTAGAGCAGCATCTTGGTTTGAATATTCTCTAAATCAGATTTCACCTTGATAGCAGATTTGTAATGTGCTGAGTTGCTTTCCTCAAACAGAGGTTCTGGAGCTGGAAAGAGGCAGCTGCACTGCACCCAGCCAGGAGTAAACACTTTTAAAAAGCATGGTACTACAGTCATTCATCTATAAACCACCTCCATATAACCTCCCCTAAGTTTCTCCTGCAGATCTCTGCTGGTCCCACTTTTTAACAGGACTAGCTGGCCCAGATGTCCCTGCTCTTTGCTGGGACCTCACACCCACCCACTTCCCTTTCCTGAAACAGCATGCCAAGGAGCATGATGGATCACACAAGTCCATGCCCAGACATCTGTTTGCTTTCTGTTTGGAAAAACAGCTTTTCACATTACATAGCCCAGTGTGCATGTCGTCAGACATCCCCAGTGTGTCTGTGATGTGACAGTACAGGAGCCTCTGGTTGGCAGCATTGAACATTTTTATCAGCATTTCAGTACTGAGAGGTCTGAGTGGTCACTCACTAGAAATGTGAAGGGAATTAAGGTGTGTGACTGTGGTGGGATGCAAACTTTTAATAGTATTTGGTCCCTGGTTCTCCCTGTGAGAGAACCATAAGGGTGCAGGGGAAGAGTCAAAATAAAGTAAATAGGAGGAGAATGAGCCTTTCCACTGTGCAGCTGGAGTGCTGAAAAAGGAAGGGAACTCCTGTTGCTAGCTGCAGGCCTTTGAATTCTCATTAATCACTCCCTCATTTGCCTTTTACAATGCCAGCCCTAGAGATCCCACCAATTTTTCCCTATTCTCTTCTCTGTACCCTCAGAACCAACTTATCACTGAACATTTGGGTGTTGTGTATATCATGGAGAAACCTCCAATGGCTTCTGAATTAGTTTTTGGTGTATAGTGTGTTATTTTTGTTGTTTTTCCTTTGAATTGCCTTATTTCTCAATGTTGTTATGCACAAGAAAATTAGGTTTTTTTCATTTTGTAAGAACATTCTGCCACAAATGAAGCTATATGTAGGAACATGTAGGAAATGTAGGAAAACTAGTCACTATCCCAAATCTAGTAAGAAAGTATGCAGAGAACTAATGCTTCTCTGTGGCAGCGTTTTTCGTAGGGTGAGGTAAAACTGTCATCTAGTGGTCATAATCTGTTCCTGAATTACTGTTTTCATTTGGATATAGCCAGAATATTTCTTACACCCAGGATGAAATATACTGAAGAATACCTGAAAATATTAAGCTAGAAAAAAAAATATGTGTCTGAAAGGCTTTGAGGTAAAGTGAAAAACCTTAGAATCTTTCATAAAGAATAAACAAATGTATAACTTTGTGCAGCAAAGCTGTGAAGCTTTCCTCTCTCTCCCACAATTTACCACAGTGATATATCACTTTCTGCCTTACTGAACAGCTGTGGGAGGTTGAAGATGAAGATAACTAAAGGCCATCTAAAATAGGTCATCAAAATAACCTGACAATAGTTATCTTGCTGCAGTCATTTTACAAGTCAGTCTCAACCACTCTGCCACAAGCATGTTGATGCTATCAGAGTAAAGCTGACTATGTGCATCTCCTCACTTTGAGCTTCTTTGTGTATCAGTGATTTGCAGCTGCTGATTGGTAAAGGTAATGCTAACACCTACATAATAACTACTGGAGTTCAGTGAATAAAGGTGAAGAACAGCAGGACTGGTATCTGGTGTAATAAGGATATGCTCTTACAAAAAAAGGAAAATTGGCACAGCAAAATGCAGTGTTATGAGTTTGATGACTCAGGCTGGAATATAACTACATAGCATTAGTACTTGCATGTAGTACCTGTGATACTGTGGACAGAAGCAGGTGTGATTCTCAGATTTTTTTTTAATGGAGAAATTCATCTGTATTGATGAGTGAAGAAGCTTTTATACAAACAGTATCTTCTGGAGTGAATTGGCTAGATTAAATCATAATACTTAGCAAACAAGCTTCCTGTCCAGTTTGGTTTCCAGATCCTGTTTATGACTTGCCTTTTCAAAAGGTGGTGGATCCCTAGTTTTAGATTAGGATCCCTTTATTCAAGCTGCTTTGCAAACTCAGAACTTGAAGATATCATCTGCCTTGTAATTCCTAAAGTTTTAAGCAGCTATTGAAGGGCAATGCTGACAGAGGCAGACGATGGGGACCACAAGGAAATTGCAAGACAGTCTTTATGTAATTAGAAGTAATTTCAGTATGCCCACACCCTTAAGAATGTAATTGCTATTGAGCAGATGTCATTGAAGAGGTTTAGCAAAGATATTGAATAAAAATGATAAGGCACCTTTCTGGATGTTTATGCAGTTTCCTGACTAAGGACAGTGTTACCTGAGGTAAATGACAAAAGGCATGAGGTGGATTATTTTTAAACTTTACACATGGTCAAAAATAGCTGTCATCTTTACTCCATCAGAGAGAAAAGATTTCTCAATGGTGAATGCAAGGGAGAAAAAGCTAGGCTGTGGAAGCCTTTCTTACATATTCATTATGAAATATATTTAGTAGGCAATATTCTTCACTTAGTACTTTCTGTGAATAGGTTTTGATCTGACTGTATAACTTCTGTGCAAATGTATTTTTTTATCTTTCTTTCTAGCTATGACTAAATGCACTGTACAGTTTTATTTCCCTACCAATTAAATTTGAATCAGTTTTTATTCTGCTAGAGATTTTAGATTTTTAAAATTTCATTTTAATAAATTGGAGGTTTTGAAAAAAAATATTTAGAATTCCCTTGCCAATACACTCATTCTCCAGATTTGTATAAGCACACTTATTCTTGAGATTTGTATGAAGAAACCCCTGCTATGTCTAGAGGGAGAATGCTTATGTGAAAGCCACCCATCTGTAAAAGGAAAACTTAAATTTCTGTAGCCAATAGGATAAACACAGAAAATCCTCAGGTTATTTTAATTCATAACTGAAAGTAAGCTGAGCAGTCACACACTGAACCAAAGGGTTATGATGGACAGCAGGGTTACTAACTAGGCTGTAAGTGGTAAAACATCAAATATGAGTATGTAATACTGGCAGGAGAACATAGTTGTAAATCCTGCAAGTTGTTGGGATGCAGAGACTGGGTAATGTGTGAAACACCACTTTTACTGGACTCTGTTATTAGGAAAGCTGTTTGAAGCAAGTGAGTGAGGATATAATGACCTTTCTGCTGATACTTGCAACGTTACTAAATCTTACGTGTTGTTGTCACAGTGATGAAGGGCTTGACCGTGTTCCCGTGAAACAATTTCCAGTTAGAGCTGCCCAGAAATTGATGCATGCACAGAAGCTATGTTCAGCCTCAGGATTTGTGGTGCATCCATTTTCTAGTACTCCACTGCCATCCTAAAGAATAGGTGAGCAGCTACTCTGTGGATGCACAGCTGCAGAGAGTCTGTGGACGTGCTGTGCGTGTGAGCTGGGTGCTTGGGACTCTCTAGAGTCATAAGATAACTGTGAGTATTAACTGCTTGTTTAGAGCAGGAATGGCAGTTATAAGCTGTCAGGAGACTGAAACACCTGTGTGAAGATAAAATACAGCAGTAAAAGTGCAAGATGCAAATTTACCAAAATTAAATGCTGCCGCACAAGATACAGTGTTGGTAAATGTGGTTAAAGCCAAAACCTTTCTGTACAGGATGGGCTGAAAAGCTGCTGACTTTCTTCCTGTGACTTTGCACCATGCTGGGGAGTTTAGAGGGCAGGCTGGCCTGACTGCTAAGAATCAGCCAACACAGCACTTCTGTGTGGAGGATGTCTGCACCACAACAGCAGCACGGTGCAGGGAGGAGCAGCAGGCACCCTGAGGGAGAAAGAGGAGTGCACAAAGGGACTCTCTGCTTTGGAACTCTGTGCTGCTGGAGACCAAGAGCGTACCTGTGCAGCTGTGTATACTTAAGACTCTTAACTCAATATTATTTATCATAGTCACGAACTAAAATTCTGTTTTTCTGCCCCTAGCAGGTCTGAATGTGGAACAAAGTAAAGGACAAAGAAAATAATCAATCAATTATCAACTCAGCAATGTCCAGGTCTGGAACTTATGTGATTCAGTCCAGTGTGATAGGCCTGTGAAAGATCATAAATCCCTACAGCTAGACAGTAAAACCCTACAGCTAGACAGTAGGTTAGCAGGTAATACACTTCTGTGAATATAATATATATTGCTTACAAACTGGCAACAATCTACCTTCAAGAGCTGATGAACCCCATTTATGAACACTGAACAACATAAAACACTTTCCAGTCCACAGAAAAAAAGTCTTAATAAGTGATGAGCCTCTGTTTTTGAGAGGGGAAAAAAGGTCACAGGTATAAGACCTATTTTAAGTGAGGAATTTCAGAGAATTATGCCTGTGTTGACTGGCTCTCTTCCTTGGTCAGTCACTGGAAACTGAAATTCCTTTAAAAGTTGTTTGTAGCTGCTTGATATTCAGCTTTGATCCCTTCCACTCTAAAATGACATGCAGAAATGGAGAAAAACAAAACTTGTGTGCAGAGAGCACCCAGACTCTAAAAGAGTGTCTGTTTGATAGCTGCTAGAGTGAGAGTAAATAACCAGCTGTATCAGTTTACATGAGTAATACATTTAGGAACTGCAATCAGTTTAGAAGTCTGTTTTCCAAGCACTGTGTCATAGCCCTTGGGAGCTTAGCTCAAAAGAAAGATCTAACAACGTGTGTCAAAAGATATTTCTAAATCTAAAGGAAAAATCCAGTTCTTCTGATGCTGCAATCAGACCAAGTACCCAGTCAGTCTTTTAAAATACTGAAATAAGAGGTAATCAACAGAGGTTTATAAACATATTTCTTTACTCTTACTGTAAAGTCAGTTCATACTTTAGCTAGAAAGGCATCAGTCAAAAAAATTTGAGAATTGCTTCTATATAGAGGACAATTTCTTTTACTTATTCCTAAGGGATATTTTGTGAAGGTGAGAATAAGTCACCTCAAAATGAGACACAGTAAGATACATAAGCTGATTTGCATACAAAAAAGTGAACTTGCAAGTACATTGAAAAGAATATCAGTAAAATAACTAGATATACAAATGAAACAAAACCTCAGTTTTGGTAGTAAAAAATAAATATTACTACAATTAGTAAGCATTTTATCCTTTATGTAAATTATTGCACATTTAGAGAAGATATATTTGTACTTGTTTTGGTTTTGGTTAACGTAGCCTATGGGTTTGAGTAACATAAGTATTTTACAGTATCTTAATGCTTATACTCTTAAGAAAGAGAGGAATGCCATATCTTCATGGAATCTTACAGAAAAATAATCATACCAGCGATCTAAAACACAGAATGAACATATTTAGTGGAAATCACAAAATCATAGAGTGGTTTGGGCTGGAAGGGACTTTAAAGATCATCAAGGTCCACCCCCCTGCCATAGCCAGGGTCACCTTTCATTAGACCAGGTTCCTCAGAGCTCCATCCAACCAGTTCCTGAACACTTCAAGGGGTGGGGCATCCACAACCTCTCTGGGCAACCTGCTCCAGCGTCTCACCACGCTCAAATAAAAGAATTTCCTCCTAATAGCTTATCTAAACCTACTCTCTTTCAGTGTGAATCCATTCCCCACTGACCTGTCACTGCATGCTCCTGTAAAAGTCTGTTTCTGTCTTTCTTCCAGGTTCTCTTCAGGTACTGGAAGGCCATAATTCAGTCACCTCAAAGCCTTCTCTTTTCCAGGCTGAACAATCCCAACTCTCTCAGCCTTTCCTCACAGGAGAGGTGTTCCATCCCTCTAATCACCTTGATGGCCTCCTCTGGATCTACTCTAACAGGTCAATGTCCTGCTTGTGCAGGGGAACCCAGAGCTGGGTGCAGCACTGCAGGTGGGGTCTCACAGAGCAGAGTAGAGGAGCAGAATCCCTTCCTTCCCCTGCTGGCCATGCTGCTTTGGATGCAGCCCAGGACACGTTTGGTTTTCTGGGATGCAAGTGCACTTTGCTGGGTCATGGCCAGCCTCTCATCCATCCCAAGTCCTTCTCACGGGGCTGCTCTCAATCTGTTCATGCCCCAGCCTGTCTTGATACCAGGGGCTGTCCCAACCCAGGTGCAGCACCTTGCACTTGGTCTTGTTAAATCTCATGAGATTCCCATTGGCCCACTCATCAATCTTGTCCAGATTCTTCTGGATGCCATCCCACAATGGCATCTCAAAATACTGGGTATGAACCTAACCAGTGAGTTAATGACGCTAGTGCAGCCTCCTTCTTAGTGGATTGGCCTTCTAAATTTATCCCTTATTTCCATTTTCAGAACTAAGTTATCTTCTGCTAGTTGAGGTATTCAGTGATGATCAGTACCCAGGTCATGTGCTAGTAACATGTGTATTAGAAAAAAGTGGCTGTTGGTGGAAGAGTGTTTTGTTTTCGTTCAGACAGAACACTCCTCTGCTCTCCCAAATGTGTGCATCATAGTGTCAAGTGCATCAAAGTAACAACTACAAGTGACTGGCAAAACTAGGATCTCCAAGGCAACAACAGTGAAGGTAAGACTGGTCACAACTTCTTTTCCAGGAAAAACTGTGGTGTGTGGTCAGTCACATCTTCCCAAGGAATAACACATTTTCCCAAGGAAGAAAGCAAAACAGGGAGAAAAAAAGAACTATGGACTCATCAGCAAACAGAGGTGTTTGAACAGACCTAGTGATCTATGCTGTCCCAAAATCTAAAGAAATCCTCTGAGAAGTTTCTTTCTGTAACCAGTCTTTTATAAAGTATCTCTTTCTTTATTTGGTGTTGTTGAATAATTCATGTTTCTGGACACAGGTCTTGTGGAAGATTTTGCCCCACTGTCAGATCAGACACTGAGTTGTAAATTACATTTTCCTTCTGCACATAAGTAGTATAAGGTTCCACTTCCATTGTATCATCCTAGCAAAACAAAACCAAAAACTGTGAATACAAGGAGGAGTTTAACTCGGCAAGACTCCACAAATCTTTCATCTGGACTGAGGAAAATAACTGGGAAATAGTACTTTCATATGTACTTCTCTTCAACTAAAGAAAAAAAAAACCCCTCTATTTCTTTTTCTACCAAGGAACATGGATTGCTGTTTCTGTCAAAGATTTGGAGGGTGAAGCTGAGGTATTGTTTCACTTGCCTCCTTCATCTTCCCTTCTATTCCACTTTTGTTGGCCTGAAAAAAAATTTTATTAGGATCTAATTCTCTAGAAAGAGCAAATAATATGCTGAAGTCTTGACCTTGATTCATTCCCAAACACTCTGCAGCTTCAGTCTACAGACATGCTAATGAAAGCCCTGTGACATGACAGCAAGAACACTGGTACTTAAACCATTATTTTGCATTAATGCAACTGTGTCTGTCAGCAACAACTGGGAGGGAGGGCAGCAGAACAGCAGGGATACTAATAACTAGAATTGACTAAGTCTCTTCAGAAAATGAAGCATCTTTTCAGGTTGATGACAGAATTTGGGACTAGTGTATACTGTGGGTACACATATACAACGTAATTGTAACACATCTTGTCTGCAGAGAGATGCCGTTATTTGGATTTGGCAGCAGAGACCAGAGACAGAGCTTACAAGTGAATTGCTCAGCTACACAGGAAGCTTCCAACAACACAGGAAATCCAATAATATCTCCCAGCCTGCAGCTTAGCTCTTCTTCCATTGTCTTGAGTATGATTGTTTCTTTTATTGTGGATTGACCATGCAAGATAAAGAGCGGCCTTCAAAACGCACACATTTGCATTATAGACACCAAAAGGGATATTCTTTTTGTCTTGGTGTCTGTTAATCTTGTTGCTTAACCTTCTTGTTCATTAATAGTTTTCTTAATATCCCCCAACCCATGCTATTGTCTCCCTTCCTGATTATTATTTGGAGAGCAGTTGTGGTCAGAGTATCTGACATGACAAGGGAAATGTGGTGGGACTCACTCCATGTTAAAATTAAAGGATGGCAGTAGCTGAGCATTTGCTGTTGGAACACAACTGTAGTGTTTGCTCCAAGTCAAAGTCATGGTGAAGATAAGCTTTGTTTTGTCCTACAAAGAGCTAAGAGCAAATGTATCAGACACAGTAGTACCTGCTGAAAGCTGAAAGTAAAAATCTAATGTTTTCCTTTCACTGATCATGTTTCCAGGGCAACCAGAATCAGCATGATTTGGTGATGGTCTAATTTGCATCATTCTCCTTACCTGTTGGGAATGTATAGGAGCAATTTCAGGAGGCTTGGTTTTGTGGCATGGTCTGTGAAAAAGAAAAATGTTTAAACATGTTTGGCTGGATCACAGCTTGGTTTCTTCAATCAAAAGCTTATGAAACATTTCTTTTTCTTGTCTTCAAGAGTAAAACCTTCTCATGTCTCTCTCTCCTTGACTTTTGATCCTGAAATTATAGCACCCTACCTTTCTTAAGAGGTCTTTCCTTATGTTTGTGGGAGCTTGTACATAAAATGGAAGCAGATTAGAATCAAAGCCCTCTGTAAGGATATACATTTTGCAGTTAGGGAAATTGTATTGAACTAATTCTTTACCTCTGAGGAAGAAGCCTGAGAGAAAAACAGTTTGTAACAGGCAAATGAGGAACCTAGCTGAGGTTTTCAGTTCAGGTGCTAATACAGCCTTCCACTGCACAAATGATTTCTGTAGTTTTTCCTCAGAACTACTTTTTTTCTTCATAGGAAATCCTAAAGGGACTAGACCCCCCCTTCACTCAAGGAATTTTTTAATAACTAAAGATACAATCTGCTTCCCTTCTGTTCATATGTCAGGCTAGGATTGCTCAGTCCTCTCTGGCATTTAATGGAACTTACTAGGCAGCAGAACCAATGCCCTGGTCTAACCAAGAGAGATAATGGCAGACTATCACAGCATCTGAAGAAAGTTTGCTCTCACAGGTTCCTATCAGAATGAACTGTTCCCCTTCAGGAGACAATGGAATCAGGGTCCTTGGCCAACTTCTTCCCATTTATATTTTACTCAGGGACATTATTCTGTGAAGATGTGTGCAATGCACAGTGCACAGTGTCTGCAGCACAGAAATACTTGATGTATTTAATTTGGTTATTCACAGCAGCACAGACTGTTGAAATCATAAGATTTCAAGACAGAAAGAGTACATTAAAATTTCTTCTAGCACTAGACAATTTTTCCTTAGCACCTTAGCATACATACATACCTATCACTGTGGAGCTTGAAACAGTAAATGACAGCCAACAAGGTGATAGTGATCAGAACACAAGTAATGATGCAGGCATACAGGACAAAGTTGGTGTTGTTTTTCTCTAAACATAAAGAGACAGTCTCAGTTATATCTTCTTCTCAGTTTCTGTATTATTTCAGTAGAAGATTAAAGTTGCTTTAGTGCATACATGCATTTTCAGCATGCTTGTAAAACAAATAGAATGTCCTTCAGCAGAAGGGAAGGTTAGTAATGAAACTTTGCTGAGAAACACAAGTGGAGTCTGTGTCAGAGGCAAAAGTAGATTCCACAAATCTCACAGTGGCCACTCATAATATATTTTCACTAAGTCTCACCCGAGTTCTTCTCAAGGACTCAGCATTTCTCAGTGGTCATATATATTCTCAAAAGCAACAAGAAAACCAAAGACCCAAGGGTCATGCAGTGTCAGACATTCACAACTTGGAATGAAGGAATGTATTTTTTTCTGCTATCCATTCAAGATTTGGCTCTCCATCTCTCTTACCATGACATTAGAACTTGCATCCAAAAAAAAAAAAAATCCTTATATTCTCATTCCAAGTGATTGTTTGGACACAAAGATCATGACTGCTTTCTCTCTGTTTCCAAAAGCATTTCCACTACCAAAAGAATACTACCACACTTATATACATCCCTCTTAGGGAAGAAAGCATTAGACATTAGTTTCCAGAACACAAACAAGCTTGTGATATTTCTGGGCAAAGTCAGGGATGATACTCTTGTCTTTATAGGACTTCACTGAAGGTTTCTGTATCTTTTAGAGACTTTCCTTCCTAGAAGGAACAAGAGCTGACAAAGCTGAACAGGGGTGTGAACACANCCCATCCCATCCCATCCCATTGCAGCAACGTGGGCCCAAAGCACAAGAGATGGAGATGGGGTCCCTTTTTCCCTTTTGCACAACTCCCCCCCATACAGTTGAGCCTTATCACAGCCATTCATATCCTCTGTTTGTACATGGGAAATTGCTTCACACCTGTCATTTCTAACTAGACAATGGAAAAAGGGAACAGCAGAATGGAGAAGAGTTGTGGAAAATAAGGAGAAAGGAGACACAGAGATACTCCCAGTGAAATGCATGAGTTTATCCCANCTGCTCATCACAGTACAGGCTCAGCCTCGGGGGGGCTGCAAAGCACCAGCAAGGGGACATGCATGGACTTAGTCTGGCACAGCTGGGCTGGGCTGTTCTTGTTCTCCACCCAAAATGAACCCAGTGAAAAGAGGAGAATAAGTTTGGNTGGAAGGGACCTTAAAGATCCTCTAGTTCCAACCGCCCCGCCATGCAAAGGGACAACTTCCACATGACTGGGTGCTTCAAGTTTCACCCAACCTGATTTTTAGCACTGGGACGTCTACAGCTCCCCTGGACAATCTGTTCCAGTGCCTCACTACCCTCACAATACCGAATATCTTCCTAATATCTAATCTAACCCTACCCTCTTTAGTTAAAAAAAAAAAAAAAAACAAAAGCTCCACTTTTGCACATTCCTTACCCAGCACAGTCAGGTGGTACATCATGTGGAAATTCCCTTCTGTTGATGCAAATTCACAGCTGTAATTTCCCTCCTGGGCTATTTCCACTTGCCGTATCTCAAGAGCAGGAGCCAGACCAGGGATGAACGTCCAGTTTATGTTGTCACTGCAGTTCGTTCTGTGTGTCCCGTTTGTATCAGTCCTGTATACCAAGATGCAAGGGCCTCCAACCTTGGGGGTTATTGTCCATCTTACCATACTTAGTTTTCCTTTGAGAGGGCAGGTGAGAACTGAGCTGTTACCTACACTGATGGTCACTGACACTGAGGAGTTGTTCCCTGAGGAGAAAAAACAAGAACATGTGAGAAGGAGCCCAGGAGTTTTGGTCTGGACTTCACAGGGAAATGTCTGCAGTGCTACAAACGAGCGTGAGGCCATGGCTGTGCTCATCTGCACATTGTCTGTCATCTCTTATTACAGCTGTGGATTATGGAGCCAGTGGCCTGTCTCAGCCAACCCTTGCAGTACAGATTTCCCACTGAGGATCATCTTAGTGGATAAGACCGGATCCTGGAGGAGGACCCTACTCCTTCCCATTGTCTTTAGCAGTTCCGCATCCAGTGACTGCTTGTATCAGCAAATCCTCCAGTGGGAGGATATCCAAAGACTGCAAATCCTCCAGTGGGTTGCTCACAGGGCTTAAAATACAGAAATATGACTACTGCATCTGGCCACATGATAGTGGCTTTTCTCTGTAACTGTTGCTGCCAACAAAGTAAACAACTTTTACTCCTGCTTTCATACAAAATCCAACACTGTGGGCAAAGGCCTTGTCTACACCTCTCAGCATTACACAGGCACACATAACACTGGTGGAGCTTTGTGTAGGAGGAAGAGATTTTGCCTTATGTCTCAGGGTTTTCTAATATGTGCATTAGTGTTGCCTACATGTACAAAGGCAGCCTCTTTTGTGAGGCACTTGTGAGACTGAGAGAAAAAAAGAGTCAGGTGCAGTGTGATCAATAATCCAGTGTGAAGAGTAGCTGAGGGAATGGGACTTTTGTATAATTTGTCTTCTGCTGAAATTAAAAGCAAGCAATCCCTAGATTTCACAGTGTATGTGAATGAAACTTCAAAATTAATGGGTTAATAGGAATACCCATAGCTGTAGTCCAAACAAATGTCTATTTACCACTTCGCTCATTTCCTCTTTTAGTAGGTGGCCATTAAACTTTGGGAAAGTAAACCACTGATCTCCCAGTTCTCTGTGTCGCTGGTAGAACATGAGTTGCTCTTTCCTTTGGCTGAGTAATGGTTTTAGTGGCAGGCTGAAAGCTGTGTGTGAGGAGAAAATCAGAGTACTACTTTCAAAACCTGCATTAATCTGGACAGACAGCTAAAGTTAACCAATCTGATTGGTACTGACAAATAAGTTTTCCACAAGTTATTCCAAAAGTATTAACCCCCTCCCCAAACCTTACAAGCAAATACACTGAAGCAGCAACTGAAAGGTCATCTGGAATGTGCAAAGAATTAGAAGATTCAAGTTTTGCATGATTAGTCAAACCCTTGTCAGCCTTCCTCTGTGGTACAAGGTCTGACTTTGTTGGGTTTCGCTACCCCCTACCCAGATCTGGAATTATATTATTTCTGCTGTCCAGCACACTGTGAAGCCTAGTTCTTGAACATTCACAATGCTATAAGAAGTGGTCTTAATGAGCATCAACTTTAAGTAATTAGTCAAATCACTACTATTAGCCTCTTTGAGAAAACTATAGCTGGATTTACCTTAATAATATTGTCTGAAATCTCATTACCTTCTTGAATCTAGGTGAATGAACCATTCCAGCTCAACTACTTTTGGTCTTATATGACTGTTTTCTTGGGAAATTATTTCTCACTTGCAAAATGAACACAGTTCACTGCATTTTAACTTCTTATATATTCCTTCAAAGGTTTTTGCCTTTTAATTTTGAGCACTAAGTATCCTTTGAGTGAAGACACTTCAGCTGTTAAGAGTGTTCTGTGATTCTTATTACTCTAGAGGTGTTTTTAAACAAGTATTTTGCTCCTTAATGGCATTCCAAGAAAATGTGAGGTGTGTGTTTTAAACGCAGATGATTTTACCAGGAGCGGAACTGAAAGAAGCCTTTCATCTCGTGATAGCTTCTGGATGAGTTCAACGAGCGTCTCTGAGAATTGGACAACAAAGTGTTTCCTCTCCTGGTTTAACATTGCTGAGAGCCTCAGAACTCTGAGTCACGCAGAGTATGGCTGACCTCATCTGAAAATGACTGAGCAAACCTAAGCACTCAAACAGCCTGTGTGCTGGGGCTGGGGGTTTTTTGGATAATGTTTGGAAATGTTGAGCAAGAATGACAATGTTGTGCATATTGAACTGGGTACACTTTCATTTACATATTAAAGCAGCAGCATTTTACTCCTCTTTCAACTCAGCATCTCCTTCATTGCAATGTAAAAGTTTCCCAACACAATGGGTTTTCATGCTTCAAGGCTGTAAAGAAAGAGGCAGTGAAAGTGGTGCTTTTTGCTATGCCTTTCTGTCATATTCTCCTCTGAATGAATCAGGTACCAGTCACTTCAAATAAGAAACCACATCAGAAAGCTTAAAATCTGCTGAATCAAGTTTAAACACAATTTTAGGTTTACAGAAAACTTGTAGAAGGCTTTTGAAATCCCCTGTATCTTGTTATTAATTCAGAAGACTTTTAGTAAGACAAGAATTTTCCCCAGATGGCATATTAATTAGTAAAAAACCTTCTTGCTTATCCTAGCCTCACAGCTTCCTACTTTTGCAAATAGGTCTTATTAATATAAAAGATTAAACTGTGTTCTCTTTATTACCCTCTTTTATTGCTAGGATGCAGGCAAGCAGCATTAGTGTAAATATTAATTGTGAATTTTCTTCCTTGATTTGCCTTTTTTTTGGTACATGCTTCTAGGAACACGATCTTTTTATTTCTTTTACAAAAGAATGTGTCTCCCAAAAATCCTTAAAGGTTTGGTTGATTTGTGTTTCTGAAGTGACTTTGAAGTGACTCACAAGCAAAATAGGACTGGGCCTAGGTAATACTTGATGGGAGCTTCCAAACCACGAAGAATAATGTAATCCATTTTCCTGGAAGTTTCTGATGAACTTTCTATTTCAAGCTAAGGTGTAAGCTCAGAAAATGTCAAAACTTGCTAGCTTTTACCACAGAGTTTGCTTTATTCAGAGGCAATCCAAAATGTATATTCCCAGAAGTTAATATGTAAATAGCTATGGGATCCCCAAGCACAAAGGCAGTTCTTTAAATAGAAATTATCCTCATCCCTGTGCTATCCCTCCTGGTCAGCCTTAGCATTTCCTCCACTTTGAAGATGTTGCTAGGACCTCTCATTGGACTGAAGTTGGACATATTCTGCTTTCTCTTTCGAATGAGCATACCAAAAGCCATCTAATTATCTAAAAGTATATTTTATTAGAACATAAATCAATATGCCATAAAATTACAGCTCTGCAGGGGACACAGAATTGCTGGCTTTACTCATGAAAGTAAAAGAAATGAAAATAAACCTCCTCTGCTCCCTCTGCACCTAAAGAACAGGTTCTTTCCCTCTTTCCCTCTTTTCTACTCCACAATCTTTTGCTGACTTGCCAGGTTGCATGTTTTTTACATTATCACATCTGAGGTCCTTTTCCCTCACTTCCATGACTTCTTGTGGGTCTGCTACAATCAAGCCCTTTGCCAAGGTCTCCTGATCTGCTCTCTTTGTCCTCCTCGTGCTGCCTGCCCCACCCTGTGCTCTTGGATATGTACTCAGCAGCTCTGAGGGAAGGCGCAATCTCCGCTTTCCTCTGGGAATTACACTAAACCTAGAGGGTGTGTGTCTACTCTGCAGGAGAACTAAACAAAGAGAAGTGTTTCTTGTGGTTTAATCCCAGCTGGCAACAAAGCCCCAGACAGCTGCTGGCTCACTCTTGCAGGCTCCCCCTACAGTGGGATGGGCAGAGAATCAGAAAAGTGAGAAAATTCACAGGTTAATAGGTAAAGCAAAAGCTATGCACACAAGAAAAACAAAATATCACAAGGGCAGGTAGGTGTTCAGCCATTTCCAGGAAAGCAGGACTGTATCATGCACAATGGTGACTTGGCAAGACAAACATCATAGCTCCAAGCATCCCTTCTTTGTTCTTCCCCCAGTTTAACGTGCTGAGCATGATGCTACATGGTCTGGAATATCCCTATGGCCAGTTGGAATCAGCTGTCCTGGCTCTGTTCCCTCCCAGCTCTTTTGGACTCACAGTCCACTCAGTGGTGGTGTGAGAATCAGAAAAGGCCTTGGCTCTGTGTAAGCACTGCTCAAAACATCTCTGTGATGTCAACACAATCTCCAGCACAAATCCAGCTCCACAGTAACCACTATGAAGAAAATTAGCTCTATCCCTGCCAAAAGCCAGCACAGTATTCCATTCTGTTAAAGAGAAAAGGTTCAGTGCTGCAAGTGTTTTAATTCAGACCTCTCACCACACCACTGTTTTCTGGAATGGTCTTTCCATGCTGCAGAGTGGCTAAAAGTCATTTGCTGCTGTTTCCTCTGTGATAACCAATTGGTTTATGACCAGTGCATTAAGGCAGATACATGTCATCCACATCAGCATTTATCTACTCAAAGGCTCAGAAACAAACCTGCACATTGCACAGCTACACCTCTCAGGGTGAAATCTCATCTTACAGCTGAGATGAACTGACAGCTTTCTGTGGCTGAAAAAGGGGATAATTAGTGCAGCAAGGCCTCATCCTCTGTGGGCCTGCAGAGAACAAGTGATTTGAAGAGGTGTGAGCTATCGAGCTGACAGTACAGTGCTAACTATAGGATGGTAATTAAATGTCAGCACTGTTAACTATTTCATTGCACACAAGAGAGGTGAAATGAAGGGTCGCATATTTATTGTAAATAATATCTCATTTTCAGTAGTGTTCTTCACAATTGAGTTGACTCTGGAAAACAGCAATCTTTTTTTTCTGTTAGGCAAAAAGAGCAGAGCTCAGGAAACCAGGAGTATTTATCTGTTACACTGATCTGGAAAACAGATGAGTCAGGTTTTGGGAGTTCTGTACAGCACCAGACAGAACCATTTTATTTTGGTTGTGCATGCAAATCCAATGTGGTCGGATTTCACCTTGGAGACTCATCTCATAGTAGCAAGCCTTTAGGCTGTGCTCCTCCAGTTTCACTCCAGTCTCTGAAATCTATCTAATTATTCCATCTCTCATTGTCTCTCCTTGAGTGTTGCAGAAGACTTCAACCCTTCATGTCTGAGAAGGTTCTCAAGCTCTATTGCAGTTCATTGACTGCACATTCCAACGCACCGAGAGATTCCACTTTTATGTTTGAAAATGGACTTATCCTCTCTCAGGAAAAAACAAATTCAGCTGAGGAGTTCACATTTGTGTTTCAAAAACATGCTGGTTATTGTTGTCATGGTAAGATTACTGTAATTTGAAAAGACTGGGGGAAAGACTTTGCTCCGTTTTTTCAGTGTGGTTTATGCAGTGTGTTTGACAGCTCTCATGAATAACTACTTGCACCAGCTTCTTTGCAGTATCACTTATTTTGTCATTTCTCCTGTTTCTCAGAGATGTTTTCACACTAAAAGAAGAAAGGTTTTAAAAACAGGAACATTTGACTGTGAAGCCACTAAACTTTTGAGAGGAATCACTGAAAAATCAGAGACAGCTACACAGGCTGAAAGTGCTTTTGGTTGCTTTCAAACACAAAAGATTTCCAGCCTCTGTTATTCTTCATAGCAGGTTTTAAACCACAGTAGAACTTTTTATTGCCTCAATTTCCATGACAGCCTCCTGCAAAATTTAACTGTTAAAGAGTTTTTTTTGCACTATAAAGAGACTGTTTTACTTTCTCAGACATCCTATTGATTCTTTATTTCTTACAGTAATAATTTACCAGAGTATTTTGATGCACCTTCCCCCTACACCCCCTGCAGATATCAAACTTAGAGATATAATGAACTGAAACAGTGATCATCCCACAGCCAATGACTAACTGTATCTTGGAATGAATGTAGTATATGAGTCACAGCCAGTCATAATCAAAAAGGCAGCACCGGATGCTTGGAAGGGTTCAGATACAAGTCTGTGTTCTGCGTCTGTTTTCCCCTTCTACTGCCACAGAGGTCCTGTGACACCCAGCAAGGCTTGTCTGGAATGAAATGAAAGATAAATAGAAGTGCTTTCTACTAGGTTAGGAATTGCCAATGTACCGGCAGATTCTCATATAGCGTAGCTTTGTGACTTTGAAAACGTGGTCACAACAGCACAGGATGCAGTGCAGGCTAAAAACCACCCCTGCGTTTTGGGTGAAAAGTAAGTAGTTAGACTGCTTTAAATTTCATTATAGAAACACATCAAATAGCTGACCTAAGTTCATATGACTCTGTTTCTTGAAACCTAGATCACAGTTTTCCCAGCATGGATGTATCTTTAAAAGGAACATTAAAAGACTTATACCTTTATAGCTAGTTTCACACTCACACACTTTTATCCATACTTATCATTATTCCTTGAAAAAATGTCCTATTCTCATTTCATTCTAGTTAGGCTTTTTTCTTATCTTCAGAAATTTCTTTCTTCTTCATGCTCAAATTGTTATTTTGTTCTTCTTTTAACACATTTCTTTTCTGTCACCACTACCATGCCACTTGCACTTCTCCACCAATACTGTGTCACTCTTTCTTGCTGTTTCATGCAAGCTGAAATAGTAACCTCACGCTCTTTGTCATTGGTTTTACAAGACGAAGTGCTCATAGAATGGCTGGATTTTTTAAGATTGCAAACTTCAACATGACCTTATATGTTTCAGAGGGCTGAGGACACTGATAGCAGTCAATAGCGATCTCAAAGTTTCAGTCTTCCCATTCAAGTTGGAATATACCTTTGCAGTTGCCATTTCCTAGTGTGTAATTTTTCTATGATCTTTCAATTCTCATAAGCTTTCTCCAGTATCTTTTCAAGCAGTCTTTCAAGACAGCTGATTTTGAAGGCAAAGAAAAGATGCTAAAACTCACTTAGCTAGAGATGTGCTTGATACAGTGTCCCCCTGAAAAAATTAAGCTGAAAGAATAAAGGAACAACTACATGACGGATAAAGAACTTGGTTAAGGAGGGAAAGAAAAGGCAGTTAAATGGTGGTGCCAGTTTTAAGGTAGCTTGCTGATAATGTTTCTCAGCAGATGATTTTTGCTGTAATTCTGTTTAACTTTTTTACTAATGGCATTGGCTGTATCAGGAGCATGTGAAGAAATTTGTTGAAAGCAAGAAGAACACAGTGTTATCAGTGTGAAGAATTGATCTGTCACACAAGAAGAACCAGTTGACCTTGATGAGTAGAATGTTAGATGTGTGCTAAAATTCAGCACCTAAAAATATCATAATAATAAAAACAGTAGTACAACAAATTTTGACTGGAAAGTAGAATACAGAATCATGCCTTCATCAGTATTAAAACTGGCTTTTCAATAAAATGGGTGCTGGTTTTGGTGCTCAAATTGTTTATGAAAAGTGTTTTCTAATACAATTCGATCCAGCAACTCAGTGATTTATCCTCATGTAAATAGGTTATGTTTCAATATGATATGACTATGTAGAAAAAAAAGAACAGGTACACTTCTTAAATGAAGAAATTAGTTGGTGTTTAAATGATGGTGTTAGAGTCATGCAGTTTAGAGAACAAACACTGTTGGCTAAATCCTCAGCTGATAATAAATCTTGACTGAACTTAATAATCTGTCACATAGTATACTAGTCTGGCTGTAATCTTTGAACTTTGCTTCTTCTGAACTTGTGCAAAGTAAGTAGATCTTCCTTCTTGCAGAATGTGAGCTGGAATGGATGAGGGCAAAAGGGATTTGCACTGGATGTCAAAGTGCCTCGGGTAGTACTGCTTTCAGAGTAGCACTGTGACACCACGTGTAACAAAGTGCTTCCAGTTCTCAGTATAGAAACAGATACAGTTTGTTTTCTATTTTGTTCTATGTGTTGAACTTGGCCTTTTACTCTCAGCCACATGAGTAGAAAAATAAACCAAGTACTCTTCGCTTATGCTTAAGCGGCGTTCCTACTATTCTAAACAAAACCAGATCATTGTCTGCAAACTGTAGGTTGTGTGCCTTCTTTTTCATACTTTGCAGAGAGCAGATGAGGAACTGCTGCGAAAACATACTTTTGACCTCACTTTTATATGGTTAAAATCTCAGTCATACCTTGTTAATGCTTACCTTTAGCATCACAGTTTTCATCCCAGCATTGTCTTACTCAACACCAAGATAAGGCAGCATAAGAAAATCCTCTATGTTTTTTTAATTATGAATGATTGCACCTCTAACTACAAAATACATCAGCTGTGAGTATTAAGTAGCATATACCTCTAGAACTGCACTCACAGTTAAAGAAAATCTGCCTGCTTTGTAAGTCATGAAGTATGTGGTCAATTTAGAAGACTGAACTTCTTTCTTTCCATGGTTTTGAAAGCAGACAAGTTCAGACACGAACACACTGTGTTTGGACCACGCAAAGTAAAACGTTGATATCATAAGGATGTGTTTGGAAGATTGTACTATGGCAATTTAGATGTGTTCTAAGAAAATTTTTGCTGTATTTAATGGTACAGAATTCTTTTTATAGAATTTGGATGAGAAAAACAGGCTGCTTGGATTCGGATGTTTTTAGGGTAAAAGAAGTCAGAATGATTCCAGCACACATTCCCAAAGGAGCAGCAAAGAAATGGTGACATGGAGACAAATGTAAGTTTACCATAACAGATTTTCTTAGGCTATGATATTTTGTGTCTGGAGCAAGATTCCACCATAAACTAGAAAAGAAGGCAACAGAGACAGGTGCAGTGAAACATACTAGGGCAGAGAGAGTCAAAAGGCAATAAAACACTAGTGAAAAAGAATGTACTGGTTTTATTAAGGGAAGAAACTAAAAGAAAGCAGTAGCATTCTAGGAAGTTATGTATGCAGGCAAACTTGAACTGTAGCTAGGTTGCTCTGTAAATCTACTTTTATTCACCTCATAGTCTATTATTCCAGCACAATGTCACTGACTTCAGTTTTTCACTATTGATAAAACTGAACAACCATAGGGAATTGCATCTCATTACTGATAATGGATTTCTTTGCAGCTTCCTGTGAAGCACTTGGACATATCCATTGTCACAGGATAAACTGCAGAGGCAGGATGTACCCAGTCAAATGCTGCAAATGTTATTTCAATAAAAAGAGATTTATTGCAAGGACTTCTCATGGAAGATCTTGCCTGTCCTTACAACTCTCCCTTGGAGTATACACAACCATTTGAGGTGTCATGTGTGCTTGGTTAAACTAGAGAAATCCTCAGAGCATTACCAAAAATATTTTAATGCTGAGTCTTTTTCACTGCTGCTACTGAGGATTGTCACAAAAGGATTTTTAGTAGACATCATGCCCCAGCAGCTTCAGTAGCTTATTATCCAACTCTACCTGAGGGCAGATCTAGGTATGACAATTAGGAAGCAATCTCAGCCTTTTTTCCAAGCTGCCCCATCTGCTGTGGTAAAAACTAACCCAGTCACACAAAACAGCATGCTAAGGAAATGTTAAGGAAAATGTTAAAGGAGATAAAGTCTGGTTATATACAATGAATTTTCCATTACTATTTTTATCAGAGTACCTTGCTCTAGTCTTCAGAAGGGGGAACATAGTTCCTTCTGAGCTTCATGCAACACTGAAGACTAAAATTATCTGGAGAGAATATGCACATTGGATCAGCTTGACACATTTAGCCTGTGATCTCTGAAGGAAAAAACACTTGCCACTAGATCTTGCTTAGAAGACCCATCCTAATACTGAAGGAAACAAGTTTAGGAGCAGTGTTAGCTGAAATTCCCATCAAATGTAGGCTGTTTTTTATTGGGAGCAGGATGGGGAAAGAGGTTTCAGGTGTGAAATTAGATTTCAGTGGAACATCTTTTTCTACATTCTTTGAAGGGCGATATAATTGGTTAACCAAGACACCAAGAAGTTAAAATCCAAATAATTTAGGGTGAAAACCCTCCACTTTTTGGCATTGGAATTTTTTTTAATATTTCCAGCAAAGTGAATTTTTAAAAATAATTTTTTCCAGTAGGATTTCCCTTTGTCTCCCCATTTTTCTTCAACATTCTGTGGTGTATCCACACTCCTTTACTTTTTGAGCAACTGTCTTCAAAATGTAGACTGTCCGTGATGTCCCCTAATCAATCTGCAGGAACTTGAGCAGGTTCCTCAGTATTCTTTTGAAATAGTTCTTTACCTAGGGAATAGGGACAGATCTTTTACCACCAGTGGGCCTGTTTTGAGGTTAATGATCCAAGGTTTAATAATGTTCATGAAGTATTTAAATTTTTTCCAGTAGGTAGCACTGAGGTAACTAGAATCCCTCATTACCACACCAAACATTATAGATGGGTGCTCCATCACTGCTAACAATGACTGCATCTGCTTTGCTTCAAAATATCACAAAGGAGGTAGTTTTATTTTCTGACCAATAGGAACGATGTAACTCATGTACATGTAGTTTACTTCTATCTGTCCATAACAGGAATGGACATGTGAATGTTACATATAATTCAGAGATGTCCGAAGTTTAATTTGGATCTCATGGACCTATCCACCTTCCTCCTCCTATACAGAAACAGTTTAAGTTTCTGGAACTGCTCCTCAGATCCTTAGTTCCATTATCAACTCCCTGCATTGTTGTACGATGTCTGGAAGAACACAAGCTCTGAAAATGCAAATGAGCAGTGTGTGGGAAACATTAACTTCTGCAGCTGAACAGCATTAAAACAAAGTCAACTACACTAAAAGACAGAAAATTTGGACTGCCATTGCCCTTGGTACAAAATCCTTTCCCATCTTTATACTGGCCATGCCCCTTCGAACGAAATTCCAGAAGCTGCTCCCCTCTATCAGCACATCAGAGACCTTCCACTTCTCCTCCAAAAGACACAAGAGATCCCTGCCCTATTTCCAAGTGTCTGCAGCCTCTCTTCAGCAGAAACTACACGTCCAAAAGCTTCAGGTTCCCAAACACTTTCCCAGGCATACTTTTAGTGTGTCAAAAGGCTCAGTTTCTCAGATGATGTGGATTTGGAGGTCTCAGTAAAAAGGCTATTTGTGAGTTCCCAGCCAAGGGTCACTACATAGTTGCCTACATGGAAGTCATAGGGAAAATACCTGGCAGCCTTGTGAACACTAACAAAAGAGCAGGAGTGGGTATTGGGAAAGCATATCTTAATTGTGCTTCATAATTTCTTGCACTAAATAAAAGCCACAGAATTTTTTACAGAAAGAAAGGAGCTGTGCACATTTCCCATTCTTACGTCCCAATGGCCAATAGGTCCCAGTTGGACTCACCTGCTAATCTCATGACCATGGTGATGGCGAGCAGCACAAAAACATGCACGGTCTTCCCAGCTATCTTCATGTTGGTTCCTGCTTTCATGGCTCAGGCAGCTCTGTCACTCCATCCATCCCTCCACCAACTTAACTGTGGTCGTGGGGAGCATTTCTTGCCTGGCAGTACATCCTCAGCAGCCAGTGTCAGTGTTTCCTCTCCCCCTTTCCCATGCCTCTCCTTTAGCTGTGCATGCTCCTGATTGACTGGCTCCTCAAAGCTGGAGAAGTTCCTCCTTCTGACTTTTCAGAGCACTTTTCAGAGCTTCCTGTGCTGAGAACCCAGGCAAACACTGAGGAAACAGGCTGAGCAATTCTGCTTTCCGTTCATTGGCTCTCCTCAGGAGGCCAATGAGTGAAGATAAAGCCTGCAGCAGAGTTCAGAGAGAGTAAAACCAGAGGAGATTATTCAATGCTGTGTTTAATCTCAAAAAGGAAATCTTAGTCTGGGAAACTAGAGAGAGACTTCATGTTTCTCACTATTTTTACTTCTGCTACTTCTTTATCACATCTTTGGCACAACCTCCAAGAAAGTTCTTCCGCATGTCTTCCTCAAAAAAACCCAAAAACCAGTCTTAAATCTTCTCTGTAAGTGACATTTTCAATTATTTCTCTCTTAAGTATCTACTTAGCACATGGAATTCTACACTTCTCATATATATACACAGACTCCTGTGAACTTTTAAGTTCAGACCTTGTGAACTCTTAAATATGTTGTAAGTGTACCTTTACTCCATCCCCACCCTGCCAGCTAAAATATTACAAATCCAAACCTCACTTTTTGCAGAATCTGAAAAACAATTGTGAATATGGGACAGTTTCCAGAAAAATGGCAGAATGTCTCATTCTGGATGGCTGAAACAAGGAAACAGTAAATATTTCCAAAATGAAACACAGTAAATACTTCCAAAATGAAACACTGATACTTCACATTTAAATTATGCTTTTGTTTAGAAGCTGATCTAATTTGAAGGGGACAGAAATCTGTACAAAAGCCAAAATATTGAGCAATTTTTTTTTTTTGGCACAGCTGAAATTACATTTTTCTCTGGATGACAAAAACAAAAAACAATTCACTATTATGTGCCCTTAATCTAGTGCAGGCTTCCCATGGGGTCACAGCCTCCTCTCAGACATTCACCTGCTCCCGTGTGGGGCTGCTCCATGGGCTGCAGGTGGATCTCTGCACCAGGGACTGCAGGGGAATTGCTGCCCCAACACCTGGAACAACTCCTGCCCCTCCTCCTCTGACCTCGGTGTCTGCAGGGCTGTTTCTTTCACACATTCTCACTCCTTTTGCCAGGTGAAGTTGCTTGGGCAACTTGCCCCCCCTCCACTGCTTAAATGTGTTATCCCAGAGGATGGGGCTTTCCAGTGAGCAGCAGTGGAGAAGTTTGTGTGCTGAAATTTCACCAGGTGGCACCTGGAGAAATTTTATGGATATTAGAAGCTGTAAAGAAATGAAGCACTCTTTGTGCACAGCGACCTGTTTTTAAAGTTTGATAGCGTTCCTTCCTTTTATGTTTTTTTCCACGAAGTGCCATAACTTTTGTACCAGCAAAAATGGAAGTACTTCCTGGAGAAGAGAGGAGCCAGCCCGTGGGTGTGGTGAGAGTAAAGAGATGGGATGCATAAAGCAGCATAAATTTTGGTACTATGGGGAAGATGCTGAGCAGTGTGGGAACACAAACAAGACAGACAGGAGTTTTGTGTCGATGAGAAGGATTTGGGTAAAGCACGTGTGTGTTATGTTAGTCCTGTACAGGGGGAATTAAGAGCTGCAAAATCCTGTGGCTCATTCTGCTACTGGCAACAGTAATTTTCCTGAAAATGTCCACAGGAAAATGCTGTCTTGGAATAAGAAACTGGGGTGTCCTTTGAGGAAAAGCTACCTCAAAAATATAAGGTTAAATCAGTATTCTAAAGAGAAGTGATGATTTTCATTTAGCTTTGTCTTAAACTGCTTTTCTCTTTTCCTTGTTTATGAATAAAAAATGGAAACAACAACTATTGTGAATAAGGACAGGTAATACTTACAGTCTTGAAATCAGAATGAAGAAGAGACTTGCCCCTGTTCAGAGGGGAAGGGTGAAGCTATCTCAGAATGAAAAGTCTGTGTTAAATACTTGTTACCAGAATTTGAATGTCGCCCACATCTTTCACTGAAAAATATGTTTGGGGGTTGGTTTGTGTTTTTTTTTTTTCAGAATACTCTTGTGTGGGTTGTTTTAAAATAATATTGTATCAGTTTCTCCACTTCCTCACTGATATAATAACTTTAGACTCTGGGTTCCCTGTCCTTTTCTAAGCCACAGCATTTCCCCAGAACAATTCTGTAGTCAGTGGTAGAGAAAAGGCCTCAGCTATTAAAAGTTACAAGTCAGAATAATTAGCAGTGAGGACAAAGACATAATAGGAAAAGACAGAAAACAGATAAAAGCTGGCAGGAAATGAACTGCTCAGGTGCTAGGACTGCACACCGTATTTAAACTGTTCTGATGACTGCAGTCTGATGTTCTGGTTTTGTTTGATCAGACTAGTGTTCCAAAATGTTCCGCATTGATGTTCAATGGAACAGAGAAGTGTGAATTAAAGTCTTATGTCAATAAGTAAAAGAAAGACTGATAATGATCATATAAAGAAAATAATGCAAAACTAAAATTCAGATGGATAATCTTGGTCCCAGGAACATCTCATTGATGACTGCTTTTTGTGGGAGGGTGTTCTGTATATTTTTATCCATTCAATTTTTAAAATTCAATATAGGATTTTAACACCCCTCAGACTGTTCTGAGGTTTTCAATGTGCTATTCACAGTAACACTGGTTTATTTTCTGAGTAATTACCACTGACCATGGAATTAGTAATGCATGTGAATAGATATCATCGCTGCATTTTAGACAAGGGCATGGAGAGTAAGAAGATATGTTTATGTAAGTAAAGATAAGAAGACTGGAGAGAGAAATAGGCAAAATGTAAGCAGTGTCAGGCCTCAAGTGTAAAAGAAGTGGTGCTAAAATCTGGTGCAAAGACAAGAGGATATTAAGATGTAGAAAATGTGCAGACTTGTAGTGTACTGGATACATGATTGCTGTATATACCAGAAAAATAAGAGATGCAATGGGATACAGGAGATTTTGGAAGAGAGCAAACTCTCTTCTAAATAAGGAAAGTCCAACTTTAAGTTGTCATCATGGAAGATCTTTAGGATAGAGATTAATTCAGAACAAGAAATTAGACAGCTGGATACTTTAGGTAGGGAAGAATTATTTAAGATGTCATTAAGATACTTTGGAAGCAACTGGTTGAGGGCAGCAGAATTTGGGAAGTGAGATATGAGAAGTCTGCAGAAGGTCATGACAGAAAACAGAAGTTTACCACATGGAGTGATGAGTAATCACAGCAGACCTTTCTCCAAGTTATATATTGAGAGCCAGGATCCCATGACACAGAATTCATAGGAACCTAGATTTATTTGGGTTGGAAGGGACCTTAAAGATTATTTATTTCCAAGCCTCCTGTCATAGGCAGGGGCATCTTTCCCTAGATTAAGATGCTCAAAGTCCCATCCGACCTGGCCTTGGAACACTTCAAGGGATGGGGCATCCACAGCTCCTCTGGGCAACCTGTTCCAGGGTCTCACCACCCTCACAGAACAGAATCTCTTCCTCACATCTAACCTAAACCTACCCTCTTTCAGTTTAGAGCCATTCCCCCTTGCCCTGTTACTACATGCCCTTGTAAGGTCCCTTTCCA
Organism: Leptocoma aspasia; assembly: GCA_013399835.1. Classification (NCBI taxonomy): domain Eukaryota; kingdom Metazoa; phylum Chordata; class Aves; order Passeriformes; family Nectariniidae; genus Leptocoma; species Leptocoma aspasia. Next base: position 437 of record VXAX01007538.1, on the reverse strand, counting down.
GCTCTCTAGCAGGTTGCCATCGTGAAGGCTGCTCTGAAGTCTCCCTGGAGCCTTCTCTCCTCCAGACTGAACAACCCCAACTCTCTCAGTCTGCCTTTACAGTACAGGTGTTCCAGCCCTCTGAACATCTTGGTGGCCCTCCTCTGGGTTCTCTCCATCAGGTTCACATCCTTCTTATGTAGTGGGCTCCAGATCTGGGTGCAGGACTCCAGGTGGGGTCTCACCAGAGCAGGGCAGAGGGGGAGAATCACCTTGCTTGCCCTGCTGGCCACACTGCTTTGGTTGCAGCCCAGAAAGCCAAGCACATCCTGGCTGTGTGCAAAAGGATGTGTTTGACTTTCTGGGCTGCAAGAGGATGTTACTTCTCATCCACCAACACCTCCAAGCCTTTCTCCTCAGGCCTGCTATTGATTTATTCTCCACCCAGCCTGTGTCTG